>JAJJMC010031110.1:290759-346234 GCA_023531435.1 Papaver californicum | reverse complement strand
AGGTAATGGAATAATGGTTTTCCAGAAACTTCCAAGGATAATGGGTGATAGGTGTCTAGAACACCTTAATTAGTATCTATAGTTTATACTTTCTTTTCTACTTATCTTATAAATTATGTGTATTACACTTGTTTTCTGTTTTAAAGGTATTTTGGAGTCATCTGAACGAAAGAAGAAGAAATCACTCGAAAAGGGTAAACATCATTTTATATGGAAGTGATATTGGTAGTCAAGACAAGGATAGGTGCAACCAAATAGGGGTGGCCAAATTCAGAAGCTGGGATGCATAAATCAATCTCTATTTATACCTAGAAATCTAGGTCGAGTCCCATAATAGTTTAGGTCATTTATCCTCTCCGTTACTTTAGCCTCACCAACAATGAATCAGAGAGAAAGAAATCAACAACAATGAAGAAGGCGCTGTGGCAGATGAACTGAATTCGAGTTGAATGGGTTTTGTAGTGGCTGTTGTTTACATTCAGTGAGGAGAATGATATCGAGAAGTGAAATTGACAGTGAATGAGAATTTCAGTGAGAGTTGAGATGAGAAACAAGGAAAGGGTAAGAAGATCTGGCTATGTCAGAGAAGGAAAAACAAGAAAAAAGATATGCTGCTGATGGGTTCAAATCGAGTTTCAGTGTGAGTTGAGTGGGTGAATCAATATGAGCTAGTGATTACAGGCAGAAATCTAGTCGAGATTGGAGAAAAAACTGAGGCTGAGTTGAGCAAGAATGCGATGGTGATTTTTAATAGAAATGGTGAATTTCTGAGATAGAGTTAGGGTTTTCCATGATGTTCTTGGTAGAGAAAGAGAGAAATGGAAATTGAAGATGTGGACTCGAATATGTGATGGGTTCTGGCAGAATTTGAAGGTGGTGATAGATCTGTGGTGGTTTGTGGTGCTGATTCGAGTGGTTTGATATGGTATTGCTCCTGGTGATGGACATTAAATGGTTTGTAGTTTATGGTGGTTGTGGCAATGAATTCAAGTTGTTGCTGGTGGAGACTGAATTGTAAGAATTGAACTGAAATGGTTCTGTGAGAAATGGTTGTATACGGGGAGAGGAATGATTGAACATGTAGGAACATTGCAGAGAAGGATTTGTAAAAGGCCTAAAATTAGCCTGGGATCAGTCAGTAAACAGAGTAAACTCTGCCTGAAGGCCCTGAACTTTATTCAAGTGAGTTGACTCACCGATCTGACTCAGTGATTGATTCAAGTAAGTAAACTGTAAAACCTAGTCAGCCTAGTTAGGCCAGCTGACTCGGTAGCTGACTCTCTTTTCCTTTGACCCCAAGACCGTCTGTTGACTTTTACATTTAACGCTGACCGTTCGTTGACTATGATGGCCGGTGACAGTTTCCAGTCACCTGAGATGTTTTTCCGTCCACTTTTCTGAACTTCCGGCGACAGTTTTGGACATAGATTTGCACATGGGTTTTTCTCACACATGGGCTTGATGGACCCCTTGGATATGGACTTTTGAAGACTTGACCTATTTTTGGAAACAAGAAGAGCTATAAAAGGGAGAATTCTCTACAACTCTCCACACATTTTACAATTGATTTTTGGGAGCAGGGAGCAAAGGATATTATTCTTTTCCACGCATCTAGCGTTTGCTTTGTTTCTCATTTTCTTTAACTCAATTAAATTTTGTGAACTCCATAACTATGAGTAGCTAAATATATGTTATTGGTTAAGGGTTTTAAGTTGATTTCTCAAACATGATATTTATTCAATGAATTAGTTTTGTCTCCACTTTGTCGTTTGTGATTCATCGTTAATATTGTCATATGATTTGAGTGCTTGTTTAGTTGAGTCCGGAATCAATTGAGGGTGCCTTCATATCTAGAGCGAAATTAGGGTTTTCAATATGTAAAAATTGACGAATTCTGGTTACAAGTAGCATAAGTTTGGTTGTTGTTTGTAGTGATACATCCTAACAATCACATATGAATCATAACCTTTGTTAAATTGAATTAGTGCATTTTTAACGTTCAATTATATTGATTAGCCTTATTTCACAAAACGTAATGCTCATGAGGAATTAAACTTGATTAATGCTTTTACACGTTGGGTTGTTCACTAGGTAGAATTCATTCTAGCATCTTTCAATGTATGTCTGATGAACTTGGAAATTAGTGGGATATTCTTGCGATCAAGGTATACTAGGTCTTTTGATAAAATAGAGATTAAATTACCAATTCTAGCTATTGATATAAATAATTGTTTGTGAATGATACAATCCCTTCACCTATATTCTCTACTCTTGACTACTTTTAATTATTCTTTCTACTTTCAATTTAGTTTATTTTTGCTTTCTAAAAATCAGAAATACCCCCTTGTTATATAAGAAATTGAAATTAAATAACAACAATAGCCTCCCCTGGATTACTTACTCTAGCTTCATGATAAATATTTTCTAAGTGAGAAAGTGAATATAATTTTGACGTGGTACGACACATATCAAATCTTGGCGCCGCTGCCGGGGAGGCAGTGGATTGTTATTTTGCTTTTGATTTCTTATTTTAGTTTTTAACTTAGTTTTTCTAGAATCTGTTTTCAGGTACTATTTCTTAGGTGAATGCTTGAAGAGGGTAGACCAAGTCCCATTGGTATAGTCATGGCCATGCTACCTGCTGAAACTGACTCAAATGGAGTCATGCTACGAGCTTTTCCTTTCTCGTTAGTAGACACTGCCAAAAAATGGTTGTACTATTTGCCACCTAGTAGTGTCACAACATGGAACGGTATGAAGAAACTATTCTTAGAGAGATACTTTCCTGCATCAAATGCAACGCAGATTCTCAAAGAGATTTATAGCATCAAGCAAATGGCAGGAGAGACATTGCATGAGTGCTAGAACGTTACAAGAGATTGGTGGCCAGCTGTCCGCATCACCAATTTCTGCGACTTAATGATAATCCAGTACATCTATGAAGGTCTTTACCTGAGTGATAGAAACCTCCTTGACGCTGCAGGTGGTGGTGCATTGGTGAACAAGACGGTAACACGGGTGAGAGAGTTGATTGAGAACATGGCAGCAAATTCTCAATAATTCTCACACCATGGTTCGGAACCACTCGTAAGGAGAGTTAATGAAGTTAGCGAAGTCACCGAACTCCAAAAACAAATAGGAAATATAGCAGCAATTATGCAACAAATTACAGCCGCAGTGGTACCATCTCCTTTAACTATTGAAGACGGTAATGAACAAACTAACACCATCTTCCCAAATCAACAAAGAAGGTATGATCCTTATTCCAACACTTACAATCCGGGATGGAGAGATCACCCTAACTATAGTTATGCGAACAAGCAAGTTGCAGTTCAACCACCTTCTTTCAACAACCAAACGGGGTTCCAACAACAACAATTTCAGCCAAGGTAACAACCTCAAATTCAGAGTTCAAGCTTGGAAGAAACGTTGAAAGCGTTTATACAAAGGACCGATAATGCAATTAAATACCTACAAACGCAAGTTGGTTTATGGCTAGTAAGTTGAATAAAGTGCAGTCACAAAATAGTGGAAAACTCCCTTCTGAACCTCTTGTTAACCCAAGAGAGAATGTAAATGTTGTTACATTGAGAAGTGGTACACGACTTGTGCAACCTGAAATTACTAGTACGGGCGATACAGTGACTCAAAAAGAGCCAATTTTAGAAGGAGAAACCGATGATTCTCCCCAAATGCATGAGGTACCTAAATATAAACCCAAAACTTCTGTTTCTACTTACGTTCCTCCTTTACTTTTCCCTCGCATATTTGCTAATTCTAAGAAGGTGGAACAAGACAAGGAGATTTTGGACATATTCAAGAAGATACAAGTGAACATTCCTCTCATTGATGTTATCAATCAAGTTACCAAGTATGCAAGGTGTTTGAAGGACTTATACACCAACAAACAAAGACTCACCGATAATGAGTTAATCAGTATGGGGGAGAATGCTTCGGCAATCTTGCAAAAGAAACTCCCACTCAAATGTAGAGATCCCGGTAGTTTTGAAATTTTCATTACTATTGGTAACACTAAACTTCACAAAGCCATGCTAGACTTAGGAGTATCCGTTAACGTTATACCTGCATCAATTTATGAAACTCTGAATTTAGGTTCTCTTAAGAATACGTGTATTGTTTTACAACTAGCGGATCGGTCTAATGTTTGCCCTAAGGGTATTGTTGGGGATTTTCTTGTGTAGGTTAATCAACTTGTATTTCCAGCTGACTTTTGTATGCTAAAGATGAATGATAGATCTCCGGATTCATCCATTCAGTTGTTGCTTGGGCGTCCCTTTATGAGAACGTCTAAAACCGTCATTAATGTTGACAAATGAACGCTAACTATGGATTTTGATGGGGGGAAAATTTGTTTCAACATTTTTGAGACGATGCGATATCCTAGTGATATTAATTCTTGTTTTTCCATTGATGTTATTGATACTCTTGGGCAACAAATGTTTGAATTGAATGGTTTAGATGATCTAGAAACCGTTCTCATTACACCAATTGATAAGAATGTGGAGTGTGGTATTGAAATTGGGGAAACCCTTGGTGATCTCAATTCACTTCAAGAGGACCCAAATGCTCATAATGTTTCTTCTGTATCTTTACCATGTTCTAATGAAAAGCTTGTACCCTCTATCTTACAGGCACCAAAACTAGAATTGAAACCTCTCCCGGATCACTTAAAGTACTTGTACTTAGGTGAGAAGGAAGAGTTACCGTTATAGTTTCTAATGAGCTTACGGAAATGCAGGAACAAAGACTTCTTAGGGTGCTAAGAAATTACAAGACAACCATAAGATGGACAATTGCCGATATCAAGGGAATAAGCCCTGTTATTTGTGTGCATAGAATACTTCTTGAGGAGGGTGCAAAGCCAACTAGGGAAGCTCAGTGCCGCTTGAACCCTCCGATGATGAAAGTAGTGAAGAAAGGGATTCTCAAGCTATTAGATGTGGGTGTTATCTACCACACATCTGATCGTAAATGGGTGAGTCCTGTACAAGTGGTACCAAAGAAGTAGAGCGTTACGGTGGTGCAAAATGATAAGAATGAACGTGTACCAACTCGTGTGTAAACCAGTTGGAGAGTTTGTATAGATTATTTGAAACTGAATGCAACCACTAGAAAAGATCACTTTCCCTTACCTTTTATGGACCAAATGTTATAGCGTTTATCTAGACACTCTTATTATTGTTTTCTTGATGGCTATTCAAGTTATAATTAGATTGTGATAGCGTCGGAAGATCAAGAGAAAACCACTTTTATATGCCTTTTCGGCACTTTTGCCTATAGACGGATGCCATTTGGTTTGTGTAACGCTCTCACTACTTTCAAAGGTGTATAGTAAGTATTTTTTCGAACTATGTTAAAAACATTATCGAAGTATTCATGGATGACTTTAGTGTCTTTGGTGATTCCTTTGACCTAGGCTTGAACAATCTTTTATTAATCCTTGAACGGTGTGTTGAAACAAACCTTGTGCTTAATTGGGAGAAGTGTCATTTCAAGGTAAGTCATGGCATTATTTTAGGCCATATTATATCTTTTAAAGGCTTGGAAGTAGATAAATCTAAGATTGATCTTATTCGTGCTCTTAAATTTCCCAGTACGGTGAGAGAGATTCGTGTTTTTCTTGGTCACACAGGATTCTATTGTAGGTTTATCAAGGATTTTTCCAAGATTTGATCACCTTTGTGTCACTTGTTGCAAAAAGATTTGGTCTTTAACTTCGACGAGAAGTGTTTGGCAGCATTCAATTGTTTGAAAGAACTTTTGATAACATCCTCTATCATCAGACCACCGGACTGGAGAATACCTTTTAAACTAATGTGTGATGCTAGTCATTATGCGGTTGGTGCTGTTTTGGGGCAACGTATTGGGAAACTACCTCATGCCATTTATTATGCTTCTAGAATGCTCAATGAGGTCCAACAAAATTATACTACTATCGAAAAGGAGTTGTTAGCCATTGTTTTTGCATTGGAAAATTTTTGCTCTTATTTGATTGGTACGAAAGTTGTTGTCTTTTCTGATCATGGAGCACTTAGGTACCTACCTACAAAGAAGGATGCGAAACCAAGGATCATTCGATGGATACTAGTCTTACAAGAGTTTGACATAGAAATCAAAGACAAAAAAAGAATTGAGAACACCGTTGTTGATCATTTGAGTCGTCTTACTGTAGATGAGGAAGCTTTCCCATTGCGTGAAAGTTTCTCGGATGAGCAACTTTTCTCAATCATCATCACAAAACCATGGTATGCTGATATTGTTAATTATTTGGTTTCTAAACAAATCCCTAGTAACTTATCTCGTGATGAGAGAGAAAAACTTAAGAGAATAGTGAACCAATACATATGGGATGATCCATATTTATGGAAACATGGTAGTGACCAAGTAATACGTAAGTACCCGAATCTGAATTTCACTCAATCTTGTCTTTTTTCTCATTCCTATGCTTGTGGAGGACACTTTGGACCCAAGAGAATCGCACTCAAGGTCTTGAGAGTGGTTTCTGTTGAGCTTCTTTGTTCAAAGATGCGTATGGGTTTTGTACTAATTATGATAGGTGCCAATGAACATGCAATCTATGTGCTCGAAATCAAATGCCACAAACTTGTATTCATTTGTAGAAATTTTTGATGTGTGAGGCATTGATTTTATGGGTCCTTTTGTTAACTCTTTTTGTAATTTTTATATTCTCCTCGTTGTTGATTATGTTTATAGATGGTTGGAGGCAATAGCTACCCATACTAATGGTTCTAAAGTGGTTACATATTTTGTTAAAGATTACACTTTTGCATCACACTTTTGAAACAGGTTCTTTCGGGACTTATTGAAGAAGTACAATGTTTCACATAGGATTGCAACACCTTACCATCCTCAAACCAACGGACAAGCTAAAATTTCCAACCAAGAAGTGAAATCCATTCTAGAGAAGATGGTGAACCCTACTAGGAAGGATTGGAGTTTACGTCTCAATGATGCGTTGTGGGTATATAGAACCGCATACAAGACTCCTATTGGGGTGTCTCCCTTTAGACTTGTGTATGGAAAATCTTGTCATCTTCCCGTTGAACTTGAACATAAATATTTTTGGGATATTAAAAAACGCAATATGGAGATAGATAGTGTGGGAAAACAGAGAAAGTTAGAACTACATAAGCTAGAAAAAACTCGAAATGATGCATTTGAAAGCTCGCGTATTTAGAAGGAAAAGACGACGGCATTTCATGATAATATGATTTCTAGAAAACAGTTTTGTGTTGGACAAAAAGTGCTCTTATATAATTCCCGTTTACAATTATATCCCGGTAAATTACGTTACCGTTGGATTGGTCATTTTACTGTGCTTAATTTTTTTTCCCATGGTGCAGTAGAAATCCGTAGTTTGGCTACAGGCAAGGAACTGAAAGTGAATGTGCACCGGTTGAAACTATATTATGAGGATTTCACTTAGGAAGTTGTGGAAGGATGAAATTTTATGGAAGCACTCCCTCTAGAGGAGTAGAGGCGAACAAGTAGAGAGTCGGGATGACGACTTTAAACCAAGCGTTGCATGGGAGGCAACCCATTGGTTTAGTATTTCTTGTACTTTTTCTTGTTATTTTTCTAAATTTCACATCATTATAGGATTCCCACCTTGATTTTACATTTGATGAGTCAATTTACATCGAGGACAATGTAAAGTTTAAGTGTGGGGGAGTGTTAAGCATGCATAATTCTTAAGTATTCACTTTTAGGTAGAAAATTTTAAACTTTTTTGTAACTATTTGCATGAAACCTCCAACTTTTAGATATTTTAGAGTCGCTTAGTATACTTCTAGCTACGTTTACATACGGAGTTCTAACCGAAATAACTGAACTTAGAAGTATTAGAGAACTATATTCGGAGTTCTTAGTTGTTAAGAGGCTAGAGCAGACAAAAATGAACTTAAACCGCCGGTGACGAGTACAGTATTAGAGAAGTTGGTCATTCAATACCCATAAGTGAGGCACCAAACCTTCAATTCTTTGTACATGTCTAAATTGTCCGTTTAGAGTGTTTCATCTACGAAAATTCCGTGTAGAATGATGAGCTATCCAACCTCGTACCAATTTCAACATTACTTTTTGATCTCTTGAATGTTAATTCTGTCAATCAAGAGGGTGACATCAGAATTGCGAAAAAATCTTACCTTGTAGTTTGATTTGCAGTTGGCACCATTTGATGCTTGTCGTAAGTGCAACAAATTAATCAATATATTTCCCACTAATTAACTAGTAATATAACAGTAGTAAGGATTGTTCCCACAGAGAGTTGTGTAATTGATAGGTTATTTAGATTAGCAAAATTGTAATAAAAAAATAAAGTACTAAGGGGGATTGGTTGTTTAGGACAATTAAAACTAAAATAAAATAAGAAGATAATAAAAAATAAAGATGATTAGGGAATCATTCGCCGTTACTAAACGTTAACTCGAGTAGTATACTTATCTATCTTTCGTCAGAATCATTCATTACCAACCGTAGAATAACAATAAGCTTTGATATCCCCAAAACTCCTCGTGTCACTGGATACGGAAGTGCTCGACTACCAGATTCTATCCATCTGAGCCACCAAGAATAAGCTATCAAGGTGTAACTCAATTGAATGCATTAGGGTTTATGAATTTAGGTTGATCCTAGCATCAAATGCATAAGCTCGGTCTGCTTACTAGTGTTGTCTTCACATGTAATTGCTTCACATAATCCCTCTGCAAAGTCTCACGATTTTTATTTATGTAGATTGTTGTTCGACTATTACACTATCTCATAATTCTCCACTAAAGATAGAATAACCAATAGATCAATTTAGCGCGCAATGCAAACAATCTAAAAACTTCCCATAAATATTAGATTTATTAAAGAAAATTGATAAAAAATAAAATTTCAAATAACTTTGATAACTAATAAAATTCAACATCCGGAATATAGAAATCATCCATAATCAATTAAAATTAGCTACACACAATGGAGATCAAATAAAGAGAAAATAGAACTACAAATCCAGAACCAAACAACGCAAACCCAACATGTGAATGGTGAATCAGTGGCTGTGTACTGGATGGTAGATGGATGGTTCTTGGTAGGTGGTTGCGGACTGTTGGTGGTATGTTGTGGACGTGGGATATGTGGTGGCTGGACTTGGACGTGAATGGAAGGTTGGAGGGGATATGAGTTGGAGAGGAGCCAAAGCTCCTCTCTGGTGAAGGTGGTAGTAATCAGGCGTAAGGGAGGTGGTATCACCTGCTGCAAGTTCTTGTTTATATAGCTTTCTTTCTTTCTTGTCCTCCAATCCAGCGAACTTGAAACCAACACAAACTCTAATTTCCTAATCCAATACAAACTCTCAAAACAGCTCTCAATCCCCTGTTTTTTTGCTTCAAAACTGTCCAAATCTCATGTTTTTCTAACTTCTTGCCAAAGAATAACCAAAACCAAATCTTCGTACTCGAACCACTTTTCTCATCAACCATCAGCTCACCCAAGTCTTCAATACCACAACAACAAATCCAGGACTAGTCTGGTAAAATTAAGCTTGGTAGTGCTTCAGACTTACTATCAAACATATTTTGTGCAACTCTTAAACTGTGATGGAGAGAACTCTGTTGGTAATTCTTCTTCCTCATTAATTCTCCTTCCCTACAATTCTAATCACAATCAACACACCCACTCATTTAGTACACATTAAATCTTGTTCCTTCTCGGCAGAAAGCAGCTATTGCAGGCTTGTTTTATGACCAACTGAACTTGAACTCAATTCCATGTCATTTCTTTGTTTCACGCAATACCCATAGCTGGCAGCTTCGGTTTCTTCTCAACTATCTCCCGCTGTCATTCTCTTCAATTTAAGCCAATTCAAATCAGACCATATTCATCTCACCCCTTTTCTTCGCTTAGTTGTTTCTCGGCTCAACACTCTTCACTCTAAGTTCCAACAAACACCAACATCATCTTCTAATTCTGCATTAAACTCGAATTCAACCTAAACCCATCCTTTCTAATCAATCCAGGACCCTCAAATCTTCGAAATTACTCAACAATTCGTAACCATTCATTCGGAACTTGAACGACATACAATACCTTCACCTTCATTGATTTCTCTCGCTTGAAACACTTCTTGTTCTTCGTCATTCAAACCCATCTTCTACTCTTTTTCAATTTCACGGTAACACTTCAAGACCTAGCTGGTAACCCATCTTTTCTGGCGTGAACAACAAAGGGATTTGGTTTGATGAGAAAGAGGGAAGAACACGAGACCTAATACTTAGGTTAGAATAAGAAGGTGGATTTAGACACGGGCTGTCCTATTAATGATATGAATTGGCTGCCCTGATAAAATGTGCGCCTGCCTTTAATAACTTTTGTTGAACTTCATCCGGTTGTCCCTTAACGTATGGTTGGTTGCGAATAACACGTGCCAGTGAAATGACAATTTTCCCCTTTTGCTAATTTTTCTTCTTTTACTCCACGTGACTCCAAAAATCTATAAAATGTAAAACAAAACATAATATACATTAAAACAAGAAAAATAACTTAGAAAAGCATAAGAAATTGATATTCAAATGATGTATTATAGGCTATCACCATTCTCTCTCGATAACAACATGTGCAAGAAGAAATTGATATTAATTATTTTTTTTTCTTATATATTTATTATTTTATTTATTCATCAAGGTCGTGGGAAAGAAGAAATCTATAAAGAAGTTTCAAGCAACAAGAGTTTGAGAAGAAAATAGTTAGAAATTGTCGAAGTTCTATGAAGTTCAAGAGTTCATCATCTACAGTTGAAGCCGAAGAGAAAGACGTTTGTATGTGACGCTGTGAGAGTGGTGCTGATTGTATATTGGATGAGAAGGCAAGTAAGCATTCTCATCCTTACATAGCGATTGATTTCTTTTCGTAGAGATCATCAGAAAACAAATATTTGTCTTCCCACGTTTATATGGGATATTCATATTTATTTCGGAATCTTTTCCCTTCACAATATTCAACGTGTGCAGGATTTCTATCTTCATTCTTGCCTACACACATGAAAACCATAAAGTGCGTCTTTTGAGTGCAAATTCATAAAATCCTGTTGGTGATGCGGAATGTTATTCGGTCATTCTTGAACCTGGATTCTTTCATATGGTGGTTTTCTCCTAACTTAAGAGCTAAGCATGAGAATAATGCTCTTTGATACATCTAACTTCTTATTATTAGTGTGCAAAAAATTTATGTCCTCTTAGCTCTTTGGATGCATATGCTTCGGAATATTTGAAAACTGGAGTAGGTTTTATGGGTAAATCCCGATCCGAAGCACCTCTTTTCCATTCGTAGAGAGATCCAATCGTCAAAATTAATAAAAAGGCCATCATGGAAAAAGATCCAAAAGGAACTTGTAAACCCTCACGAGACTATAACTCGTCCACTAGGGACACCTAGAGGTTTAAAGGCTTGTTACACATGCTAAGTATAACTGTACTCTCAACGAAACGGAGTTGTTGTATTATAATTTAGTTTATAATTAGTTTAGTTTAATTTTCTCGAGGACTAGAAAAGTCTAAGTGTGAGGGAATTTGATAGTTGTCTAAAACACCTTAATTAGTATCTATTGTTTATGCTTTCTTTGATATTAATCTTGTAAATTATGTGTATTACGTTTGTTTTCTATGACATTTTGGAGTCATTTGAGCAAAAGAAGAAGAAATTACTCAAAAAGGGTAAAAGCATCATTTCATATGGAAGTGATATTGGTAGTCAAGACAAGGATAGGTGCAACCAAATAGGGGTGGCCAAATTCAGCAGCTAGGTTCATAAATCCATCTCTATCTATACCTAGAAATCTAGGTCGAGTCCCTTAATAGTTTAGGTCATTTCTCCTCTTCGTTACTTTAGCCCGACCTCTCCATCATTTCAAGCCGGCTAGAGAAGATCGACTGAATTAGAGTGAAAGAAATCAACAAGAATGAAGAAGGCGCTGTGGCAGATGAACTGAATTCGAGTCGAATGGGTTTTTTAGTGATTGTTGTTTACAGTCAGTGAAGAGAATGATATCGAGAAGTGAAATTAACAGTAAATGAGAATTTCAGTGAGAGTTGAGATGAGAAACAAGGAAAGGGTGAGAAGATTTGGATATGGCAGAGTAGAAAAAACAAGAAGAAAGAGATGGTACTGAGGGGTTCAGATTGAGTTTCAGTGAGAGTTGAGTAGGTGCATCAAGATGAGCCAGTGATTACAGGAAGAAATCTAGTCGAGATTATAGAAGAAACTGAAGCTGAGTTGAGCAAGAATGCGGTGATGATTTTTAAGAGAAATGATGAATTTGTGAAGGAAGGCCTATGACGAAGTTAGGGTTTTTGGTGGTGTTCTTGGTAGAGAAAGAGAGATATGGTAATTGAAGATGTGGACTCAAATCTATGATGGGTTCTGGCAGAATTTAAAGGTGGTGATGGATCTGTAGTGGCTTGTAGTGCTGATTTGAGTGGTTTGAGATGGTGTTGCTGCTGGTGATGGAGATTAAATGGTCTGCAGTTTATGGTGGTTGTGGCCATGAATTCAAGTTGTTGCTGGTGGCGACTGAATTGCAGGAATTGAACTGAAATATATCTGTGAGCAATGGTTGTTGATGGTTTTCGTAATAGTGGTAAATAAAGTATCGCTCGCTCGAACTTGTGAAGATTGAATTTAGATTTAATAAATTAATTTTAAACTAAAAATATATACAAAACATGAAAATAATATTCACAAATATTGAGGTTATGGATTTCACCATTAACCAATTAAAGTGATTTAATTCAATAATTATAATTATGCAATTCTTACGTTTAATTTGATTCTAATATTTTTCAAAAGTAGATTCTCAAAATAACAATTGTATAACAAAAGCATGGAACATCTAAAACCTAGGCTAAGCATGTACCATCTAACGAAATCACAACTGTTTAATAAAAATCATTAAATCAATTTTTAATCAAGACAAATAATCATAAAAGAAATTGCAAAAGTTAATTAAAATAAAAGTATACCACTTTTCTTGGAACAATGGCTTCCTCCATCACCTCAGAAAAAGGGTTTATCTCCTCATGTTGAAAAAACTCTCAAAATACTCATTCATTGCTCAAAAAGGTGTTTACAAATGGTGAAAAAGAGTGAAAATAATGAAAACAGTGAGTTTGCAACGTTTATAAAATTAAAGACTTATTGTTACAGAGGGATAACTGTTTCCTGAAGCTAAACGTTGCAAATGAAGATATCCGTTGCAAAGTTAAAAGCTTTAGCAACAAAATCTTCAAACTTTTCGCCACGGAATCTTCAACCCTATGGCAACGTTTTCTTCATCTTCTTCATCATGATCACGAGCAGATTTTATGGAATTCTTGATTTGCGATTCTGGACTCTCCAACCCCCTTTGATCATTCATACAACTCATATATTTATAGTGCAGCCTCCCCAACTCGTAATAACTCCTCCAAATCTTCAATCAATTCTCAAAAGCAATTCTCGGGAAGAAAATATTTCTCGGTGATTTTTTTCATTTGATGATTTGATTTTCTTCCTTGATTTTACTCGATTCTGATTTATGCATTCCTTTCTGAGCTTCGAGAATATATTGTTGATATTTTTACCTCAGACAAACATCTCAAATAATATCTCCCACAGAATCAAAAAAACTGAGAAAAATATGCTTCTCCCTGTTTAATTTCCGCAACAAAAACATTTGCAGAGATTTGATTTTATTACGTGAATCATCTTGTTAATATGGCAAGAAGATAAATGTGCTTTAATTCCTTCAAAATCTCTCCAAATCTTATAATAAATTCATCACAGATTCACGCAGAGGGAGAGAAAAAGATTCCCGCCTAAATTTAATTTCAAACTTAATAAATGGGTGCCTTCATCCAAATGGTGGGTGCCTTTAGTAATTTTGGTTGGGTGCCTTTAGTATTTTTCCTGGGTGCCTTTATAACTTTTTGAGCCAATTTTTCCCAAATGTTTATTTCTCCAAAAATACCTATAAACACAATAAAATCAGAATATAAGTACACAAATGAGTTCTAACAATATACAAATTGGGATCAAATAAGATACGAAAACGTGTCTATCAAATACCCTCAAACTTATTATTTGCTAGTCCTCGAGCAAATCTAATCTAGAAATAAAAATAAATCCTAACTCACTTTCGCAGGCATCGCGATTGCACTTAGCGTGTGCAATAAGCCTTTAAACCCATAGGTGTCCCTATCAGACGAGTTTTGTCTCGTGAGGGTTTACAAAGAGATATACCCACAAAACCTTTACTACAAACCCTAGATACATGTGAACGATTGAGGATAGACACTAAAAAGCTATTTAGTTGGCATACTAAATTCTTCGGCTATGGGAATCATTACCATATATGAGTCCAATTGGTGTACACAAGTTTTCACTCAACGTACTAAAATTCATACAAGAATTCAAAACTCTACTTAGATAATCATTCAACCCCGATACTCAGAATCTGTCAAAGTACAATCACATGAAAAGATTTAGAAGATGGATATAGACAAAATGAAGTTTGCACGTGTTGACTGGGTGAACGGTGTTTCCCATATATGTCTGAAGGTTAGTGCAGGATGAATGGCTTGAGATACGCTCCCACTAGTCTTATTCCTTAAACTAATATCGACTCAGCTGGTATATACAAGGGTCCCAACGGTCGATTTATTGAAAATATTTTAAATGTATTGACAACATGATTGGATTAAATGAATCCAAGGCGCTCCTTATCAGCATCCTACATGATAGTTCTCATGGATCCTGCATTCCACGCTTGCTTAGGCGACAAAGACAGGGAGAACACAAATATACTGTTATCAAAGTATCAATATTTTTTATTTTTTATTTTTTTAGTAAAAATAATGCTCTAAATAATACAATAATGGGGCTTGATCTCAAACACTCAACTTCATCCTGACAGCGATAACAATTCGATATTGGTGCCCCACCAAATCACTTAGAGAAACACAAAAATTATAAAAATAAAAACAGAAGGTGATATGGTCGAGATAGACTCTGAGATATGGTGACAACTATCATGTTATTTCTAACACCTGAGCTAGGCATCCTTTTATGAATATACCATTTAACTAGGCACACCAATTCCTATTGAAAAAGAGCTAAGTTTCTATCTACTTAGAATGGTTAGTGTCATCTTGAATTGTTCACAAGTTTTTAGACTTTGGAGTTTCATATTTCACTAAAAGTTTCTCCCTTACCCCCAAACTTAAATCTAACATTGTCCTCAATGTTTTAAAGATGAATGGTTAAATATATGAACAAGGAGAAACTGATGCAGTTCGGACCTAGTTTCACATGGGACTTGCGGAACGTCACTTTACTGTTTTAATATTTATTTAGTATTTTCCTAATTTTTCTTTTTACGTCGTTTAGGGTTTCTGGAATGTTTGGAGGACATATAAATATTGGGAAAGCCATCTTTGCCTGTAGTTTTTGGTTTTTTTATAAATTGAGTTTCGAGAAACTAGGGTTTCTACGAACTTTCTTTCCGTTTGTTCTTTGATTCGGCCATTCTCACAAGGCGTCGGCATCATTTGGTATTCGGACCTAGTTTCGCACGGGACTTGCGGGACGTCACCTTACTGTTTTAATATTTATTTAGTATTTTCCTAATTTTGCTTTTTACGTCGTTTAGGGTTTCTGGAATGTTTGGAGGACATATAAATATTGGGAAAGCCGTCTTTGGGTGTAGTTTTTAGTTTTTTTAATAAATTGAGTTTCGAGAAACTAGGGTTTCTACGAACTTTCGTTCCGTTTGTTCTTTGATTCGGCCATTCTCATAAGGCGTCGGCATCATTTGGTATTCGGACCTAGTTTCGCACGAGACTTGCGGAACGTCACCTTATTGTTTTAATAATTATTTAGTATTTTCCTAATTTTGCTTTTTACGTCGTTTAGGGTTTCTGGAATGTTTGGAGGACATATAAATATTGGGAAAGCCGTCTTTCGTTGTAGTTTTTGGTTTTTTAATAAATTGAGTTTTGAGAAACTAGGTTTTCTACGAACTTTCGTTCCGTTTGTTATTTGATTCGGCCATTCATAATCAACCTGGGAGCTCTGATACCAAATGATGCCGACGCCTTGTGAGAATGGCCGAATCAAAGAGCAAACGGAACGAAAGTTCGTAGAAACCCTAGTTTCTCGAAACTCAATTTATTAAAAAAACCAAAAACTACAGCAAAAAACGGCTTTCCCAATATTTATATGTCCTCCAAATATTCCACAAACCCTAAACGACGTAAAAAGCAAAATTAGGAAAATACTAAATAAATATTAAAATAGTAAAGTGACGTTCAGCAATTCCCGTGCAAAACTAGGTCCGAACTGCATCAGAAAATGTTACCAATCGAAGTAAAGGAGTTAAAGAAAGATATTACCGTGTCACATGAGCATGAGTTACCTCCCAATAAGTGCTAAGTTTAAAGTCTTCATCCAGACTAAGAAAGAATTAATCACCTCATTAAATGATATAGCAATAGTCGGAACAACTGTGGGTCATCTGAATAAAATAATATTATCCAAAATAGAAGGAAATTACAGCAGGCCCAGAAAGTGAAGATTCCGAGTACAACCTTATCCCTATCTAGTGTTTTGTTTATGGAAACTACATCTAGTTGAGGTTCAGGTTCGGGCTCTATGAAAGGGTCTAGATAAATCTCTTTAAGCTGAATTTCCCCATAGGAAGGATCCGAGGGATCAAGTTGTAGAGTCTGGAAAAACTCAAATAATAAATTGAGGCACATAATAATAACCTGAATAATTGTGGATCCTCAAAGTCAATCAGATTTGACCCACATAGTTGACTACTCTTAAAATGGTGGTCATTCTTAAGCAAATATGTCGATTCTAATTTCCTAAAGTAATTAGGCTTAGTCTTAAAACTTAATAACTGACACATTTGAAATTCAAACGTTTCCCACGTATGGAAGAAAATATTTTGGTGGGAAAACAAAGTCAATCTTGGCATTATTTCCTAGGTGAACCACATCGACCAGAGGATGAGTTTCTAACAACTGAACTTCTTTTTGGACATGATTAGGTTCGGGAAACAGTTCTTGAAGATAGTCTCTGAATATGGTATAGGCACAAACATCAAGTCCCAAGTGAGGGACTTTTAAAAGAGTTAAAGGTAAAGCACATGGAGAATGATAATCACCCCCAAACTTAGAATTTGGGGTGTCTCTGGATAGACTAATCACAATTTCCCTAATTTTTAGATCATCAGATTCCTGAAAATGGTCAATTGCTTCTTCTAAGTTATAATCAGGTGGTGCAGTCTCACTCACATTTAAGATTTCTACGAGTTTATCTTCTTCGTTTGAGACTGTTGTCCCTGAATCGTTGGACTCTAAAACACTAGTCTCGGAATAGACTCGTTCCTCTAAACCATCATCGTCTTCATAATAACGAGAAAATATTTAACCATTTATAACAATGTTATCTCTAGTTAAATCCCTTTCCTCTTGAATAGGGGAATAATCACTAATATTATTAGGATCGGAACTAGAGACATCATTATTATCATGAAACTCAATTGTTATGAGAATGACCTTATCATTATGACTGCGGATTTCAATTTCCTCATCAAAAGTATCCACATCATCATAACAATATGAAGATGATTGAACCTTATCTAAATAAATAGTGTCTTATATTCTAACCTTGCCTTTAAATTAGGTAAATATTCATCATTGTTATCAAGGGTAAAAGTGAAAACACTTTATTGGCAATTAAGATTATTTTGAACAATTCTTTTTTTCATCTTTAACACAAACCTATCTGTGTTCTCAGTCAACTGCCTGACGGATTCTTCTAGAGAAATAGTTGGACTGCTAATTGTTCCTTTCACACTTAATTCAAACCTATTTGTTATATCAGATATCTTTTTGAGTGATTCTTCTAGAGGCATAATAGGTTCATTATGAGTATTAGATTGCAACTGCTTTAGGGCATCCCTCCAAGACAAAGAACTCAAATTTTGCTCATTTTATGTTCATAAGACGGTTGTATGCATGAATAGTAATTGGGATCACCTTGGTATGAGCAATAACCTTCAAAAGGTTGGTGGTGGTCCCGACTGCTATTCCACACCATGTTGATAGTACGGATAATGTCTATTTTGAAATTCAGTCGGATATTCATTGTATTGGTCCTCATAATACCAGTTCGACATTTTCTAACAAAAATTTCCTAATATATTTACAAAAAATCTAAGAAAATAAATCCTAACAGGAAGGGGTCTTAAACATACACAAACAAGGTCGACTCAACCAAATTAAACCTACTGAATCTAGCAAACAAAAAACATGATGGCTCCACTTAGATTGTTTCTAGACCAACTTCTATTCTTCCAAAAAGCAACTAGTTACAGTTTTAGCGAATCTCTCAGAACGATCCAAATTAGATTAAGTCGAACAGAAACAGGATAAGCTCTAAGGAGCTTTGATAACCCTGCCTCTTTGGCAACTTTTCCTTGGGTTACAAGACGGCTCTAATCAAATTAAAATAATCTTCCTGATCTTTAAGTTAGGCTAACAAGGTAACCAATACAGTCCTTTTGAATGATTTTCCAATAAGCTCGATACCCTATAGGTCTCTTTCTAGTCAAATTTTAGGCTTAGGTTCGCGTAGGTAACGTGTTCCTAAGTCGGCAAGAAGGAAACAATGATGAAATCCGAGTTCTTATCTTATATGGCCAGTCCTTTCCCTTTACTAGAAAATAAATCCGTATTCAGTTCCTCAACATATATGCATTAGGAATACAGTAAACCCACTTGCAGGGGATTCGTGGGTTGATCGAGTCTTACCTCCCGTACCATACGGAGGATGAATCGGTTGTAGTCGACTCGGGCCATCGACTCCTGTGTCAATGTACGAACCCGAGGGGCCGAGACAATATCGTAATTGTCGTCCTTCCCTGTTGCAGTTTATATTTAGATACCCTTCCGTAGGATTTAAAAATTAATAATAAAGTTCAAAAGTTCAAAGTCCAAAGTCCAAAGTCCAAAAATAAGAAAAAATATAAAAATACCTAAAATAATTACAAAATAATAAGAATTTCCTGATACAATTTTCTAAAAAGAAAAATAAAAGCCCTAAAAGATAAAATAAAAAATAAACTAAAAAAAAATCTTGTCTTCTTTTTCCGTTCTTTTCGCTTTGTATTTGACTCCAAGTCTTTAATCAATCAATATAATCTTTAGCTCCGATTTCTTTTTGATCCAAAACCTGTAATACAAAAAAAATACCCAAAAGCGTGAAATATAACAAATAAAAATAAATAAAATAAAAGTCTAACTAAACTAATTAACCTAAAACAAATCTAAAAACAAGTCCGCGTCGGCGGCGCCAAAAATTGATGGTTTTCGTAATAGTGGTAAATAAAGTATTGTTCGCTCGAACTTGTGAAGATTGAATTTAGATATAATAGATTAATTTTAAACTAAAAATATATACAAAATATAAAAATAATATTCACAAATACTGAGGTTATGGATTTCACCATTAACCAATTAAAGTGATTTAATTCAATAATTATAATTATGCAATTCTTACATTTAATTTGATTCTAATATGTTATAAAAGTAGATTCTCAAAATAACAATTGTATAACAAAAGCATGGAACATCTAAAACCTAGGCTAAGCATTTACCATCTAACGAAATCACAACTTTTTAATAAAAATCATTAAATCAATTTTTAATCAAGGCAAATAATCATAAAAGAAATTACAAAAATTAATTAAAATAAAAATATACCACTTTTCTCGGAACAATGACTTCCTCCATCACCTCAGCAAAGGGGTTTAGCTCCTCATGTTGAAAAAACTCTCAAAATACTCATTCATTGCTCAAAAAGGTGTTTACAAATGGTGAAAAAAAGTGAAAATAATGAAAACAGTGAGTTTGGAACGTTTATAAACGTTACAGACTCACTGTTACAGAGGGATAACTATTTCCTGAATCTAAACGTTGCAAATGAAGATATCCGTTGCAAAGTTTAAAGCTTTAGCAACAGAATCTTCAAACTTTTCGCCACAGAATCTTCAACCCTATGACAACGTTTTCTTCATCTTCTCCATCATGATCACGAGCAGATTTTATGGAATTCTTGATTTGCGATTTTGGACTCTCCATCCACCTTTGATCATTCCTACAACTCATATATTTATAGTGCAGCCTCCCCAACTCGTAATAACTCCTCCAAATCTTCAATCAATTCTCAAAAACAATTCTCGGGAAGAAAATATTTCTCGGTGATTTTTTTCATCTCATGATCTGATTTTCTTCCTTGATTTTACTCGATTCTGATTTATGCATTCCTTTCTGAGCTTCGAGAATATCTTGTTGTTATTTCTACCTCAGACAAACATCTCAAATAATACCCCTCACGGAATCAAAAAACCGAGAAAAATATGCTTCTCCCTGTTTAATTTCCGCAACAAAAACATTTGCAGAGATTTGATTTTATTACGTGAATCATCTTGTTAAATGGCAAGAAGATAACTGTGCTTTAATTTCTTAAAAATCTCTCCAAATCTTGTAATAAATTCATCACAGATTCACGCAGAGGGAGAAAAAAAGATTCCCGTCTAAATTTAATTTCAAACTTAAGAAGTGGGTGCCTTTAGCATTTTTGGGTGGGTGCCTTTAGTATTTTTTCTGGGCGCCTTTATAACTTTTTGAGCCAATTTTTCCCAAATGTTTGTTTCTCCAAAAATACTTATAAACACAATAAAATCACAATATAAGTACACAAATGAGTTCTAACAATATACAAATTGGGAACAAATAAGACACGAAAACGTGTCTATCAGTTGTTATAGGGAGAGAAATGATTTATCATTGTGTAGATGTATGTGTAGGAATATTGCAGGGAAGGATTTGATAAAAGGCCTAAAATTAGCATGGGATCGATCTATAAACAGAGTAAACTTTTTCTGAACTTTATTCAAGTGAGTTGACTCACCGATCCGACTCAGTGATTTAAGTGAGTAAGACCTAGCCAGCCGAGTCAGATCAGATGACTCTCTTTTCCTTTGACCCCAAGAACGTCTGTTGACCTTTACATTTAACGCTGACCGTTAGTTGACTCTGATGGCCGGAGACAGTTTCCAATCACCTGAGATGTTTTTCCAGAGACTTTTCCGACCAGATTTCGACCACTTTTCTGGACTTCCGGCGACAGTTTTGGACAGAGATTTTCACATGGGTTTTTCTCACACATGGGCTTGATGGAATCCTAGGATACGGACTTTTAAAGACTTGATCTATTTTTGGAAACAAGAAGAGCTATAAAAGGGAGAATTCTCTACAACTCTCCACACACTTTACAACTGATTTTTTGGAGCAATGAGCAAAGGATATTATTCTCTTCCACGCATCTAGGGTTTGCTTTGTTTCTCATCTTCTTTAACTCAATTAAATTTTGAGAACTCCATAGATATGAGTAGCTAAATACATATTATTGGTTAAGGGTTTTAAGTTGATTTCTCAAACATGATATTTATTCAATGGAGTAGTTTTGTCTCCACTTTGTCATTTATGATTCATCGTTAATATTCTTATGATTTAAGTGGTTGTTTAGTTGTCCAGAATCAATTGAGGGTGCCTAAATATCTAGAGCTAAATTAGGGTTTTCAATACGTAAAAGTTGACGAATTCTGATTTCAAATAGCATAAGTGTGCTTGTTGCTTGTAGTGATACATCCTAGCAATCACATATGAATCATAACCTTTGTTAAATTGAATTAGTGCATTTTTAACGTTCAACTATATTGATTATCCTTATTTCACAAAACGTAATGCTCATGGGGAATTAAATTTGATTAATGCTTTTACACGTTGGGTTGTTCACTAGGTAGAACTCATTCTAGCATCTTTTAATGTATGTGTGATAAAATTGGAAATTAGCGGGATATTCTTGTGATCAAGGTATCCTAGGGCTTTTTATAAAAGAGAAATTAAATTACCAATTTTAGTTATTTATATAAATACTTGTTTGTGAATGATACAATCACTTCACCAATATTCTTTACTATTGACTACTTTCAATTATTCTTTCTACTTTCAATTTAGCTTGTTTTTGCTTTCTAAAAAATCAGAAATACCCCCCTTGTTACTTAAGAAATTGAAATTGAATAAAAGCAAATCCTTTCGTGAAACGAACACTTACTTACTCTAGCTTCATAATAAATCTTTTATAAGTGATAAAGTGAATATAATTTTGATGTGGTACGACATCAATGGGCGGTTACACCATTACCCCCATAATCCTCATTATTCCATCTCTTCATTACCTCCACTACTTTTTACAAGGAAAAGTGTGTGTTAAATAGGCTACTTAGCCCATTTTGGAAAGACATAACAAGCTTACCATTCTCTCGTAAGTTATGTTATTCTCAATAGTTCAAGGCCTCTACATACAATTCATCCCACTTATTTACTTCAACTTTCTTTGCTTCCCTCCCCTAAGATCAACCTATTTTCTCTCCTTATGACCGAAGCAAGACGGAATGGCTACTATCGTGGTTTAAGCTTGTCATGTACGATTTTGATTTCCGAATCTAAAGAAAGTACTTCGACAGTACATTGTTTTGCCTAGAAGTAACTTTTAGGTACTAAAAATTGTCGACCACAGTGGGAGATCAATCTCTCGGTCACAAGTTCAATATTTCAATTATTTGAAATTTAATTCTTCAATCGTCTGAAAAATGGTGGAGCTTAGGTCAGGTTCAGCAACTAACCCCAACAACACCAGTGGTGGAACTCCAGAAATCGTTCCTAAAAACACCACGCTGAAAACACCCACAGTCTTTTTCGTACCAATGAAGGTGTCAGAAAGAAAAAGAAGGCATCACCGATGAAACTAAAGTAACCATGGCTACTACCCAGAAAGAATCTCTTACCATTCATAAGACTTTAACATAGCAGTTATCACCGGAGCAGTGTCATCATCAAATGGAGAAAGCTAAGGACACAACTGCCGGCGGCGCCAACACATCAAGAGTTAATGCCAAGCAGATTATGAAGTACATGTTATCACCGATCGTGTACCAGAGAGGAGTCAACAACAACAAAACTTTGTCACTCATGAAGACCTGGAAAGGCTCCTTTGAAATCGTGGAAAGGAAGATTCATCTTCATTCCATCAATACCAACCCCTTTACCCGAAAGAAATTCAGAGGATTGCACTGTCGAATGGATATTCATCTCTTCATTTCTCATTGTACGATGGCACTGGAAACGCTCGAGAATATATTTCTCGATTCTTAGAACCGTTAGTAGAGTATGAATATAACCAAGTGTTGTGGCTCAAAGAATTCTACAAGTCTCTTAGGGGAGAGCTTATACCTGGTACAACAACCTCACCCCCAACAACATCTCTAATTGGTCTCAGATGGTCAATGATTTTTATAAAAAAATGTTTCTTTATCTCTGAGGAAATTACTCTCTCGGACCTGGTAAAAATGTTCCAGAGGAAAAACGAGCATCCCAACGAATACGTGAAGAGGTTTGAACAAAAGATCTCGACTGCCATGACCAGAACGTAGGTGAACAACAATTGGTGGAGCTTTGTATTAATGGTATGATTCCTGTTTATCGTGCTTTATTAGAAAATTTACGATTTCAAACCTTCTCTGAGCTACATGAGGCCACCAAGAGATTAGCAACAACTGCTCCGGCCTTGCTGGAAAAAACAAGACCCTCCAGAGAAGAAAGCCATGGAAACACCCGTAGAAGTAGATTTCTGGTACACAAAAAATATTCTACCCAACACTCCATAGGTGTTTTCACTGAGGAAGGGAACAAGAGAAAGGAAACATTTCAATCAGCGTCGGAGACTAAGCACGCCGCATCGACCCCAGTGATGGCCCCAACACCAGTTCAAGGACAAGGCTCAGTCAAGACTCCGCATCAAACACAACAAACTAAGACAGATACAACGATCCCAGACTTCCCCTTCCCCATGAAGGAGCTTCTCGAACTGTTAGAATTATGGATACAAAATGGAGCTATCAAGTTACCGCCTGTGCGACACCCACAAACCGAAGAGCTGGACATGTCAGATCCAAAATACTATCACTTCCACATATTCGTCAACCATTCCACCAGTAAATGCAAAGGCTTGAGGAGTATTTTCCGAGAAAAGGTTGACTCAGGAGAACTGTGACTGGGGACTAAAGGCGTTCACAAAGATCCCCTCCCGGTCAGGAGCTTCACTCTCTCTGGAGACTCTATCAACAGAACTTTTCAATCCATGATAGAACAAATATGTGAACTTTTTTACCTGTCGAAGGCACAACATAAGAAAATCTTTTCCGCCCTCAATAGTGTTGTGTCAGGTAAACGTCTACTCTTCGCTGAAAAAGCTACCGTATATCCTGAGCCCGCTTCAGAAGACATAGTCATCAAACATAATGAGAAGCCTAGCTGGAGACTTCTCACTACTGCATGCCTCAAGGACACTAAGTTTGAACAAACGCTAATCGATGCGGGGGCTGACGTCAATATCATCACTATCAAAACTCTAAGAGTTGTGGGAATTTCAAGACACAAATTTATGCGCTCGCCGACCGTAATCAAATATTCTAAAAGGGAAGTCCAGGAGTGCTTATGACTACATCACTCTTGAGGTGAAAATGGGTGACACCCAAATACATGCCAAGTTTCACATTGTCAAAGAGGATCCAAGTTATGACATGGTTTTGGGATCCCCATGGGTCCGTAGCAACAAGATGGGAGTAAGTGTATCTCCTTTACCGATGCCAACACCTCCAAGATATTCAAATAAGCCAGTAAATCCCGATGATTGCCTATCATACGAATTTTACCATACAATGAATCTGGATATGCCAGGACAGGAAATAATGTCATACGTTTGAAGGTTTTTCACAAAAGTAAGTCATATCAAACCAACTCCTTTGTAACCAGCGATCCCACGTCCCATCAAAGCTTGGGGACTTGACCCGAATATCAACCCTACTTTGATTCGGCGATGTGAATGGGAAGTTGATCATTTTCAAAATTTTATCAAATGGGTATGGAGATAAGCAAATTAGTAACCCGGTTATTCAGAATACATGTCATGAAGTTAAGGGGCCTGAACCCAATTTCTTCCATGTCGGGGATACGGTGGAGAAAATTACAACCCCTCCTGAAGAAGAGTTGTAACTTGTCACTGAAAACTTGATCTATGATTACTGCAATCTTGTCAATACTAACAAGCCAGGATGAGTGGTCATACATAGAAAGTGGCTTAAATCTCACAACGCTTAAAGCGTTCTACCACTGCCCCATAATATTTCTCTGTTTTATGCAATATTTGTAATTCCTCCAAAATGTTTGCATATCTTTCATTCATACTTAGGATTTAAATTCATTAATCAAGCAAATTATTTTTCTTTTCAAAAAAAAAATATATATCCTTGCAAAACATTCAAAAATCTCTACCTACTCAAAATCCCAAATAAAACCACAAAAAAACCATATGTATCAAAAACCTATAAAACTCAGAAAGTCTAGAAAAACTTCTTGAAAACTGGTTCAACACCTTCATCATATGCCTTCTCCATTTTCTCAAGAGTCTCAGTCACAAGCTTCAACTCCATAGAAAGCCTAACAACTTCACATTTAGCCTTGGAAACCGTCTCCAAGTTATAAGATACGTCTTTCTGCTGCAAATGTTTTTAAATAGCTTCTAAATAACGACGAAACCATGAAACATTAAGCTCATCTCTTTCAGCCTTATTCAAGGCATCCTTCCGGTCTTGAAACACCACCTCAGAAATTTCTCTATAGAGAAGAAAAACCATCTCATGCACAGTTGGCAGCAACACATATACATTCTTCTCCAGGGTGCGATAGTTTTTGGGGTTACCTACAAAGAAATGGCCAAACTTCTTTCATACTTTGGTATACAAATCAGCATAGGAAGATGGTACAGTGAAACCTCCGACACACATATGTTCAGACCGAATTATATCAAACTTGAAGTTAAAGCTAACTCCAGCATTCAGGTACTCAATCGAAGCAGTCTCCATCATATCAACATTCTGTACAATAACACCACTCGGAGTGTTTTCTTCAACAATTGCGTCAGGAAGAACTTGTTCATGATTTTGATTTGGAAAGATACACCTGCAAGTGCATCTCCCTGTTTTGGTTAATTCCCCCTTTAAAACAGAGACATTATAGAGATGATAAGTTAAAATGTCTCAAGCACAAGGAATTAAAGTAAAAATTATGAAATTTATAAAATATGTCCATTAGAAACTTAAATATTCATTAGAAAGTGTTTTTGGTCATGACACATGGGTTTGAAAAGATATGGATCATTTTGCAAAAATGATGTCAGAAACGTCTTTTCACTATCCTATAGAAGAACTGAAACGGACGCTAATTGTTAAAGAATTTGGGGGTTATTTATATACCAAATGATTCATATTGATATCTACTATAATATTTTAAAAGTGCACGTCAATCGGATGAACAGGCTAATAAGGGTTGCTGAAATGCTCGACTACATAACAGTTGAAAACCTACAGAATTCTGCATGGAAAGTTCTGAACACTCGGTGTCAGGTCCTTTTCACCTAGAAAATGGACTCCAAATCCAGAAATTATTTTTGAAAAATTTATATCTTTATGTTATCTAAAGAATGAGATGTCAACCACCTCATTCTGACTTCGGACGAAGATTCTGCGGTCATTATGGCAAGAAGACCTGAATCTGAAATTTTCTGACGTTGAAAATTGCTAAATTTCTTCATGAAATCACATATGGTGCTACACATTTGGTGGTATAAGAGTTATAATCATGTAATTATTATTCTATAACATAGGAGTAAACTTACTTGGAGCTGCAACAAGTCATCGGAAACAAAAAACACATCACAATGTGATTCACCACCAAGTTCTTCGTTCTCAGCTCCGGATTCTTCAATTTCTTCAGTCTGAAACCATGTTTCAGGTACATTGTCATCTTGGCATTCTTATTCAATACTTACAACCACAAATTTACTTTATGATACTAGGGTATCCATGTTGCTAGTTATCTAAGAATGATAATTATTCATAAAAGTCAGAATTCATCAAGTTCAGTCAGACGAAAGATTATGCAATTCGGGGATATCCAAAAGAAAGTTTACTTACAACATAAGGAGCCGAAAAACCAATAACATATGGGACGCCAAACTTGAAAGGTTGAATACCCAAGTCACCTTGACGAGTCACGCCCCAGACTATTTAAAGATGCTCGTCAGAATAAAAAAAAAATTTATTTCATAAAGAAGAGAAGAATAAGAGAAAACACAAGACGCTTACCTTCTTTAAGGGAAGGTCTCCACTTACAGGCATAATCACCCTGGTCTTTTGTCCTCATACAGAGGAATTGTGTTCGCCGCAATATCAGACGCAAAGTGTCCTGGGAACCATGACTGCAAGAAACGAATTAAATACTTAATTACTGAGTAAATAATGGCGATTAAACGGGGGGTGATTTGAGATACCTGTGACAAGTTGATGATTGAATCACGCCTCACTCCAGAAGTAACTTTCAAATTCGGCCAAGCTGCTAAATCCTTCTCCGAAGGCTCGCTAGATACAAAGTCCTTAAGGAGATTGAGTTGTGCATTCTAGAAGTCAGCATATTCATCAGTGACACACCCTTTTCTATCATCCTGTAGAAAGGGAATACTTCGACCAGGAATGGTATGGGTACCATCATATCGTTGAAGCACGTCTATAGGAGGCTCCTTAGTGCGATAACAAGGAATAGACTGATGAAAGCCCATTTGTGAGCCGCCCTATTGATGTTATAACTCAGCATGATATAATTATCGGAGCTCACCGAGTGTAACATTAGTACCCTCACAACTCGGGCCAGAGCGCAGGACAATATGAGAGCTCTCAGCGAAGGTCTCCGGTGGAATTACATGTGGAAACTTCGAACCTCAAGGTATGAAATTCACATATGCGTGTCGTTAGTGCAATAAATTAATCAATATATTTCTCACCAATCAACTAGTAATATAGTGGTAGTAAGGATCGTTCCCACAGAGAGCTGTGTAATTGATAAGTTATTTGGATTAACAAAACTAGAATAAATACTGTAAAGGGGGATTTGGTTTGATTAACTAACTAAAAAGTACAATAAAAAGATAATAAAAAAGAAAGATGATTAGGGAGTCATTTGTCGTTACCAAACGTTCACTAAATTAGTATACTTATCTATCTTTCGCCAGAACCATTCATCATCAACCGTTGAATAACAACAAGCTCTGTTATCCCCAAAACTCTTTTTATCACTGGATATGGAAGCGCTCGACTGCCAGATTCTATCCATCTGAGCCACCATGAATAAGCTCTCAAGGTGTAACCCAATTGAATGCATTAGGGTTAGTGAAACTAGGTTGATCCTAGCATCAAACACACAAGCTCGGTCTGCTTACTAGTGTTATTTTCACACACGATTGCTCCACAGAATCCCTCTGTAAGGTCTCACGTTTTCTACTTGTGTAGGAGGTGTTCGGCTATTACACGTATCTCACAACTCTCTACTAGCAATAGAATAACCCAATTGTACACTTGAACAATCTAGAAATCAATCATAAACCCTAGATATGGTGAAAACAAACGATAATGATTAAAACTCCAAACAAACTTGTATTAACTAATAAAGTTTCACGCTTAGAACATTGAATTTATTCTTAATCAACAAAAGAATTAGCTACTCAGACTACAAACAATATTGGTTTCCCCCTAAAGGGGTAAACCCTAGGTTTAAGATGTAGAATTGTAGTATAAAAGGTAGAAAGTTGTAGAGATTCCTTCCTAGATATCTTGTTTGAGCCTTAAAAGTCTTCTTTTATAGCCTTCAATGCTTTGGTATCAAGTATCCTCTCTCTCTAGGGTTAAGAATGCTTCTGGGACAGTGTTTTCCTTGTTTAGAAGTCCAAAGTGCGTGCAAATTTAAAAAATTCAGACAGGTCCGGTTCGCAAACCTCTGTGGTCTGTCCAAAATTTTCAATATTATTTTGTTTTGTACATAGCTTCTTCGTCCGATGTCGGAGACCTCATTCTTTTTGCATCGGTTTCGTCTTTCAATTCTCTTCAAGATGGTGATAATAAAATCAGTATTTGAACGAGTTTAACTTGGTCTTCGGCCCGTCTTCACTTGTAGAACTCAATTTCCTAATTCTAGCACTTTGTAACTCCTTTTTGGATTATTCACCTAATATGACACATAAGATAGAAAATAAGAGTAATAACAAGTCATATGCATGAATTATAGCCAAAACAAGTATTTGACACTAGAAACATGTGAATTAAGCACTTATCAATTTCCTCACACTTACCTTTTGCTAGTCCTCGAACAAACCACTATTTAAACTAACCTAACCTAAAATAAACTAAAATACAACAACTTCATTTCGTCGAGGACACAGTTACACTTAGCATGTGTAACAAGCCTTTAAACCCCTAGGTGTCCCTAGTGGACAAGTTATAATCTCGTGAGGGTTTACAAGAGGTATACCCACAAAACCTACTCCAACTTTAAAGTCACAAGCATCCAAAGAGCTACGAGGATATAAAGTTTCTGCACACTAATAATAAGAAGCTAGAAATGGCAAAGATCATTATTCTCATGCTTAACTCTTGAGTTAGGAGAAAACCACCATATGAAAGAATCCAAGTTCGAGAGCGATCGAATGTTTTGAATCTGCCTCACCAATAGGGTTTTATAAAATTGCACTTAAAAGACGCACTTTATGGTTCTCATGTGTGTAGGCAGGAATGAAGATGACACACGTTGAATGGTGGGAAGGAAAAGTAACCTTCCGAATTATATGAAGATGTTATCCCGTAGAACGTGGAACTAAAAAGTTTTTTTTTTCTAGTGACCTCTAAGAAAGGTAATCAACCACTATGTTAGTATGTGAACGCTTACTTACTTTCTCACCTGGTCTACAATCAACATTATTTTCACATCATCCAATAGAAACATCTTCAGTCTTTGGTCTTTAACTGTTGATGATGGACTCTTGAACTTCGTAAAAACTTGAAAAATTGTAACTCTTTTTCTCAATTCCTTGTTGTTTGAAACTTCTTTATAGATTTCTTCTTCCCCACGGTCTTATTGCATGAATACAAAAACAAATATACTAAAGCAATATAAAACATTTATTTTTCTTTTCTTTTTCTATTTTCTATTTATTTTTGTTTTTTGTTACTCTGTATATACTAAAATTGAAATACAAACTAACAAATGAAACTAATGTGGTCATGGGAGAAGGATTTTACCACTTGGTTCTTCACAACTTGTATTGTCTCGATATCATGAACTTCACTAATTATCATCTTTTGATTTCTTTCGCTCTTGTACATAAGTCTTCAACATGTATATATAACTCTTCTCTTCGTATTGTTGTTTCAGTTGAATATAAAATTTTTTTTTTCTTGTACTGTTGCTTGTAAACCTTGATTGTATTCAACTTTCCTTCAAATTTTTGATGCTTCACTTGTTGATGATAATGGTGTTTTTATGGACCTTTTGTTGTTGAGAGAATGGTTCCAACTGCAAACAAGACTACAAGATAGAGTTAGCAATTCTGATGACACCCTCATGATTGACGAAATTATCACTCAAGCGATCAAAAAATAGTGTTGAACTTGGTGCGAGGTTAGGTAGCTCATCATTCTACCCAGAATTTGCGCAGATGAAATACTCTAAATAGACAATTTAGACAGGTACAAAGAATTAAAGGTTTGGTGCCTCACTCATATGGTATTGAATGATCAAATTCTCTAATATTATATTCTCTATTAGCGGTTTAAGTCCCTTTTTGTAGCTCGTTCCTTTCAACAACTAAGGACTCTGAATGTAGTTCTCTTATACTTCAAAGTTCAGTTATTTCGGTAAGAACTTCGTATGTAAACTTAGCTAAAAGTATACAAAGTGACTCTAAAATATCTAAAAGTTGGAGGTTTTCATGCAAATATCAAAAACAAAGCTAAAAATTTTATATGCAAATACTCCCCCACACTTAAACTTTACATTGTCCTCAATGTAAATTTACTCTTCCAATGTAAAATCAAGATGAGAAATCAAATAATGATATGAAAAACTAAAAATTAAAAGCAAAAGATAAAAATAAAAATAGAAAACCAATGGGTTGCCTCTCATTCAGCGCTTAGTTTAACATCCTCGGCCTGACCATCTGGTTATCGCCCGTAAACCAACAATCTAAAAATCTGGGGATCCACCCAGATAACAACCTGCAGTTCTAATAACAGTTTCACAAAAATGTTAGCACACGAATAAAAAAAGAAAATTGTTATTTGGTGGAAGTTTCCCCCACACTTAGTCTTTTCTACTCTTGAAAGTGCATGAAGAACATAGAATGCGGGAACTTCTTTGGGTTCCTCTCGGTGAACCTGCACAATGCTAGAATCAGGCACATCTAGTGGTGGATATTTAGAAGCAAAATAATCCGTTAAAACTTTAGAAGAACAAACTCCAATCCTAAGTGAGATATGTTCTTAAAAGTTGGATTAAAAACTCTTTGAGAAACTACTTCAGTCAGGGGAGAATGATCATAGAATTATCAAAAGGATTAGAAAAACCTTCCTATATCTCTTGCATTGGATTATTTACCTCATGTGTATCGTGGTCCTCTATCAAACTTTCTAACCGAACTTCATTAATTTCTTTCTTCGATCGAAATATTAGCATCATTATAATCCCTGGCAAGCTCAATTGAGTCTTCCACGAAATCAATCAATTTGGTCTCATCCTCAAACTTCATCTCTTCAACACACTCATCATCAGAATCAGAATCCTCTCCTAGAAAGTCTAGTTCATTGGAGAAATTCTAGGATCATTTGTATGAGTCTCTTCCGAAGAGATAGTCGGTTCCACTACTTGTAAATCAATTGTACTAAACACATTGTAATCCGAATATTTTTTATAGCGTTGATTAACGTTTGAGTATGTTACCTTGTTTAGAACAATGGTTATGTTATACCAAGGCTCCTCCTATTGAATAGGTGAATGATCGTTTATTATGATCTGGAGTTGGAATAACTTCATCACTGTTGTAAAGAATTTTCAAAGGTTGTTCATCTTCATAATAGTCTTTATTGTTCTTAGGAATTTCAGAATTGTTTTGGTTTTGAGGCCATACTTCTTCCTCATCCCTATTTTTACCGATTTGAGCAATTTGTACGTATAATTTTTCAGAATTCCTTTGAATCTCTCGATGCGACTCTTCCCAATTCTGGTCGTGCTTCTCCATATTTTGAAGGTGTTGGTCCAATTTGTTCATATATTGTTGCATCGTATCTTTCAAACTGGAAGAGTCGTGATTAAAAGTATAAATATCCTCTTATTCTTGTGGTTGTTCACTTACATACCCGCTGTAAGGTTGTTGGCATGTATGAGAATATTCATAAGGTTCGTAGGATATTGATCACAGCCAAAAGATTGGTTTTGGTTATACCCTCGGTACGGTTGGTAGTTCTCATAAGATTGAGATTGAAAATCGTATTGATCACCACTATAATATGATTGATCTTGTGCACCGTACATGTTTTTCCAAGGAAACATGACGACCCACAAGAAAACGTAAAAACTACTAAAACCTTAAAAAAAAGTGATACTTACAACCGTTTTCAGAATTTACATCCCTCTTTTGACGAGATTTGAACACATTCAACGAGTTGTTAACACCATGAAAACCTAAAAAATCTGAAAAAACTAAAGAAAAACGTGAAAATGTCTAAACTACTAAAACAAGCTAGAAAAAATAACAAATCAATTAGCAACTGCTCCCCAGCAGCGGCACCAAAAATTGATGTGTGTCGTAAGTGCAATAAAGTAATCAATATATTTTCCACTAATTAACTAGTAATATAGTGATGGTAAGGATCGTTCACACAGAGAGCTCTGTAATTGATAGGTAGTTTGGATTAGCAAAACTAGAATAAATACTGAAAAGGGAGGTTTGGTTTAATTAACTAACTAAAAAGAACAATAAAAAGATAATAATAAATAAAGATGATTATGAGTCATTCGTCGTTACCAAACGTTGACTGAATTAGTATACTTATCTATCTTTCAGTAGGACCATTCATCACCAACTGTTGAATAGCAACAAGCTCTGCTATCCCCAAAACTCCTTTTATCACTGGATATGGAAGCGCTCGACTACCAGATTCTATTCATCTGAGCCACCATGAATAAGCTCTCAAGGTGTAACCCAATCAAATGCATTAGGTTTTGTGAATTTAAGTTGATCCTAGCATCAAACACATAAGCTCGGTCTGCTTACTAGTGTTGTCTTCACACACGATTGCTCCATTGTCCCTCTGTAAGGTCTCATGTTTTCTACTTGTATATGAGGTGTTCGACTATTACATGTATCTCACAACTCTTTACTAGCAATAGAGTGATCAATAGAATAATCCAATTATACACTTGAACAATCTAGAAATCAATCATAAGCCTTAGATATAATGAAAACAAACGATAATGATTAAAACTCCAAATAAACTTGTATTAACTAATCAAGCTTCACGCTTAGAACATTGAATTCATCCTTAATCAACAAAAGAATTAGCTACTCATACTACAAAGAATATTGGTTTCCTCCTAAAGGGGTAAACCCTAGGTTTAAGATGTAGATTGTAGTATGAGAGGTAGAAAGAGTTAGAGATTCCTTCCTAGATATCTTGTTTGAGCCTTAGAAGTCTTCTTTTATAGCCTCCAATGCTTGGGTATCAAATATCCTCTCTTTCTAGGTTTTATAATCCTTCAGGGACAGTGTTTTCCTTGTTTATAAGTCCAAAATGCGTGCAAATTTACAAAAAATTCATACTGGTCCGGTTTGCAAACCTATGCGGTTTGTCCAAAATTTTGCTCATAACTTCTTCGTCCGATGTCGGAATGATGATAAGTGCATAATTTATACATTTTGAGTATCATTTCCTTATACTTATTTGCTAGATTTTGTGTGAATTATCGTGTGTTAGTATTACTTTTGTAGTTTATGTGTTTTATTAGGTTACATCTCTGAAACAAGTGAACTGGAGCTTTACAAGAGAAGAATTGCTAAATACCCAGTGGATCTCAGTCTATTCCAGGATTTCTACCCTCCATCTTGTAGAGAATTAAATTACGAAGCCTAACGGTGTAAGAACGAGGTCATTCTGACTTCGTATGAGAAAGTTATGAGCGAAACGAATACTAAGGGCAAAAAAGTCATTTCAAGAGAGAATTCTATTGACAACCTGGCATACGTTCAGGGCTGCCAAGATTCAAATATTGTTAACGGCAACATCCATTCTACTCAGGGCAGCCACAATTTGAATCATCAAAAGGCACCAGCGACTTTCATTCAACGGCTGTCAATGTATCTTCTCCCAATTACACATCGTGAAATTGGGGTTCTTCACGCATCTGTGAGGTGAGTGTTCAGTCATGGCAGTGAGGGTTTGATGAAGTTGAGATAGAAGATAATGGAGAATATCATCAATGGCAGTTGATGAAGAATCGATGATCAATGACGGTTTCTTCCATTGAGAAGAGGAAGATGGCTGATTCTGTGATGGCTACGGTGATTGATGGATTTTGGAAGCAAGAGAGATTCACAGTGAATGAGAGAAGAGTACATGGAAGAGACGTTGTGAGCAGTGATGGCTTGAGTTAATTGACATGGCTCGAGTGGTGGAGCCTGTGATGCTGTGAGATTGAACTCGAAAAGGCTGCTGGCGAATCTGTGTTGTTGATGCAGATGTGAAGGTGGTAATAAATGATTCCTGTAGGTGTTTCAACTGTGGATGCTATGGTGCTGGCTGTTGACGTGAACAATGGCAGCAGTGAATGGTTGCTGCCAGTCGAGCCTGTGATGAGGAAATGTTGTAAGTATTTGAGTTTGATTCTGTGAATGATTGAGATAGTAGTACTGATGGAGATTGTTAGTCGGGCTGGAATGTTCTGTGAGGGGTTGGAGTTTCGTATGAAACAAGGAAGCAGTTTCTTTGATTTAGAGTTTACGAAAGAAAAAAAGAAGAGTTGAGTCTGTTGGAGTTGAGGGGGTTGATTGACCGAGAAGTTAGGGAGAGGCGTGTGGCTCGAGTTTTGGAAGTTGGTTTCAGATTAGGAAGGTGTTCGGATTTTAGAAGCTGGTGTCATACACGGATTGGAATCATACACGGATTTGGTTTGTTGGCTATATATAGCCATGGACAGACCCTCTCTCAGATGGACATACTTGAATATAGAGATAGACGGAAAGACCTGGACGTATAGAGCTTCACGGACAGAAGACACCGGGTTAGTTTGTTTTCTTCTCTTAATTAACTTTTATGGCTTTTGAGAAATTTATGTTGGGCTAATCTTTTTGTTAGGGCGAAAGGATGAACTTGTAGAGATGGTTTTCTTTGTGTTTCAAAACTAGGGTTTTCAATTATATGAACTTAATATTAATGTTTCGTCTCTCTCTCAACGTTTTACCTTCTCGATGATTTTTCATGTTCTATGCCACATATAGTTCATTGTTTGATTAGTAGAAGGACTCGTTGAAACCTTGTATGAAATCGTTTTATGAATATTCTTTGACTCTTTATGCCCCGTGTACTTAGTACTTCGAAATTCTACCTTAGGTTGAGAACCAACAATTCTTTTTGAAAATTCTTTCTTCGATTCTTAAACGAAAAATCTTTCGTGTATTAGTAGCTAAAATTGTTATTTTACATGAGTAAAATCGAGACCCTTTGTGACGAACGCAATTAAACCCTAATCTACAACGGATTCCCGGAACTTAACGTTTTCCTATTACTGTTTTCAAAATTTACTAAGTAGTTTTAATTCACTTTTTAATTTAATTCTTTATAAATAAAACCTAAAAAAATATTTAACACAAACTCCTCCTGGGAACGAACCGTATTTGCTCTTGTCTACATCTTTCGACACTGTGCGTTTGCGGTAAAACAAAGTCGGTTTTCCGACGCATCAAATGACGTCATTCTTTTTGTTTTGGCTTCGTCTTTTAATTCTATTCAATATTCTGATAAGAAACTCTGGATTTGAATGAGTTAAACTTGGTCTCCTGCCCGTCTTCATTTGTAGAACTCAATTTCCTTGCTCATTCTAGCATTTTCAACTCATTTTTGGATGATTCACCTAATATGACATATAAGATAGAAAATAACAGTAATCACAAGCAATATGCACGAATTATAGCCAAAACAAGTATGGATTTGACACTAGAAACATGTGAATTAAGCATTTATCATTCACCTTCTTCTCATTGTCCATTAATAAAACTAAAAGAAGAAGGTTTTTTCTTACTCCAACGGAGTATTCTAGCATATTCTATCTCTGCACTTGGATAAGAAGGCTTGGCCTTTGGCGCATATTCAGGAAAATGTTTCCATAGCCAAGCTTGCATAAACATAACAGGGACAAAGGACTCTACCTTGGCATGACCATTGGAAATCCTCATGTCACGAATGAAAGAATCCAAATGAGAGTATAAAGAGCCTAGAAACAAAATACCAAGAGGAAGAGTCTTTCCACCAGAGAGAGCAAAATCAACCGAAACAAGTGAAACCTTCAATTGACCTCCAGGAGAATCTTCGAACACGTCTATGGAAAGCCAAAGTACAAGGAATGCAGCAATGCGTAAATGATCGCCAACAGCAAGGCCGTCAACACTTGTACTTACGTTCCACCAATAGTCAATCTAAGTTGAATAATTTTTGTTATTACAAGGACCATACTTCTGCAACTCTTCTATTTTCTGAATAAGGATGGCGCCATATTTCATCTCCTGATCAGACCATTCAACCGGAATGCTACTAACAACGGGAAGTTACAACAAGAGCGCCACTTCATCCAAAGTGATTGTTAACTCATCCCAAGCGCATGCTGCTGAATGGGTTGGACCGCACCAACGGAAAATAATGCAAGCAGACCCTTCGTGTTCTTATTAATTCTAAAAGTCTCTGACACTTGCACAACATAGAATATCCTAACATTTTCTAAAACCAGCTTCACCTGAGGATTCTTCAACATAACCTTAGACCATCCTTTCCACAAGCAGAGGAATTTGGAACGTCTTAAAATCAACAAATGAAGGTATGTACTATCTTCTCTGTAAAAAAACACCTGACAAGAGCCAATGGATAAATACCCTGAGGCTGAGGAGCGTTATTGATACGCGGAATAAAAATTTCCAACATAATCAGGGTCAGCAGCCTCCTCTACAGCTCCATCAAAGAATTTGTCATAGATGACAGACACATCGTCTAGAGAAACAACATCAGAGTTTTCTCCCTTGTCACGACTAGAAGCAGTGGTATTATTATCTTCCTAATCATTAGACATCTACAATTGGTTCGAATAATATTTACGTCAACTACTGGGCAATCATGCGCAAGTTTGGTTCTATTTTATGTATATATAGTATTGATATGCAAATACATGCTTATATATATAAATTAAAACCAATATCCAGGAAAATAGCCACAACCTAAGCGTACTTGATTAAAGCTTAACAATGCTGCAATGAAGTAATGAAGAATTATCACAATCAGAGACAACAATTGTGGAATTGGAGTTCACCTGCAAGGTGCTATCAAGAGAAGATCACTGTCAAATCAATAGCATGCTTATGCAATTGAAGAAGCAATGGTAACTAATATAGTGAGTTAATACTCACGGTAAAAAAAAAAGCTTTACGTGAAACAATAGTCACATAAAAAAAAGGCTTACCTGGTCGGTGCCGGAGCCGGCCGGAATATCGTCGGTGGTGATCTATCGGTGGTGGATCTCTGGAGGAATTTCCATACCGCTGCTCGGAAGAGAAAAAAAAAGAGGAGGGAGAGAGTGTGGTCGTCGGTGGTGATGGATAGAATAAAAAATAATAGGGTTTGCTCCCTTTTATAGTAATTGGTTTCCAAATTTAAGTCAAACAAGGATTTCCTCTTGGATCCATGGTCCTGTGCTATACACGGGTCAATTTTAGTCTCTCCATCACACAAATCAGCCATGCTTAACTAATTTACGCTCTTCATACGATGCTCTATCATCCTACAAGCACAATTACATCAACTATTACTCCTTCAGCGATTATTCGACATTATCGGAGTGTTATCAAATCAGAATTTTTGGTAATTCCTGACAACTAGGCTTGTTAATTTATTTTTCTTATACCAGTAAAAATCACCATCTAGTGCTTACCACGAAACATTACTGTTCCACGCTAAGCAGGGGACTTAATGTTGATGGTGAGTTTTTGACAACGGAGAAAATTGTAATATTGCTTTTTGCCTAGATGTAGAAGCATAAAATAAATATGTATAAATTCCTGACCCGACATCAGAATTATAAATACATGCTGTTATCTTATATTCCACAAGAGATTTGGGAATGCATATTCATCTCATAGTTACATTAGCCATGTAGCTCTTTTATAAATGTATGCGCCTTCAAAATTTCAGGGCTTTATGATAGACACAATTTTATGTCTTAATTGTCCGTAATTATCTATATTGTTAGTGCTCAATTTGGTACATATTGTGTTATTTTATGTGTCTGTAGGTAGTTTTCGTAAATAAACATTTGTGGAAAAATTGGATAAAAAGTTGATAAAGGCACCCAAGGAAATTACTAAAGGCATCCACATAATTTGATAAAGGAACCCCATTATCATATTAGAGGCACCCACTCTCTTGATTTCAAATCTGAAAATGGCGGGAAAATTTGCTTTACATAAGAGAATATTTCTGAGTTGTTGATTTCCTATTTTTATGAGATTAAAATGTGTATTTGATATCACAACAAGACGCAATGATAAAAAGAGGTTGAAACACGTCAAGAGAAGTGATTCACGTCGGAAATAATTGATAAACTCCTTGTTGCTACCGGAAAAATAATTCCCGATTGATTTGGATTGATTTGGTTGGATTTTTTAGTCCTTATTGAATAAGGAAGGGTTTTTAGGGTTTATAAAACATATACATAACAAAGAGATGAAAAAAAAAAACTAAATTGGGAGGTCGGGAAAAATTCAGAGAGAAAAGCTCTCTGCTCGTAGAGAAGGAAGAAGAAGACCAGAAAGCTACAGAAGAGAACAATCGCAGATAAAGGCTCAAGAAAGCTGTCGCTTGTTTTAATATTTTTAGCAACACAGAACGATCCAGAACCGTGACCACACTCTGTAACAGTTCGTCTGCAACACTTAAAAACATTGCAGTTGCCATGTTTTATATTTTTTGATTCATTTCTTCTTTTTCAACACTTTTGAGCCATGTATCAATCTTTTGAGAGTGTTTTGAGCATGATGAGCTAAACCCAATCACTGAGACAATGGAGGAAGCCATATTTCATGAATGAATAAATGGTAACTATTTTTGTCTCTTAATGACTTTTCCATTGGTTTTAAATTGATTAATGATTTTTTTCTAATTAGTTGCGATTTTATTTGATGGTGTATGATGGGACTTAAAAGCTTTTGATGCACTATGTTTATGATTTACAGTTAATGTTTTAGAAATATACTTTTGGAAAAGAAACAGAGTCAATAAAAGAGCTATAATTCTTAACGAATCATTGTAGAAATCACTCAGAACTGATTTTGGTGGAATCTTGAGACTCAGTTTCTCCCAATATTGTTAAAATCTTTTACTTATTTTCTAGTTTAAATCAAAATTAGGTCTAAAACGAATATTCACAAGTCTCAATGAACGAACTATTTTTACCATTTTATTAAAACGACCATTTTACCCAACTAAACCCTTGTTATTTCATGCGCATCCATACAAAATATTTGCATTAAACGGAACACACTGATTATACAAAATTATGAACATTCGTAATGAATATTATGTCATCTACGAATGCAAATGCTAATTAGATGCATATCATCTAAATACAAAGTCGCATCGAACATCATCTCAATTTGTAAACTTCCACGACTGAATTCCTTGAATATGTTTTGTATGCATTGCACAAAGGCCAAACAAGTGCTAACTTTGGCGTAAAATAATACAACAGGCAAAAAAAGTCACAATAGCGCTGCCAGCAACAGTGTTAATGCTAGTGCTGCTAGCATCAGCGCCAACTCTGGCGCCTCTAGCCACAACGCTAGCGATAGCCTTTCCCCATCACGCTTACTCACGCTAGCACCTATGCTCATCCAACACGTATGCTTGTGCCAGCATTATCTTTTGATACTAGTGCCAGTACTAGGCCATTGCCATACTGTGTTCACAGAAACTCATCAATATCAGTAATCTTACGACAAACGCACGAACTACTCACGTGATTTGAGTCCATGACTCCACTAACTCATACGAGAAATCAAAACAATCACATGGGGGGATTATTCATGGGGTTATGGTCTGGTGGTTACAGCAACATGTGGCATGGCAACACCCCATGAAAAGAAAGTTACAAAGTAGTGGTGAGGTTGAAGCGGTTGAGGAGGTAATGGAATAATGGTTTTCCAGAAACTTCCAAGGATAATGGGTGGTTACACCATTACCCCCATAACCCCCACTACCCCATCTCTTCACTACCTCCACTACTTTATAAGGAAAAGTGTGTGTTACTAATCATTACAAATAGGTTATTTATCCCATTTCAGAAAGACAGAACAAGCTCACCATTCTCTCATAAGCTATGTTATTCTCAATAGTTCAACGCCTCTACACACAATTCATCATGCTTATTTCCTTCAAATTTCTTTGCTTCCCTCCCCTAAGATCAACTCATTTTCTCTCTTATGACCGAAGAAGAACGAAACAGCTACTATCACGGTTTAGGCTTGTCCTGTACGATTTTGATTTTTGAATCTAAAGAAAGTACTTTAACAGTACATTATTTTTCCTATAAGTAATTTTTAGGTACTAACAACTCTGAAACCCAGAAAAACCACAAACCCCATGCTCACTTATAGTTTTATCAACAAACAAGGTCAATCATCCAACCGCACATTCACACATTCACTATGATTAAAGACATAAACTTCCACTACATTCAAACCACTACCAAATTTAACCAAAAGATCTTAAACCCCATTACCATCAAACATTCAAAGTTTCAAGTTTTTTGTATGTCCATAAAAATTTCCTGGACAATTTGTTGCATATCTAGTTTATCTAACCAAAAAATTCCAAAAAAAAAATTTCTGAGCTGAAAATTAACCAAAACACCGTTAAGAAAGTTTCGATTGACTTGTTTCACCTGAGGAAGTGTGAGTGGATGATTCTTTTGCCGACTTGGTTTCCTAGGATTCCATTGACGTGTTTGAGGCCTGAGATGTTGTTGTGGCTGTGGTAGGTGAAGATATTGTGCCCTTCCTCAGATGGGCTGCACTCGCTGCATCATAACTGGCATGACAACGGAAGGAGCTTGTTCAGAAGTAGTTGTTGATAAGTGCATAATTTATATATTTTAAGTATCATTTAATTATAATTATTTCCTATATTTTATGTGAATTACCGTGTATTAGTATTACTTTTGTAGTTTATGTGTTTTATTAGGTTACATCTCTGAAACAAGTGAAATGGAGCTTTACAAGGGAAGAATTACCAAAGACCCAATGGAACTCAGTTTATTCCAGGATTTGTACCATCCACCTTGTAGAAAATTGCATTATGAAGCCAACGGCGAAAGAACGAGGTCATTCTGACTTCGTATGAGAAAGTTATGGGCGAAAAGAGACGTTATACTTGTCGGTTTCAGGGAACCGACAGTTAAACAATCTTATTGAATATTGATAAAGGGCACTTGTGTCTATGCTAAGGGACAACTGAGATTCATATGATAAAAGCACCAGCCATTCTACTCGGGGCCACCCCCTTCTTCTTCTTCTTTATCTGGAACGGAGAAAACAAAGGATGGTGTTGATGAAGGGTGATTGAGGATGGTATTAGTGAGCCCGTGATGGAGGGTTTGTATGGAACTTCATGGCACTGTTGTTGTTCGGTTGGATCTGTTCTTGATGGATCATGCTGAATCCTTGGAATGGAGTTAGCAAGCAGGAAAAGAAAGATGGTGATCGGTGATGAATGGCTATGTGTTGTTTCTGTGATAGCCATGGATGGTTTCTATGATGGGTTGAGTCATGAGTACCAGTTGGAGGTTGTTGGCAACAGTTATGAAGTGATAGTTGATGCTTGTCTCTGTGAATGTCTGAGCAATGGTAGCCAAGTGTGTCGAGTTTGGTAAAGTCCAGGTCATGGTTGCAGTCATGGACTCGGTGGTGTTTCTGTTGGATATGGAGAAGGTGGTGTACAGGCTAGGCAGAAGAACAATGTCGTCAGACGTGATAGAAGCTAGAAAAGGGACGAGAAGAGTCGTGCTACTCAAGGAAAAAGAGGAAGTCACGAAAAGAATTCAGACGTCTCATATACGGAAATAGTATTTGGGTCAGTGAGCAATTCCTCTATAAAAGGAATAGAGTCAAACACGGATTTGGGGTTGTTGGCTATATATAGCCTGGTACTGCACTTCACTTAGGAGCCCCGACACAGACAGAGGAGAAGAGACAGACGCTGAGAGAAGTTTGGATCCGACGATTCGAGCTCCCGAGTATACAGACAATTATCGGTTAGTTTGAGTCTTTTTATTAATTAATTTTTATGGCTTTTGAGAAAGCCATGTCAGGCTAATTCTCTTGTTAGGGCGAAAGGATGAACTTGTAGAGATGGTTTTCTTTGTGTTTCAAACTTAGGGTTTTCAATTATAAAAACTTAATGTTAATGTTTTGTCTTTCTCTCAACGTTTTATCCTTCTCAATAATTTTTCATGTTCTCTGCCACATATAGTACATCGTTTGATTAGTAGAGGAACTCGTTGAAACCCTACTTTAAACCGTTTTACAAATATTCTTTGACTCTTTATGCCACGTATAATTAGTACTTCGAAATTCTACCTTAGGTTGAGAACAAACAATTCTTTTTGAAAATTCTTTCTTCGATTCTTAAACGAAAGATCTTATGTGTATTAGTAGCTAGATTTTCTATTTTACATGAGTAAAATCGAGACCCTTTGTGACGAATGCAATTAAACCCTAATCTACAACGGATTCCCGAAACCTTAACGTTTTCTTCTTACTATTTTCAAACTTTATTAAATAGTTTCCATTCACTCATTAATTTAATTCTTTATAAAAAAAAACCTAAAAATATATTTTAATTAATTTAATTAATTTTAATATAAACTCCTTGTGGGAACGAACCGTATTTGCTCTTGTCTACATCTTTCGACACTGTGCGCTTGCGGTAAAACAAAGTCGGTTTTCCGACGCATCAGCTGTTGCTTGAGAAGCTGGTGCAGACTATTCAACATCTGGCACCCTAGTATATTGAAAGCATTGGCTTCAACTCCGGGTCCATTGTTGACATTATCTCTAGCTTTCCTGGTTGCAAGAGCTGTAAGTTAAATTCATCCAATACAGGGAAACCATACCATCAAAAGTATACCTGGCTTGAGTTCTCAAAGGAACTGCATGTGCTCTCAAAACCTGGCTGATATGGGTAGGGAAATGCACAGACTCAAAAGCAATCTGCACACAACCGGAAAAAATAGCCTTATCATCCACCACAACAATCCCCTCAGTCACCAAATAATCCCCAAGCCGAGGATGAGTGGCAAGAATGGTCCATCGGTATGCATCCTCAGTTAGAATATCTGCAGCAGTTGGTCTTCTTTTCGAGGGAGATCAAGCCCCCCAAGGCCTTGAGGAACAACGAAAATTTTAATCAACCCATTACCACCAGCATCACCACTACCATTACAACTACCACTCCCATTTCCAACCTCATTCACACTGTTTACAAAAGGAGATCTTCTTTGGCCTGCAATACCCCGAACCCTTCCTGCATCAATGAAATTTCAATCAAACTCAAAAGTCCTCTCTCTATTAGACTAACTAATAAATATTTAATGATTACCTGGTTGGATTCTCCTAGAATTTTATCCAAGTCTTCTCAGTGTCTCTTGGAGGGGACCAAATCCTGGAGGATACCCACCACAACTTTCCTCAAGTTTCACCAGGAGATTATACCTAAGAGTATGCCAATGCCATTCAAAGTCTCGAGTATATTCAATATCCTCACATCCATTAGGATATGGAATACCATAAGGCAAAAAATGGAAATTCATATTCACAGGGTGCCGGTTGAGATCCCATTCTTCAAGCAATCCAGGAGTCTCATGGAAACTACCCTAATCTTCATTCAGTGCCTTTGGGATTTTGATCTTTTGATATTCAATTTTGGGTTTGATAGTTCTAGAAGGCGGTTGGAGTTGCATGGTTTGTGGTTGAGGAAACAAGACGAACTGATTTGGTTATGGCCAATTTATCTATTATCAAGAGATTTGAAGAGACATCTATCTAACTTCCCTTGCGGTTCAAAATGCATTAAACCAAGCGTATCCCAATATAATTGTTATCTCCTCACTCTTAATAACTGTTGTCTGTGCTTTCTAATCACTCACGTCATTTATTTTATGTAAAATCTAGCCTAATGATGTTGTGTACACTTTATTATGTACATGCAAAGAAGAAAATGGACCTTATTGGTACATTTGGGCCATTTTTTATCACAAGTGGCAAAAGATGTACTCGTCTTAGTCTTTTTGTTGGGGTGGAACTTATTAAAACCCACGGGGAAGTTTTTTCTAGCAAGAAGAAAAGGCTTGGTGATATATCTAAAAGCCCGTATTTATATCACGTTACTTTCTTGAAGGAGGAAAACCACATTCAAAGAGGTACTCCAATACATGACCTTGGTGGGGTGTATTGCATCATTGGTATTCGGGTGTATAAAGTTACTCCAAAGTATCGTGTGATTGGCACAAACTATAACTGGTAATTTCACACCCTCTTAATTAATTTTTCATGTTACCTTCTTATGTTACTATGCTGCAGGAACATCCGCAATTTTTTGCCAATAGTTATCCCAAAGAACCTTTGTATCCCTAGTAGTTTTGCTACTAGCCATAGAGGATGCAGAGATGTATCAGGCATGTACTTCAAATTCAGGAGTTGTTTCATTCTAATTGGCCAAAGCCTTAGCATTAGTTGTTGGTTGTTGGTCTATCTCTGTTACCATCATCAAACAAACATGTGATGTGCTTTTATTTGACTAGCCAACCAAATCAAAGTATTCAAATTAAATTCAAACCATTCTTCCTTTGTTTTTCTCTCACATCAATAAGAGAAAAATTCTGCACCAACTCTTTTCTTTTGCTAATGGCTTCATCCTCAAACTCCAAACCTGAAGAGACTAAACACTAGTACAAATTTGGGCTTCCGTGACAGTTCAAAATTCTTAATCATGACAGTTCAAGAAGTACCTGTCACAAAAGAATAAGCTACGAGATATACGCGACAGTTTTTTATAAAAACTCACACTAATAATGGTATAAAACTGTGACAGTTTATTAACTATTTTTAATAATTATACCATAACAGTTTTTGTAGAAAACTGTTAGTGTATGTTGATGTATAATAACAGTTATAAACTGTCACGATTCTTAAGTTATAGCAACGGTTTCATATAAGAACTGTTATAGAAGTGTATAGCTATAGATGACAATTTCTTTCAATTAAATTCATTTTCATTTATAGTGACAGTTTTGGTAAAAAACTGCTGCTATTTATCATTCTCAAATACGGTTATTAGTTTTATAAGTTTTTTGAAATTTTTCTGATGAATCGTGGGTCTTCTCGCCTCTCATCTCGTTCAATTTAAATGAAGATTTCTCACCCAAATCGCATCTCAAGTTTTCCCACCCAAAATATCAGGTAAATCGCATCGGTATATATTGTTTTTGGTCATTGGTAGATGGGAAAAACTAAATAACAATACATCATCTATGTGATGTGCTTGGATTTGCATAATCCTAACAGGGTTGTTTACATGTTTGAATCCTTTGATACAGTAGTATAACCGTTTCCAACTAATTTTTGAATTTAGATCTGGGTTTTATGATCTAAATCCCCAAATAAATTTATAACTCTTTCAACAAGGTCTGTGTTTTTTTCTTCTTCGTTTCCTGAACCCGAATTATGTTTATGAACACCCCATATTTGTTCTTTCGTGGGTTTCTTTCGTTTTCGTGTTTTGATTGATTTTTGAATGTCAAATTTTTTGTTTTTTCTTCAGTTGTAGTTCATCTTAGGGAAACTGGTAATGCTCCAATACTTAAACAAGCAAAGTTCAAGGTATCATCTTTATCACTTTCTGTATAATGGGTTTGTTTGATTTGATTCAAAATTTGATAGAAATTGGAGTAGAACTGATCTAGCATACATAGTGGGGGAAATTTTGCCCCCAATTCCAATGGGATTTGAGTTCATGGTATTAGTTGGATTAGATTATTACTTTTTTTTTGAAACCCTAAATTTGATTTGATTTGGAGTAGATTTGAGTCCAGAAAAGGTAGTGGAGACAACTGCCCCCAACTCCAATGTCATCACATGTCGTTGTGTTAGCTGGGTTAGATTTGATATAAGTTAGGGGGAATTTCCTCCACTACTGCAATGACAGCATAGTTCATGGTATTAGTTGGATGAGATTAGTAGGATGAAATCCGGTATGATCCAGCATATGCTATTGGGGACAGGGGGCCAATTGTCCCCTCCCCTAAAATGGAAGTTGTGATCACCCTGTATTCATAGAGTGCTGCTTGTTAACTTGTATGATTCTTGGATTGTTATCAGATAGCAGGAACTGATAAGTTTGCAAAGGTAATTGATTTTCTTCGTAGACAACTTCACCGAGATACACTAGTAAGTTTTCTTTCTTTCTTGTCTTTCATGTTCTTGAAAACATTGATAGTTCACTGTTTGGAACTATAATTAGTGGAGAGTAATTGGGTTTTTGTTTTACTTGACAACTTGTGTATGTAAATAGTGCCTTTTCGCCTAACCCTGATAAATCGGTGAATGATCTTTACAATGTAAGTGATTGTACTACTCTGTGTTTTCCGTTTTTATGACCAGGTAACCATTTCTTTCCATGTTTATGCATCCCTTTCATTATTATCCCAACTTTCACAGCTTTAATAACTGAGTAAGCCAAATTTCTTTGCCAGAGTTTCAGATGCCGCTTTTGTGAGATGCCATCAGAAGCACATATTCATTCTTATACTCATCGACAAGGTACTCTTATGATTTGTGTTAAAAAGCTTGAGATTTTCTATTACCGGGTAAAGGAGAAGACAAAATCTGGATGTGGCACAGGTGTCTACAGTTTCCACGAGTCAACGGGTTACCTCCTCCTACTCTAACAGTAGTGATGTCTGATGCTGCTTGGGGTTTATCGTTTGGGAAGTTCTTAGAGCTTAGCTTTTCAAACCATGCTGCTGCTAGTAGAGTGGCAAACTGTGGTTATTCTCTACATAGAGACTGTCTACGGTTCTATGGGTATGTTCCTGCTGAAACATGTCTAAAGATGCTTCTTGTTAATTATAAGTCTTATGTATAAAATTTTGTTCACATACAATTTGTGCAGGTTTGGAAGGATGGTTGCTTGCTTCCGTTATGCATCAATAAATGTGCATTCGGTTTACCTTCCACCTTCAAAAGTTGAGTTTAACTACAATAGGCAGGATTGGATACAGCATGAAGCGAATGAGGTAATACATCACCAGTTTCAGGATTCAAGATTTTGTCCGTCGAATTCTCCTTGCTCACATGTTAGATGATCTGCTGCTCGTGTAACAGGTGGTCAACAGGGCATGACATCTGTTCGCTGAAGTGTCAAATGTTCTCCGCAGAATTGCAGAGCAAAGAACAGGATCAAGAGACCTTATTACAGAACTTGAGGGGTTGCTGATGACAGAGAAGGCAGAATTTGAGGTGAGACATTAAGGTTTCTAACTTTCTATGCTTAAGTTTCATTTGCAAGGTAAACATTCCAAAACTCCAAGGAATGGACTTTCATGTCTTTCAAAAAAATTTATTTTTTTCTCTTCGAGAGAAAGAATCATTTTCTAATTTTGTCTAGGTTTGAATTTTATGTACATTATTGTAGGAATCTCTCCAGAAAGCATTAAACGGGGAGGAAAAGAAAGGGAAACCAATCATTGATATTATTGAGATAAATCGGTTACGGAGGCAATTAATCTTCAATATATATTTGTGTGACCAGCGCCTAGTATATGCATCCAGTTCAGATAACAAAACTTTTAAGGAAAAGATGAGTACTTCTGCACCAAAACATCTTGATAAATACGTCAGTACTGAGAAGCCTGTTGAGACAAACTTAACTATGACGCAGGATAAACTTGTCGTGAACTATGCTTTCTCAATGGCCTTGGGCTAAGAGGTGAAGATCTTTGGGACTGGCGTTTACAAGATACTGTATGAACCATGTATGCACTCAGGATTGCTGCAAAATCTTACCAACTTGAGGATGTTTGTTTTTTTATACCGAATAATTTAAGGAGTTGGGATTCTGAAATGCAATACTGGAACCCATTTCGATATGTCCCCTAATCAACTATTCTCATTTTCTTGGTAGCTTTCTGTTTTTATGTGTTATGTTTAAATTATTTTCTTTCTATGAAATTCCTAATATATTTTAGTGCAGGTGCAAATGGTAGGAGACAATATCTCTAGGATAGAACAAAAATTGGTCTCGATGGTTCAAGAGATTCTTATGGAATGGCTTATCCTACATTTCCTTGGAACTATGCCTTCCAGATCACTTGCCCCGGAAGATTTCAGTTCTCAACTTTCGTCGCTGCACATTGGTGAGCTTATGCCATTGTTTCTTTAGATCTTTGTATGTTATTTTCATGTGGTGTGATAGCGTGAAACAATGTTCTGGTCTGTAAGAGAAAAACGATATACTGACGAGTCTGAGATACACTAGGTTTCAGACATGTCATATACAGTGGCAGTCATGGTTCTAACCTCCGAATATTTCGGTTCAGTTAGGTTCTAGCTAAAATGTTTCTATGTTCTGGTGCACATAGTTTGCTCGTAAATGTTTAGATTCCTGACTCTTCTGGTTGAAACTTCTTATCTGGTGTATAGCAGTGGTTATTCCTGTTGCGATGCATGTGATTTTAGATGTTGATTAGTGCCTAGACTTGAATCTAACAATGTTACTCTGTATAGAGATCAAATCGAAAATCCAACAGGCAACCACTTCGATTTTAGCATGAAAACTGAAATGAATAACTCTGGTAAACTTTCTGAGATTACATCTAAGATATCGTAAAATTTTGAGACTTTTCCTTTTTTTGCTTCAGTGCAGGAATAGGAGTTCTTAATGCAGCAAGGCAAACCATGTCAACGATGTCAGGAAATAACGAGGCTTCTTTTGAAATTGCTAGGAGTCAGTTCTGGGTTGTTGATGCCAACGTGAGTTTTCATGTTCTATTGCTTCAAAATTTCCAAATAAAAATCCTGCAAGATAAGCTATTCTTGAGCACTTCGTAGCAGGTTTCTCACCATCTTTTTTTTTGTTATTACTGTTATGTACGCCTTACCCAAATTTCAGGTTTGCCAAAAAGATGTTATTTTGTTTCATATTACTACCTACAAATACAAATTAATGTTTCTACTCACTTGGACCTGTTGGTTCCAAGGAGAGAATTAATGAAAATAATTTTTATTTTCAGTATACACTTTTCTACCTCACCACAGGACTTACTAGTTGTTCTATTTCCTTATGTTTTTTTATAACTTTATAGCAGGAAAATTAGGACTTAGGTATAGAAAATTAGTGGAGTACATAGTCGTCCACAATCAATTCTATGTGACATAAAGTAGATATAGAAGAATGCTTGCAATATCCAACTTAAAAGTTGACATGATATTCTATTTGTGTTGCATATAGAATTTATATTGTTCAATTTAACACTGTAACTAAGTTTTTTCTTCTTATTGTTTCTTTTATGAATCAAAGGACTTATTGCGGAGGATCGTCCAGATGTTGATCCAGATGCAATGCCATTTGCAAGGACAGTCAAAGAACTTGGTCCCCTGGGGCTACAATCAGGATCAAGCCTTGTAGATGTGGTAAATTTCCTTTCTATATATGTCATTGCTTCTAATAACTTCCATTTTTGTTATCAATCATCACAACTGATGTTACTTGTGGTTGTTCAGGTTCGTCAAGTAAATCCTGATGTGCTTCTTGGATTATCTGCAGTAGGAGGCTTATAACTGCGAGAGAGATATTTGGTTAAATTGAGTTTTGCAAATAGGTAGTTTCTCATCTTATATGTGCACATTCTTTCTTTTTCAGCAAGGGCTTGATCAACTTCGTTCAAGTCTCCTTCAGCCACAAAAGTCACTTATACAGTCTCCTCTACCTTTTCACCAACTCCCAATGTTGACTCCACAGCAACATCAAGTTCTACTCCAGGCACAACAAACTTTAAATTCCCCTTCAGCCAATGATGTAGACAGTAGAAGAATGACAATGATTCTAAACAACCGGAATATGGGTATATCAAAGGATGGTCAATCCATCTCTGTTGGTGATAATTACAAATGTTGGATCGTCGATGCAAGCTCCATGCCCAGTGATGCCTCTTGGAGATACAGATTTATTGCTAATCAAGGTATTATTTTAGCTAATTGCAGAGTAACTTTCTAATGCCTACAAGGGTTCGTTGATGTCTTTGATAGATATGGTAATTCTTCCAGCAGAAATAGCAACAGCAACAGAACAACAATCAACAACAACAGCAGAACAACAATCAACAACAACATCATTTTCAGCAACAGGCACTTCTAAGTCAATCTCAGGGTTCAAATCATCACCTCCACCAGCAAGATAAAGTTGGGGGTGTAGGCAGTGTATCGTTGGATGGTAGCATGTCAAACTCTTTCCGAGGAAATGATCAGGTTTTCCTTTTCTTCATCTGAATTTCTAGTATAAATCTGTTACTTTTTTAAATGGTAGAAATTTCTAGTATATTCTTCTTGTGTTTGTGGGGTTTCTATTCAAGAGTTCGTTGTTCCAGTGTTCTTTCTTGTTGAATGAGTGTTGCCTTGGATTTGATGTGTAGGTGTCTCCAAGTCAAGGATCCTTTTATCTTGCAGGGTAGCTTACAATGTTTGATAGTTGATGCTAATTGTATAGTTTTAGCATTTTGTAAAAGTTATTTGTACAAGAGAGTCTGTAGAAACTTACTTAAATCAATATATATATATATAAATAATCCTCTATTTTTTTCATACATTGGTTTTATATGTGATTGACCATCTACCTGATAAGAAAGGAAATAATTGTGTGGAAGATGAATTAGCCTATATGATAATCATTTGACAATTCATGTCCTTGAGTCATTGATGTCAGTTTTTATGGAGAAACTGTCACCTTTGTAAAAGAAATTAAGTTATCCATGACAGTTTTTATGGAGAAACTGTCACCTTAGTAAAAGAAATTAAGTTTTCAATGACAGTTTTTATGGAGAAACTGTCACCTTAGTAAAAGAAAATAAGTTATCCATGACAGTTTTTATGGAGAAATTGTCACCTTAGTAAAAGAAATTAAGTTAACCATGACAGTTTTTATGGAGAAACTGTCACCTTAGTAAAAGAAATTAAGTTATTCATGACAATTTTTATGGAGAAACTGTCACCTTAGTAAAAGAAATTAAGTTATCCATGACAGTTTTATTTAGAAAATGTTATTATATATTGTCAACAATGACAGGTTTATGAAAAAAAACTGATACTAATAGTTATCATTATGTGACAGTTTCTTATAGACCCTTTCGTAACAAAGCCTTTAATGATAGTGCAATAATTTTTTAAAATTGTCACATAAGTATTTTGGTGGCAGTTTTAAACTGTCACGGAAACCCAAATTTGTACTAGTGAAAGGTAACCTAGTCAACCAGATGAACTCTACCCTCAACATCCCTGAAGATTTATTTCCTAATGTCTTTGTTATTACTGATAATATCTTTCCTAAGCGTGAAGCTGACTGGAAATGGACATTCATTGGAAGACTTTGCAGCAGAACTTCTCATGGTACTCGAAATATATATTCATAAACAACAATTGGGACCTGAGAAGAGACGCTGAGGTTGACATGTGGAATAAAAGAAGAAACTATTATATTCAATCAAACTTGGTTGTATTGAAGACTAGAGGTATCTTTGGCAAACTGATTGTGCTCACCGAAGTCTTTCTTTCTAGACCATATTTCATCGATGAAATAAATTTTTACTCTGTGATAATTTGGGTTCTTGTAAAAAGGGTCCCAAGGCATATAATCCCTGATATGAAAAACTTCTTAAGACCTGCTGGAATTTTCCAAGAAGCTAAAAGACCCTACAGGAAGGATAGTGAAGAAAAAAATGTGGAAGCTTTGTTGAATATTGATATTACCAGAGCTTTGAATTATGAAGTAAATGTGTATGAGACACCAACTATTACTCACTTGCTGGAATTTGCCTTTGCTATGAATGGGTAACAGTTCTACAAAGTTTGTAAGATTTTTGTTCATCCTGGTCCACATGTGAAGATAAAATTGATTCTTCTAGCAAAATGGTCATTCCATCCACCATCATATCTCCACAAACTTCTTAATTTCATAATCTGGCTATCATATCCAAAGCTTAGAAAAGGGTATACTCTGATAAAGACATTGTTGTTGAATTTGCTATCAAATTGAGAAATGCTCAACGTAAAATAGTCTTGGCCAACAACACCAACGAGTTTCTGGTTTACAAGACCCCATCAAAGGTAAACTTCAATCCCATAACCCAGATGTTCTAGCCTTACAAAAGAAACACAAGAAAAACATTTCTGGAGGCAAGAGCAAAACCCCTACTCCAAAAAAAAGGTCCCTCAACATTAAGGAAGCTGGCAGACAAAAGGGAAACAATGAAAGCACCTCTAATGATATGCCCCATCAAGAGCATAAATTTCCCCAGATACCTAATGTTTTATCAACCACCTTACCTGAAGCTCCTAACGTTGCGGAAATCCAAGCTAGAATGATTAAAAACCATAAAATCACCAAAAAAGAAGCATGGGCTAAAAGGAGACTGATATGGTTTGGCAAAGATGACACTCCGAAGCTAAATTCCCACACTAAGGTCAAGAGGAAGAATGATTGTATGGAGACAATTGTTGTCAATTATAAGAAGGTCAAAGACTCAGCCCACTTCGCTATCTTGCATGGTCTCTCCCTAACATGTGGATTCTGTTGCTGCTGCTTCAGACCTAGATATTGGCAAAAATATGGACATCTTGAGAAAGTTACCCTATGAGGCAATATCTCTAACCCAGTTTTGTTGGCATCTTAAAGTTAGCTCTTTCAATTTAAATATTTTCCTCATGGTTCCTTTTCTTTATGTGCATGATAATAAGCTTACCTATAATACTAATGATTTACTATGACACAACATAACCATCTTCATATACCTTGTTATTTCTTATTTCTGGTAATTTTTTACTTCTTTAGCTCGGAACTGCCAAGGGATAGGTAGGAAAATTACTAGTAATTACCTCAATGATATCTTGAATAATCATAACCCATACCTTTTTTTTTAGCTGAAATTAAACAAAAATTTCACAATCTTAGCTCCATATTCGAAAACATATGGGTTACTAATTTTTGGTCTGTAGACCCTAAGGGTAATATTCGCACAGCTGGTGGTATGAGTCTAGCTTGGAAATCCTCCCTCCAGGTTACCATTCTAGATTAATCTTTGACTCTTTACTGGCTATTATGGTAGTCCCTATACTACTAAAGATAAACTGAAACCTGGCAAAGATTAGAGAAAACTGCCACTGCCATCTCCCACCCCTGGTTGATCATGAGAGATTTTAATTTTGTTTTTCATGAGCATGAGAAATTTGTTAGTCACCCCATTAACCTAGTGGAAGCTAATACCTTTAGTAACAAAATTAAGAGCTTGATCTCATGGATTTGGGGTATACTGCTTTCCCTTTCAGCTGGACTAATAAAAGGGATGGCAATAAACTAACCGAACAGAGGTTTGATAGAGGCTTGGCTTCTGAAAATTGGTTATACTTATTTCCAAACTCTACCATATCCAATCTCCCTGCTATTGGCTCTGACCATAATCTCATCCTTCTGAATTCTAATCCTAACTGGAATTCAGGAAGAATCCTCTTCAAATTATTTGGTCCTTGGCTTGATCACCAGGACTGCAAAGATATTATAGCTCAATGTTGGTCTATGGATCTTTCTGGTTCCTCGGCTTTTATCATTTCTAGAAAGCTTAAGGAGATTAAAATCAAAGTCAGTGTGTGGAACAAAGTGGTTTATGGTAATATCAAAACCAACCCGGAGGAAAGCATTAAGCGTTTGGATTGGATTACCAAAAACAAATTTGATTCTCATAGAGGCTCTGCCTTGAGAGAAGCCAATAATACTGTTAAACATTGGTACAACATTCAAGAGAGTTCTGGAAAACAAAAAGTAGAGATCAAACTACAAAACTTGGTGACAGGAATACTCATTTTTTCTATACTTCTGCCAAAAAGAGAATGAGAAGAAATAAGATTAAAGCTACTCAAGATGGAAATGGTACTTGGATAACTGGTAGAAATTTGGTCTCAGAATGTTTCACCAACCACTTTGAGCAAATGGCTACTGCAGAACCCATCATTCTTGATAATTTCATCCTTGATCTTATTCCTAGTTTCATATATAATTATGAGAATGATCATCTTTTGGTTATCTCGGATGTCTTTGAAATCAAGAATGTTCTTTTCAGCATGGAAGGAGACACTACTCCTGGTCCAAATGGTTTTCCCCCAAACTTCTTCCAAGGTACTTGGGATATCGTGGGCAAATATATTGTCAACATGGTTCAACAATTCTTCACTTCTGGTTTTATACTCAAAGAAATGAACTCGACCTTTATATCCTTTATACCCAAAATTGATGCTCCTTCTTCTCCTTCTCATTTCAGGCCTATATTTACTCTGCAACACCACTTATAAAATCATCTCTAAGATCCTTGACCATAGATTGAAACCTTTCCTACCAAAGCTCATATCCCCTTTTCAATCTACCTTTGTGCATAGAAGGCAAATATCTGATAATATAACTAGTGCCCATGAACTTATCCACAATATGAATACCAAAGGGGGGAAAAGGTGGTAATGGTACTATGGGGATTAAAACTGACATGGCAAAGGCTTTTGACATAGTGGATTGAAATTTTCTTCTTGCTATTATATCCAGGATGGGTTTCAGTGATAGATGGTATAACCTTATTAATCAATGTATTTCTACCACAAATCTTGTTGTCTTGGTCAATGGAATCCATGGTAAGTTCTTCAAACCTTCTAGAGGCCTAAGACAAGGAGATCCTCCCCCCCCAAACATTGATTAATAAGGTTATACCATCTATCACTGAAACCCATCCTGG
>JAJJMC010031110.1:228168-290359 GCA_023531435.1 Papaver californicum | reverse complement strand
CCCCCCCCACCCCCTTTTTTAATTATACGCCGACCACCTAGATCTACAATCTTTCCCTACACTCACATACTCACACACACACCCATATATCTTTCTTCTTTACATGGAATCCCTAACTAGAAAACTTACTTCATCCTGAAAGTATTGGTCTAATTAATGGATTAAAGATTTGCCCTACTGTTCCCTCTATTTGTCATCTTCTCTTTGCCGATGATTGCATGGTCTTATGTAAAGTAAATCTGGAAGAGAGTATAAATCTGGTGGAAATCTTCAGACAATTCAGTTCCATTTCAGGTCAAATGATTAATATCTCTAAGGCTGGTATCTTCTTCATCTAAAACACATGTCCTTCTTTAGGAAATATAAGTACTTCCATGGGAGTTCAGATGATCAATACTTAATACAAGTACCTTGGCTCCCCTCTTTTTACTAAGAAAAGCAAAATCCAAGCCTTTCAACCTTGCATTGATAGTCTTAAATTCAGGCTAGGTTTGAAAAATTATAACTCTCACTCCTGCTGGAAGAGATACCATGATAACTAATATCACTTCTACTGTACTTACCAAATGAACTGCTTCAAACTTCCTCAACAAACCTATAAGGATTTGAACAAATTCATAGAGTTTTTTTCTGAAACAAAGATCCTGAAAAACCAAAAGGGTTGTACTATATTGTTTGGGACTCTGTATGCAATCCAAAGAAGATGGGAAGCCTTGGTTTCAGAAATCTTGAAATTTTAATGAGGCTATAATAACTAAAATCGGCTGGGGATTGATTCAGGAACCAGATTCTCTTCTTTCTTCCATTATGAGGGTAAAACATATTGGCAACCAGGAAATCAGTAGAATGGTCACTATCCCAAAAAAAAATCTGATTTTTGGATTTGGGAAGGTATTCTGGAAGGTGAAAATATTCAAAAGTACCATATCTGGAAAGTGGGAGATGGTCAAACTATCTTGATTTGGTTTGATAAATGGGTCACATGTAAAGAAAATCTTCTGGAGAAACCTCAAAATTGTCCTCCTGAGCTAACCCATGTTAGTCATCTTATAAACTCTCAAGGAAACTGGGACTCTCATGTCATATCCCTGTGGTTCTCCCCTGAAGATCAAATTGTTATTCTTGATACTTCTTTAACTGTTTTTTATGAGGATTGTATTTTTTGGAGTTTAAGTGAAAAAGGTGATTTTACTGTCAAATCTCTATACAACAGGAAGATTGAAGAGAAATATAAGAATAATAACATCAATTCTGCTTGGAAGGCTATTTGGAAAATGGATTATTCTCCCTCTATTAATGTGTTCATTTAGAAATGTGCTCAGGGTATCTTGCCTACTAATGCTAGAACTGCTAGTATTCTGCATTACATTGATCCCATCTGCAGTAGGTGTAAAAGTGCTCATGAAGATATCTCTCACTGTCTGATGTTCTACCCTTTTGCTGCTTCTGTTTGGGTTAAGATGTTTGGTGAAAATCATAAGTCTTCCAGAATTTCACTAGCTTTCATGAATGGCTTAATTATTTGTTTTCTTGTGATAATACTTCCTCTTCCTGGACTTCTTTTTATGCCACTACTGCCTAGTTTATATGGAAGGATAGATGTGACCTGGTCTTCAAATGAGCCTCACATTATGCTGATTCAATTGCTCACAACATCAGGCAGCACATAAGTTCTTTCGACAGAATGATACACAACCAAAATCACATCATAAATAATCTCTACTACCAGGCTTCTGATGAGGAAACTAGAGGCAGAGTGTTAAATCGTCACAGATAAAAATTTGGGCTAACCATTAGCATCTGCTATCTAGAAACAAATAACCCTCCGGTAAGCAATGCTAGTAGCCCCTCTCTATTGGACTAATGTTTCTTTATTTGCTATGTCCTTCACAGGAAAATTCATTGGGGCAAGAACCTATTATATCCACAGAGGGGACGGCAATGAAGCAGGAAAATGAGTTGAACTAGCTGTGAATTGGGCCAAGGAGCTGCAAACAACTAATGTAGATTTCTCTTCTGAAGAAGATGCAACTCTAGAGGCCATTAAGAACGTTTACAACAGGGAAGTTCAAGGAAGATTTTGTTTAAGCTATCATCAAATGTTTTGAGGAAATCTCTTTTGTGCTGGGAAATCTTAACAAAATCCAGCATAGTGAAAACATCTTTGCTTTTAACTTAGTCAGTTTAGTCACTAGGAACAACATTACGGAAAACATGTCTTGGGATAACAATGTGTTGATTAATTATCTTCAATCTCCTCTATTCGAACATCTTATTATTGGAAATAGAGAGATCACTGATGATACTATAGCTTTGCAGGAGGCTATCCTGGCCACTGCGAACAAATTATTTGTAACTCGGGCTTGTTGAGGCAGTTCTTTTTCTTATAAAAAAAAAAGAGCTCATACAAATTAGAAGTTGCTCCTGCTACTTAGCTTAGAGCCTTGAGCATTGTAAAAGGTAACAATGAACGTTACATTTTACAATGAACGTTCTTCTTAACAAGAATTACTTGCAGACATATCGTTAAAAAGTAACTTGAATCAACTTTTAAAATTTCATATTGAATAGATATAGTACAACCGGCTCTTAGAGATCATGAACAATCAAATAAATCAAAATTTTAATTATTAAAGAACAAGGTTCTAAGACAAAGATGAAGAAAAGTAATAATACAAAAACAAGAATTAACCGTTAGTAGTTGATATTACACTATTAGAAGACTGACAATTACATTATTTTCAAACACTTCACATCTTTACCAGCAGCGTGAAGGCAATTTAATGGAGAATGATGAAGGTAAGTGACCAGTTCTTCTCATATAATCAGCCTTTTCAGCAGTTTTTGCAGCTTGTTCATTCAGTTTTGCCTCCGCATTTGAAAGTTTTTCTTCTGCAATTCTTCTGGTTGCTGCAAGTTTGTTAGTCAGCTTTTCTTGGGCTCGAGATTTCAATCTTTCTGCTTTCACCTACATAAACACAGATCAAGAATGCCCACATGAAAATTTATCTTGAGTTCAAACCGAAACTTGTTTTCTCGGTTTGTACGGGGGCACAAACTAAACTGAGTTACAGTATAGAACTGTTTTTAGTGTTACGTCTAATTAAAAACATAAAAATAAGAAAATACGACGCAATGCAAGTAAAATGAAAATACCTCAACCCTTCTCATTTCCATCTCAGCTTTACGTTTTTGATGGTTTTCCCAAGCTTGTATCTTCACTTCTTCACGCTTGCACCTGTAAAGTACACACTGTCAACTAAAGGTCTGCAGAGCTGGAACAAGGAATCTGGAACTAGCCATGAAAGATTTCTGACTGGAGGCTAGTTTGGAATGACCACCATATAAATTCAGAAAACAGCGGATAATACCAAATGGTGAACCAAACACTACTAGATAGATCATACATTTACTATGCAGTTGTATAGAACATGGCTGAAACAGTTGCTGCAAAAACTATTTGTATACAAATAATCTGCTAATGACAAACAAAAAAAAATCCTGATAAATCACCTTGCCATATATTTTGCACGTTCGGCCTCGTCCCAAGCCATTGCCCGGGTTTCTAGAGGATTAGGCTTTCTTGAATGCTCTACATTCTTGTTTTCATATACCTGACATGCATGAGATTCTTCTTCTACTCTGTTTGGCCACCTGTTTGCACCGCTATCCCTACCAAAATGCATGACTTGATCAGTTCTGGTATCTGTTGATGTAAGAGCAGTTTGGTACCTATCCATAGATTGTACCCCTACTTGAAATCTCTCTGGAGTAGATGATCTGGAAGAGATAGGACTTCTAGCTGTAGGGCTTCTAGTTGCAGGAGTCCGAGTTCTCATCGGAGTACCTGTTCTAGAAGGTTCTTGACTTGCAATGGGAGTCATTTCCGTCCCCATATCTCTCACACAGATCGACCGGATAGCTGATGCTGCCTCTTCCGAAGCCATATTAATTCGCCAGATAGTTTGATTCGAATCAACATTTTTAGTCCCCCCTTCATCTTGGATTGCAATCCTTGGACCTTCACACCGTTCATCATCACTACTATGAGAAGAATCTTTCTCCCTTTGAGGGACAGAATCAATCAAGCTCCTGTCATCAGCATTAGAATTACGTGGTTTGGTTTTTGAGTGAGTTCTTTCTCCTCTTGACAGTCCACTAAGCCATTTTTGAGCATCATCCCATTTCGACGGAGTCGGTTTGCCTAAAGCCATTCGATGATGAGAACCGCCACGATTCACCCTATTTCCCTTATGAAACTCAAAATTAGTAGCATTATTATTGCTTAAAACCACCTCTTTCGATCCGTAAATACATCCATTCTCTTCCATAGGTTTCATTCTGTTACACCGATCTGACCGAAATAAACAAGCAACACTTGATACTGGTACTACTCAAATTCTACCTGGTGTATAACATTCTTGACATTCTTCCTCTTCCCCGGCCCGATTCGGTAAATCATTCTATAACATTGTCAAATTGAAAGTATAACTCCATTATCTCTTAAATCATGCACAAAAATCTGACTTATTATCGACATAAAAATGAGTACTAGACTCTAATGGAGCAGATATGTAACAGATCTTATTGTGAATCTTACTTGCAAATTATCTAAGATCTTAAACAGAGAAAGTATGAAATCTTAACACCAATTTACCTTGCAGATTCAAGAATTGCTTGCGGCAACACCAATTATCCTCGACGAAATGCCCATACAGTATTCTTGAATGTAAACACACCCAAACTCAGATCTCACATAGTCCTACTAGCACAAAAGCCCAAAACCATAAAAAGAATTTAGAAGCATTACAACCTTGAAAAGTTCTCTTCTTAAATTCTTTCAAAAATTAAATCAAGTACTATATGCTCATCACTGCATAATCAAACCATAAATTACAAAATCCTTAATATCAATCGCCAAAATACACAAATTTAGTAGACCAGGATTCTATTTTTATCTTATTGAATCACTGATAACCAATGAATTTTTTTTAAGAGAAAGGAATCACTATGTATTAAAAGGAATCACTGTACACACAACAAGACAGAAAACAGAGCAGAACTACCACCCAACTAAACACAAATCCAAGAAAAAGGGTTTTTTGCAGAAATGTAAAAAGTTTCTAAACAGTGAATGAAAAACCTTAAAAACCCATGTTACACTTTACAGAACTGTAAAAAGTGTTAAAAGATGTGACAATAAGATCTATCAGACTAAAAAAAACAGAAGATAAAATGAAAATTTCCAGTAAGATAAAATAAAAGGGCCCTAAAATGAACACATTGGAAATAGTGAGATTTTATTTTATTTTCTTTTTTACTGAAGATTGAACCCACGATGAAGAATCTTGAAAAGAGTTGCTGTAAATATGAAAAAAATTCATATTGTACTCTGTACCAGCTCTGTTTCCCATATGAATGAAAAAAATGGAGGGAGAGAAATTAAAGAGAAAAAAATGTAAGTATTTTTGAAATATCAGTAACAGCTACTAGCCGTTAGTAAATAACACGTGTATGGTGGTTAGTTGTGTATAAACTATTCTGGATACTTCACGTGGTGTTGATGGGTCCATTACTGTGATTGTCTAAATTAATTACCTAATAATTAAGATTTCTGGCAGAAGAATTCAGATCAATCAAAATGGGAGTGAGAGTGAGCTGGTCCTATCTGATCCGACCAACTGGCCTTGATTCGGTCAACATATAATTCACCGCATTAAATTAGACTTTATAGGAACCCTCGCAGTTATATAGGGTTGAATTTTAGTTAAAAAATATATTTTCTAATTATGAAATGTTTGTACATCCTTTTTACACTAATGATAATAAAAAAAGCTAATAAACATAAATTTAGTATTCTTTTTGTTTTAGCAATTCAATTCCGACATCATTCCTTCTTTTCTTCTCTTCTCCAATACCGACTATAACAGTCGATATTGTGTTCATCCACAAACCAATACCGACAATAACAGTCGAAATTGCATTCAAAACTATACCAATACCGACCAATGCCGATTCTTAGTTTTAGTTTTAATCTTGTGTAAAATTCTACTATAAAATTGACCACAGTCGGTATTATCGTGTGACACTATTAAATACCGACTGTGTATTTACCTATGTCGATTGTATGGTGTTGCAACGTCAAGATTTGGTGTTATTCAACTATTATTTTTCGTTTCCGATTAAAAAGGAGTTTCAATTAATTAAAGCTTCAGGAATCTTGAAAGTATTGGTGGTCGGTTTTCATTAGGTTGGTTCTTTTTTTTTAAGTTAGTTTTTCTTTTTGATTTTTTTATGAGTTGTTCAATCTTAAGCTAGGCGAACAACAAAAAAACCAAATATTTTTGTTTTGTAGCAAAACCAAAGAAAAATGATAATTGCATTTGCTAATCTAGGATTTCTAAGATGTTCTGAACTCTACATTAAATAATCGATTACAAAATCACTTAATACAAACTATTTGAAAATTCTTCTTCTTCTATAACAAACACTTAAAAAATAAAGAAGATAAAATTAAAACTTAAGTTTAATCTTAACAACACTTGAGGAATACTAAAGAATCATTTAGTCATTACCAAAATTATTTAGATAAGGGGTTCTTCAAATTATTTTATAATATTTTTCTTTCTTTTTGAGTATCCTCCAATTTGTGAAAGTATCCCCCAATTGAGGATTCCTTTTTAGTACTAGTATTTTATTTTATTTTTACTAAAGAGAATTTTGTTAGAATTAGTTGCATAAGTTTTTTCCCCTATTACCTTCTCATGTATAAAGGAAGGAGAATACTGACTCCAAATTTTTGATACTTTGTGATTTCTAGCATGTTTTACTTGAGTATATTTGCAGGTTTATTACTATTTCTTGGATATCTCCATATCCATAATCTAAATTTACTTAAATAGAATTGAATATCTAAAACAACACTATGATTTCTCCAAAAAATACTTGTAGTGTCATTGGTAGTTGCCACTGCATTTTAAAGTCTAATTAAAAAATGACCTGTTGCAGTTGAAGAGAAAGTGCCCATTGTACTTCTTTCAGCACTGCTTCCTCCGGATTTAGATTACCATCTTTGTAGATACATCTTGAGTGTTGATGCTCACATGCAAAATTACGAATAAGTAAGCCAATCCCAAATTGTTTTAACTTTAATTTAAAAGACGTGGTGCATGTTATAGAAATATAAGGAGCTGATGGTGGTTGCCCTCTCTGGCAGGTATTGATAGCAATATCCTGACTCTTCTTCAAAGATTGACTTCAACACTAAATAAAAGAAATACACAAAGATTGAATCTTCTAAATAGTGGCGATAGTGTTTGGCTTTTTCTTTTCAAATACACAGATACACCTTTGCTTCCATATCTCCCAAACTGCGCAAGACATGTTTATCAACCAATTTTCATCCATAATATGGTCATTAGTAATCAAATCAAAACAGTTTCTTATCCAAGTCTTTGAAGTTTCATGAGACATTAGAGATCTACCGCTGCCTGGAACTGACATAAACACAGCTCTTGTGAAACTGCATCTCATTAAAATACGATTCGTAGAATCTTCATGATCTCCATACATGGCGCAAGATGAACATATTACCCCAATTTGCCTCATAAGTCTTTCACTAGATGGCACATTATCAGTTAAGCACTTCCATAGAAAGTGTTTTATTCTTGCTGGGATATTTAAGCTCCAAAATTTCTTCCAAAAACTTGTTTCAGTTGAAGGAGTAACTTGAGAACCGAACTTTATTTCCATCAACTTTTTGTACGCTGACTTAACAGTAAAGTCCCCATTATTTGTTAAAGTCCACATAAGTCTATTTTTCGCTAACCTTGGTATCCGCATTTGAAGGATATTCGTAGCCACATCGTTGTCAAAGAGAAGTATTTCGGGTTTTGGTAGAGTAATCGATTAGGTCAGAGACCATCAAGTTTGGATTATGGGTATCATCCATAGGGATAATAGGTGTTGGAGGAATCTTCAGGACTACAACCCACCTATCATCCCAAACCCTGATATGTTCTCTGATTCCATCTGCCAGAATTATTTTTTTTAATAAACCCAACATTCAAGTATATAGTTTTCCAATACCAGTTTGAATCCTTGTCAGTTGCAGCATGTAACAAATATGAATCTAGAAAGTATTTTGCTTTCATGGCACGAGCCCATACATGAGAAGAACTAGTACAAAGTCTCCAAGTTGCTTTTGCTAGAAGTGCATTATTGAAGATATTAAGATCTCTAAACCCAATACCTCATTTTACCTTGTCTTTATTTAGCTTACTCCAAGAAATAGAGTGAATTCATCTGCCTTCAGATTTGCCCCACCAGAATTGCCTTTGAACCTTGTTTATATCCTCAATAGTAGATTGTGGTAACTTGAAAGTACACATTTGATGAAGAGGCATGGCATTAAGCACAGACCTAACCATTGTTGCTTGATTTATGAACTTACCCTTCCATCTAGTAAGCCTTCTCTTCATATCATCCACAATTTTTTAGAAAGAAGTAGTTTTCCTTCTATCAGGAAATAAAGAAATATCCAAGTAAGTTTCACCCATATTCATTTTTTTCACCTTCAAACTTTTAGTTAGCAATCTACAATGCTTCTCATGTAAATTTTTTGAAAAGAATATGACAAACTTTTAAAAATTTAATTGCTACCAATGCTAGTTCAAATACTAACGATAAACAAATAATTAATCCATCAATCATTACAGTTGCATGTTGATCATGTAGCAGGCGATTTTGTATTAGTCTAGGCTTACATAATTCTGCCCATAATTGTTGCTAAATTCAGTAATAACATCCATCAAATTATTTACATTATAAATGTTAAGTCTAGTAAAGAGAAAACAATCATTTGCTAACATTAAATGAGATACTAGTAGTGCACCCCCAACAATTTTTACACCATGTAATTTCCTGGCAGATGCTGCACTAGCAAGTGCTCTATTAAACAATTTTTACACCATGTAATTTCCTGGCAGATGCTGCACTAGCAAGTGCTCTATTAAACAGTTCCATAAAAAGTTGATGCGTCGGAAAACAGACTTTGTTTTACCGCAAGCGCACAATGTCGAAAGATATAAACAATAGCAAGTACGGTTCATTCCCACGAGCAGTGTGAATCATTTTTACTAACTAATACAAATAAATTTCAAGATTAAGAATGTTTCAAAAGGTATTTTTATGATTTTTGTAATAAAGAATTAAGTTAACAAATAAATAAAAGAAATGTGATAAAAATTGTAATCAAAGATGTGAGAGTGTTAAGGTTTTGGGAATCCTTTGTAGATCAGGGATTACTTGCGTTCGTCACAAAGGGTATCGATTTTACTCATGCAAAATAGAAAACCTAGCTACTTATACATGGAAAACATTTCGTTTAAGAACCGTTAAAAAGAATTATCAAAAAGATTTGTTTATTCTCAACCTCAGGTAGAATTTCGAAGTACTAAGTATAAGTTACATAAATAGTCAAAGAATATTCATGAAACAATTATGGCGAAAGGGTCAACGAGTTATTATATTGATCAAACAACGAACTATATGTGGCCTATAATATGAAAAATCACCGAGAAAGATAAAATAAGAGAGACAAAACTTTAATATTAAGCTCTTATAGTTGAAAACCCTAGTTTTGAGACACAAAAAAAAATAATACTACAAGTTTATCCTTCACCCTAAGAAGAGATTTAACTAGACATCGGTTCCTCAAAAACCATAAACAAATTAATTAAGAAAACAAAATCTAAACTTAAATTTTAAATTTGTTCAGCTCTATAGCCAAAAGTATCTTGAGCGTCTGTAACATTAGCTATTTATATAGGGTTCAAAAAGTCTTATTAAGGCTATGAAAGTCATAGGCCCAATCCAATTAGGAGTCCACATTCAAACCGGTCAACTGAGTTAACCGAGTCCACTCACTTCTTCCTCCTCTATCTCCGATTCCAATTCAACCATCAACCCAATTTTATTCCCTGACTTTCTAGACTCCGGCCACATCACTAGCTTCATCTAGTCACCACCTCCACCAATTTGAATCAGCAACACACAAACCCCAATTATCTGTATCAGTCCATGAAGCCTCCACTTCCCTGTAAAACTAGAATTCACACATTCAAAGATTCATTCATGGAAAATTCAATTGCAAACCCATTCGTTCATTCAATATAATCATCTAAACCCTTGCTAACATTATCAGCATCACCTACCCTGTTTGACAATCCAAAACTCTATCAACATGGCCATGAAAACCCATTTCCTTCTCCATGTTGATGCGTTGAGTTCTCGATCAAACCCATGAAAACAGATCCATCTTTGCAGCAGAAACCCATCTCATTTCCTCTTTGTCCGCACATACATGACCATCACCATAACATTGAACCCTAAAATCATTTCTAACATGTGAGTACCAAAAATCTACTCCAACACGTAGAAAAGATTCTAACAAAATAGATTCAAAGATTAGATAGTCCTGCAGCCCAAATCCGTCTCAAAGCCCAGCAACGTTTCGTCCGCAAGCCTGTAACACCATTTCTTGACCACATCTAAGACCATTCTTCCGCAAGCCAGCAAAACTAATCTCAAGCCCGCAATGTTAAAGCAACGCAAGCCCGTAGCAAGAAGAAACCAAAGTCCGCAACCCATCATGGTCTGCAACACTACAATACGCAAGCCAAAGTTCGCAGCAAAGAAGCACCATTGTTCGCAACACCTAGTGAAATGTCCGCAACACCAAGTGAAATGTCCGCAACACCAAATGATATGACCACACCAATCAAGCCCGCAATGGCCGCACCATCATTAGCCTGCACCCGCATCATCATTTTCCCGCACCCGCACCATCATTTGCCCGCACCAAAATTAGGCTAAAACCATGTAATGATAAGATCAACATTGACACGTGGCGGACTTCATCGACACGTGGCGGACCTTCATCAACACGTGGTGGATTTGATGGTGAAACATGTAGATTATTCATAGGGGCAACAATGTAAATAGACTAGGGGATTTTTTTATTTATAAGGAAAAACCTAAGAGAGAGAGAAGCAAGCCGGAGGGGAGGAAAAAAAGACTTCTTCTTCCCCAAATAAAACAGAGAGAAGAGTAAGAGGGAAGACTTCATCTTCCCCAATTTTGACTGTGAGCATAGAGAGGAAGAGAGCTTAATCATTCTGTGAAACCATCATCAATAAAATCAATCAACATTCATTACCCGTGGACGTAGGCATCAACGCCGAACCACGTTAACTTTTTTTGTGCTCTTTTCAATTTCTCTTGTGGTTGTGATCGTCAGTTTTTTGGCAATTACAAGTTGGCGCTAGAAACAGGGAGTGAATAAAGATTTATCCTACCTGATGCAATGATTAAAGCTTATGAGGGTAGAAGTTAGCAAGTATCAGCAGGAGGTCTCACTCAATATTAAAGTTTGAAGGGGTAAAAGCAACTTTCAGACAGTAAAATGTTAATTGAAGTTTAGATCGGTGAAAAGAAAGAGAAAGGGTTGTCGGATGAAAGAGCAGAAACAGACGTGGAAAGAACTTCAACAAAATATAGAAATCTACACGATAACTGCTTCTAAAATGAGGATTCCTTCTTGTTCCTCTGATTTCATTTTTGAATACTCTGAAAAGATAAGTTTAATCTATTTGTTTGTTTCGATTACAGGTGATAAATCTTGGTTTTAAAATCAAGTTTTCTGAAAACGATTTTGAAACTTTTGAGAACCTCAAATCTTCGATTCCATCCAAATTTATTGATCAATTTATGGTTGGAACTTAGATCTATAAATATTTCATCTTAATCTTGTTTTTGAGAGAAAAAATCTCGAAAAACCTCAACAAAATTTTCTAGGGTTTTTTGGTCTGAAATCAAGAAATATTTTTATTTTTAACCCTAATCGAAAATCGGTTTTCAGATTTGGAATCAACGTAACTATGTGTTTATTACCCATAGATTTAATTTGATTTTCATTAGTTTTCAATTCACGATTTCATCTGATGATCTTTTATCTGTTATTAATTAAACTAGAAAATCTAGTTTAGTGAAGTATTAGTCTTGTTTTAGTATTGAGTTAAATATTTTAGTTGTTTGAAAATCTAGCCTGATTAAACTAGATTTTGAGAATGGAGTTTACTTCCTAGTGAAACAAACATCTAAATTAGGTTGTTGTTGTCAATTTTTGTGGATGAATGGTTATAGCTTGGATCATATTTTTGAGTTCTGGTTTGATTTGCAAGGTTGGGTTGTTAACCAATTTGAGTTTGCAGGGAAGAAGAACTATGGTTAGAGGCTCGACGTACCATAACAAATTCGTCGTTTCACGAAGAGCAAGATGCCCACAATCTGTGCAATAAAGTGCCCAAATAGGGAGAAAATGGGCCAAAGGTTTCTATGGCATTTCTTACATATTTTCTTTTATGAATTTTACTATTTTATGAATAGTTTATGCCATGGATCTAGTATGTTTACACCATTCATGACCTAGCATAATAGCAATTTCTGTGTTGTTCTCTTTGGATTCATTTAATGTAAAGCCTACTAGTATGTATGCCTATACTTGGTGAAAGTGCTCAGTATTTCCAAATCATATTTACAGTGAGAACATTTGTAGGTCCATGCCTTAAATGTCATCTAATCATAGTGGATGCTATAAGTTAGGATATGTATGTTTCCTTGTTATTTCTCAAGTTGGACACTTGGTCTGAGCTAATAAAAATGCTAATGAAAGTCAACAGTATTAACATACAAGTTGAATTGAAGAGTTTAGTTCTTCGATTCTAGGATACCAATTCAAATCCACATAACCTGGAGTCTACTACCACAGTTCATTCTAATTCATTCTTTTCGTAATACAGTGGTTCATTCTAATGTTGATTTAACAAGAGGTACTGAAAGGTGCAAATTGGCAGTGAATTTCAGTCTTGTAGGTCAAGTTCAAGCAACTGTTCCAGAAGATGATACTCCCACAGTTCCTGATGATTATGACCATGAGCCATAACAGTTGAACTCTCAAAGTACAACAACAAGCTTCAAAAGCATATCTGAAATATAAAGAATTCATACCAGATAAGTGTTCATTGTCACATTTTTATTTATATCTATCATTTTTCGAGAATGGCCATAAAACTTAAGAGTAATTTATATCTTAATATATGAAATATGAATCTTAAGCCCTATCTGTTGCTTGAAGTATTAGCATAATATCGTATATGTGCATTGAAACCCTGTTTGAATGCTAGGGAAGCAATAGATTACCTTTTAATGAGCATAAATTCTCACTTCAACCAAGAGCATGATGAATCATAATTTTATTTATCTTAGATCAAATTATAGGATGTTTGACTGTGTATAACTATCGCTTGTGCATAAAATATTTGCATCCCCTCCACATAAGTTGTGAATGTTCATGTTTAGAGTACGTATAAATTTTTATACTTTGACATGAAAAATCAGCTGTGCAAATTGTTTTGCTTATAACTGAAAACATCACAGTTATCCTTAATCTTCAACTGAGAGATATGAACTAATGCTTAGGCCATTATGAGAAGTAAAGATTCCTGAGTAATTGCAGGTTCACAATCTCCACATAAAGCTAAGTGCAACTCAATCTCAGTCTCACACTGTCTTTTAATGTTTTCCTGTACTGTTAAAACTCAAATTAATATAGCATACTCACTTGCTGGCATTGTTTTAGGATGGACACTTTAAATATGGAGTTCTGATTCACCTGCAAAAGGACATAGAGCTACAACAGCTCAAGGCTACAACTAAGTGCTGGAAATAACCCCTAGTTTCCAGAAAGGTTGAAAAGATCAACAACTGCAACAGCATGCTGAGAAATGAGCAGGGACGTACATTAAGGATTCAAGTGCTCCCACATCATGGATTCCATTATTTCTGTTGTTGGGATTGACAGACTTGTGACAATGGATACAAGATGATCAATTTACTGACTACTTCCCAAGATAGCTACTCACCTCAACTTGACTGACTTACTCTTACAAGATGATGTCCAACAAAAAGAAGATAACTAATGAATGGTTCAAGGTTAAGCTTATGGGTAGACAACAATTTCATGGTCATCCCGCAAATACACACCTACTGGGCCACAAGCATTTCTAAAAGATAATTATACACTATCTTTTTTAACTTTTGATTGTTACATCTGTTGCATACCTAAATTAGCAACTAAAACTTAAGAATGATTCCTAACCATCACCTTTAAATGATTGAATCACAATTTATCTTTATTACTTAAAAAGTATGAGCTTTCTTGACTTGTGAATAGAACATCTGCATAATAAACTAAATGATTAAATTTACTCAACTAGTATCCATTGTACATATCTTGCTAAAATACTGCAAGCCATTTTATTATATGTCATACATTATGAACTGATCAATTGCTTCTGATAGCATCTGAATGACATGTGATTTTATACATCATGAACTTGCTCTAAAAATATTTAAGTCAGAATTGACTCCATAATTATCTATGCTAGAAACGTATCGATTTAGTGAGATGTATATTTAGCCTGTACAAATTCCAATTTGCCTGACTATGTTTAATTGTAGTATGCAACTAAAAGCATGAGAATCATCTTTAACATATACCCACTGAATATTATGAATTGCTTAAAACATTTTTATGAAATGTGAAGATACCTATGAAAAGCACTTCAGAGATGTGGCGGTCATGCAATGATGTACTAAGGGAATTTTATAAAGAAACCAAGTTTTTAGCTGGGAAATGAGCTAAATATTACGCGTCATTTAGGTATTTCATTTCAATAATTTACTAACACTCAATAGATTCAGTACTTCCCATTGATCGTACTTTTAGTTTTATATGCCTTGTACTTCTTAACATAAGTCAGCAATTCATAAATACTTCATATAAGCATACGAGGATTGATACTTCTAATGGCTTATATTTCGCACGACAAGTATTCGTTGGGTATTTCAATTTATTTTGTATATTTCATACTTCTCATTCAAGAACCATACTTCTCATTAGTCAAGGATCGAAACTTCTTACTACTTATACTTCATATGTATTATGAGAAGAATACTCATTCATACTCATTGGATATTTCTTATACTTTGTGTGGGAATCTAAATGCTTCTTCGGGAATTATTATTCGAAAATGGGTACTTCATACTTCTCATTATTAAGTACTTCTTCAAAACGAGTACTTTTATTTTCCTATACTTCGGATTTCTTACGCAACGATTACTTCGTGAGAAATTGATACTTCTTACTTCTTATGGATACTTTTCATTTCTTATTATGGATACTTCTCATATAATCTCGGGACCGCATCCTAATTTCCTCCTAGCCAGAGAGAAGTTAGACATGTGTTACACCCTCTTACTCCGTGGATGGAGATACTTTCGGGACCGCATCCTAATTTCCTCCTAGCCAGAGAGAAGTTAGACATGTGTTACACCCTCTTACTCCATGGATGGAGATACTTTCGGGACAGCATCCTAATTTCCTCCTAGCCAGAGAAAAGTTAGACATGTGTTACACCCTCTTACCCCGTGGCTGGAGAACTAACAAACAATATATATGTTCAAAATTTTATTTTGCAGGGATAATAGTACAAGATAAAATGAAAGTGCAATTACAACTAAAGTATGGTACGAGTAAGACATGAAGATGATTTTTCTTGAGGATTCTTCTTCAAACAAACCTTAAGAAAAGGGGGCAAATTGTGAGTACCAAAAATCTACTCCAACACGTGGCAAAGATTCAAACAAAATAGGTTCAAGGATTAGATAGTTCTGCATCCCAAATTCGTCTCAAAGCCCAGCAACGTTTCGTCCGCAAGCCTACAACACCATTTCTTGACCGCAGCTAAGACCATTCTTCCGCAAGCCAGCACAACTAATCTCAAGCCCACAATGCTAAAGCAACGCAAGCCCGTAGCAAGAGGCAACCCAAGTCCGCAACCCATCATGGTCCGCAACACTACAACACGCAAGCCCAAGTTCGCAGCAAAGAAGCACCATGTCCGCAGCAAAGAAGCACCACTTTCCGCAACACCTAGTGAAATGTCCGTAATACCAAGTGAAATGTCCGCAACACCAAATGATATGACTGCACCAATCAAGCCCGCAATGACCGCACCATCATTAGCCCGCACCCGCATCATCATTTTCCCGCACCCGTACAATCATTTGCCCGCACCAAAATTAGGCTAAAGCCATCTAATGATAAGATCAACACTGACACGTGGCGGACTTCATCGACACGTGGCAGACCTTCATCAACACGTGTCCGATTTGATGGTGAAACATGTAGCTTATTCATAGGGCCAACAATGTAAATAGACTAAGGGATTTTTTTCATTTATAAGGAAAAACCTAAGAGAGAGAGAAGCAAGCCGGAGGGGAGGAAAAAATGACTTCTTCTTCCCCAAAAGAAACAGAAAGCAGAGTAAGAGGGAAGACTTCATCTTTCCCAATTTTGACTGTGAGCAGAGAGAGGGAGAGAGCTTAATCATTCTGTAAAACCACCATCAATAAAATCAATCAACATTCGTTACCCGTGGACGTAGGCATCAACGCCGAACCACGTTAATTTTTTTTGCTCTTTTCAATTTCTTGTTGTTGTGATCGTCAGTTTTTTGGCGATTACAGAACCTTGATACAGATGCAACAACACACCCGTCATCTCTTTTTATTGACTTCATAAACACCTTCCTCCATCAAGAACAATCGAAATCCATAGAGAATACCTTTACCATGACATCTCCAGACTCTCCCTCTCTATTTATGTTCTTCCGTCAACAATACTTCTTCTGCGAAAACTAAATATCACCAAATTATTGTTCACTACCCACAAAACTGTTGCTCAAAACTTTCTTTCGTTTGATAAGAAACGGAATTTCAGTTTTGATGTCTAATAAAGAAATATGGTGATGGTGTCTCATATTCTACTAGCTTCTCAGCCATGTCCCATAATTCCTTTTTGTTTAACTTCTCACGTGTGAGCAAAAGGGAAGCAATTCTTTGTGGCATTTTACTATCTTCTGGCCGTGGGATGGCTTTGGTGGTGTATTTTTGTCGCAAACGCCATTTAGCATGTAATTTTATCGTTTATTGTACTGGTGATCAGATTCACTTGTATTTTCTACAAAATGTCTAAAAGGATAATATTAGCTATAAATAAAGTCCTAGCTAGTATAAATATGGGCGTAAATATATAGCACTTACGTGCTTATCAAATACCCCTACACTTATATTTTTCTACTCCTCGAGCAAGACAAAATTAAACTAATACTAAATTAAACTAAAATGCTACAACTCCCTTTCGTCGAGGATACGGTTACGCTTAGCATGTGTAACAAGCCTTTAAACCCCTAGGTGTCCCTAGTGAATGAGTTACAGTCTCGTGAGGGTTTACAAAAGATTTACCTACAAAACCTACTCCAACTCTCAAATATTTCAAACTCGCAAGCATCCAAAGAGACATAAAGTTTCTGCACATTAACAATAAGAAGTTAGATGTATCAAAGAGCATTATTTTCATGCTTAACTATTGAGTTAGGAGAAAACCAACCATATGAAAGAATTCAAGTTCGAGATCGATCGAATGTCTCGACTTCTGCCTCACCAATAAGGTTTTATGAAATTGACACTCAGGCATTTTATGGTTCTCATGTGTGCAGGCAGGAATGAAGTAAAAGTCTTGCACACGTTGAGTGGTGGGAAGGGAAAACCTTCTGAATTATATTTTAATACCCAATAGAAACGTGGAAGAAAAAGATTTTTTTTCTGGTGATCTCTAAGAAAGAAAATCAACCACTATGCGAGGATGAGAATGCTCACCTTCTCATCCAATCTACAATCAACACCACTCTCACAACGTCCCATATAAACGTCTTCATCTTCGGCTTCAACTGTAGATGATGAACTCTTGAACTTCGTAGAACTCTGACAATTTGTAACTCTTCTTCTTTAATTCTTGTTGCCTGGAACTTCTTTATACATTTCTTCTTTCCCAAGGCCTTAATGAATGAATACAAAAAGAAATATACATTAAAACAATATAATAAAAAATTATATTTTATTTTTTTCATTTTTTAAATTATTTTTTATGAGATAAGAAATATGAAATATATAAACTAAAAAAAAACACAATGAATCTAATATGGTCGTGGGGAAAAGAATTTTACCACTTGATTCTTCACAACTTGTATTGTCTCGTTATCATAAACTTCATAAAAATCCACTTCTTTTGATTTTTTCCGCTCTTGTACTTAGTCTTCAACTAGAATATATAATTCTGCTCTTTGTATTGTTATTTCACTTTGAATCTGAATTTTGCTCTTTGTAGTAGTGTTGCTTGTAAACCTTTAACGTCTTCAACTTTCTTCAAATTTGCAATGTTCCGCTTGTTGATGATGATGGTGTTTCTATGCATCTGTTATTGTCGAGAGAGAAAATGGTGCTAACTGCAAATCAAACTACAAGGTAAGGTTTTTTCGTAATTCTGATGTCACCCCCATGATTGCTAGAATTAGCACTCAAGAGGTCAAAAAACAGTGCTGAAATGGTGCGAGGTTGGGAAGCTCATCATTTTACCCGGAGTTTGAGTAGGATGACACATACTCTAAAGGACAACTTTTAGACAACTACAAAAAATTGAAGGTTTGGTGCCTCACTTGATGTAACAATAGGTAGTCTCCACTAACGATTGATCAGCTTCTCTAAAAATGTATTCTTTCTGCACCTATTTTCCCACTGGCGGTTTATGTCCCTTTTTGTAGGTTATTGCCTCTCAACAACTAAAAAACCCGAATGTCATTCTCTAATACTTCTAAGTTCAGTTATTTCGGTAAGAACTCCGTATATAGACGTAGCAAGAAGTATACTAAGTGACTCTAAAATATTTAAAAGTTGGAGATTCATGCAAAAAGGTACAAGAAATTTAAAAAAATTCTACCTAAGAAGTGAATCTTAAAAATCTATATGCTCAACCACTCCTCCATACTTAAACTTTAGATTGTCCTCAATGTAAATTGAATCGTCCAATACAGAACTCAAGATGAGAAATTCTATAATATGACATGCAACAAGCAAACAACTAAAGGTAAAAGATAAAAGAGAATGAAACAAATCTGATGGGTTGACTCCCATGAAGCGAATGATACTTGTTTCCCTGCTTGCATGCAGCAAGTAATCTCAAACAGGGTGAGAATGGTAACCCAAAGTAGCCTTCCAAGCATATACATAAATTCTGAAAAGTTGGGGATCAACCCGACATATCAGGTCAGCTGCTAATATGAACCTGCAAACACTATAATCATCTAAACAGATATGTAAATCTATTCCCCCTGAAAAGCAGTCTTTAGTCATCAAGCCATGCAAAATTGAGATAAATAAATAACTCACATAGACCACAAACGCAGATAGCATACTAATTTTTATTCGGGGTGTAGACTCTAAATTAAATCAGCTGAAATATTTCTGGTGGACACACAATCTTCTCCAGTAATCAGAAGAAGTACTGCATTGAAAATATCAGTAAGCATACGATCATTGGAATCAACACAATGAGTTAAACAAGTCGAGATTGATTTAAAACCAGCAGTATGAGTTTGCTGACTTGTATCCATCGGTTCCAAATTCATATATGCGTCTAGAAAACTATTAGAAGGATCAATCAAAAAGGGACTTAATGCAGTTACAACATCATGTATAACCGGATCTTTAAAATCATCATAATGGGATAAGCAAACATCTAACAATTCAGTTTCATTCAAATCCTTACTCCATGTAATGTTCTCAAACTCGTTTTCCATATCCTCTAAATAATATTCACTATCATAGTCATTCACACATTCAATCATGTAAATAGATTCAAAAGCATCAGAAACCAGAACAGGATTAGAAGGGTTAAATATATTTATTTCCATTTTCAAGTTGCCAAAAGAAAGCTCCATAATCCCATTTCGAAAATTGATAATAGCGTTCGAAGTGACCAAGAAAAACCGACCTAATATGACTAGAATTTGTCCACTAGAATCAGAAACGGGGTGAGTATACAAAACTATAAAATCGATAGGAAAATAAAACTTATCAACCTGTATCAGTATATCCCCTAGGATCTTTTACAGACCTATCAGCAAGCTGAAGTATAACAGCCGTAGGTTTAAGCTCACTTAGACAAAGCTGCTTATAAACAAAATATGAAAGAAGATTCACACTTACACCTAAATATAATAATGCATGCTTGATTGTATGGTCACCAATAACACAAGATACAATGGGACAACCAGGGTCTTTATACTTTGGTGGTGTCTTATGTATGATAATGGAACTTAATTGTTCAGTGAGAAAATCTTTGTTTTTCACATTCAATCTGCGTTTGACAGTGCAAAGATCCTTCAAAAATTTAGCATAAGTTGGAATTTGTCTAATGACACCAAGTAATAGAATATTCACTTTGACTTGCCTAAACGTTTCTAATATCTCATTGTTTTGAGCATCATTTGTTTTGGGTAACAATCTCTGAGGAAAGGGAGCACGGGGAATATACGAAATTTCAGGTTCATCATTTTCGTTAAAATTGATTTCATTATCATTAAAAGGAGTGACCTGCACAGTTGAGGATGGGTTATTAACTTGCTCAATTTATTCAAGTATATGATCCTGGTTACCTATTTATCGACCACTTCCAAGAGTATTAATTGCCTGGACACGATCGAAAATTGTAACTCTAGATTTATTCTCTAATGTACCCTTTGGGTTTGGATGAGGATGACTAGGGAAAGTTCCCTTATTCCTCGCACTCAGCTGGCTAGACAGCTGTTCTAATTGATGCTCCAAGTTTGTTATCGACCTTTGGGTAGTCTGTTGAAATTGAATGAATTGCCTCATGCCTTGACTAAGTTGTAGAGTGTTCTCCGTTAACAACTTTAGACTCTCTACCAAATTAGGATTTATTTGTGTGTAACCTTTATTTGTGTGTAACCTGACGACATGTGACTATTTGGATGACCTTGATATTGACACATATACCTGATGTGATTTTATATAGTGGTAAAATGAGGTTCGATTCTCGAACTTGTGAAGGTAATGATTTTAGAAAATATTAAACTTAATCTAAACTAATAAGAATCAGGAAAATACACTAGAGATGATTTTTAGAAAATATGAGAAAACTAGGAATCAAGATTCAGTTATTTCTAACAATTCATGTGATTAATCATGTAATTCTTTTTAACAATTTAATTCAAGTTTGCCAAAAATATGTTTCCTAAAAGAATGATTGTAAATCCTAAGCATGAGACATCAAGAGTAATTAACTAAGCATGACCCATCAAAAGAGAACACAACTATTTAATAAAAACCATTTTTTTCTAATTTAAATCCATGCAAATAATAATAAAAGAATTATAAATAATTATTAGAAAATAATTAAATCACATAAAATTGAGAAAAATACCTTATCCATCATCCCAGTAAATAAACTTACCCCATGATGAAGAAAACTTGCTCAAAAGTTGATTTCATTGCTCAAAATATTGATTACAAGGTTTAAGAATAGTGCAACAGCTGAACAGATACGTATATAAGTGTCACAGAACAGGGTTCAGCTGTTACAAAGAGCTTTAAGCAACAGAACGTTCAAAACTTAACGCAACAGGAGCAGAGCTGCAACAGTGGAACAACAACACTTATAAATGTTACTGAGTCGTCTTCTTCGGTGATGGTGGATGAAGAACACGCCGGCCGGAGCACCAGCAGGTCACCGGCGGCGCCGGAACTTCACCGGATTTCTTCTGAATCGCTCCCTAGGCTTCTGTGTTTGTTTTTCTTCGATTCTTTTGGTTTATATAGGGTCTACAAACCCTAGAGAGAGTTCTAAACCTAATAGAACTCTCTAAAACAACTCGCAAATCCTCTTCCCAATTGAAACAGGAATCCGGCCAAATACATGCTTCTATGGCCCAAATTACTCGGCTCTGATGCTTCTAATAGGTTATACGGACCTTTAATTAACTTGCGTAACTATCAATTTGCGCTGAAACCGCAAAGAAAATCTGATTTGAGTTTTGCTGCCGATGAACTGTCCCGATGAAGGCTTGACTCGGTCAACTGACTTTGACTGAGTTGACTGGGCCGAGTTGACTCACTGAGTTGGCCCGATCCAGTTCATCCCGATCCAAGGGTGCCCCAATCCAAAGTGTGGGTGCCTTGATCCATTTTCCAGGGTGCTTTGAACACTTTTTGAGCCAATTTTTCCACAAATCTTTATTCTTCAAATGTACCTACAAAAGCATAAAAACACGTAATATTTGCAAAATCGAATACTAACTTAATAGAAACTAAGGTGCAATTTAGACACTAAAATGTGTCTATCAATACCCCAGAACACATATGCCCTGGGGTATATGTGTTCGAATAAGGGTCAAATCTGTGGCGATTGTCTTGATAAAGAGCATTAGCTTGCTCTCCAACATTGTTATCAAAGGATTGTTCTACAAAAGGTCTATGACTAGATAAACTTTGTTCTAACGACTCAATTTGTCTAGTCATAGTAGCAATTTTCTCATTAGAGTCAAACTTGATATCAACTTTATGCACACCACTCTTATTAGGTAAAGATTTCCTAATTGGCTCCTTAGCTTCCCATTCTTGAGTTTTTTCTGCTATCTCACACAAAAATTTGTACACCTCATCAGCATTTTTGTCCTGAAAATTACCCCCACATAGCGATTCTACCATGGTCATAGTTGTGTGATCTAATCCTTCATAGAGAATCACAGTGAGTCTCAAGGTATCAAATCTATGATGCGACATTGCAACAAAAGATCATGAAACCTCTCCAAGTAATTATAGAGAGATTCTCCTTCTTACTGTGAAAAACTATTAAGACTTTGACGTATGAATGTGGTTTTATGCCTATGAAAAAAATTATGCAAAAATAACTTAGTCATCGCATCCCAAGTGTGGATGGAAGAAGACGGTAATGCATCAAACCACGATTTTTCTTTATCTTTCAAGGAGAATGGAAACAATCTCAATTTCAGATACTCATCGGTCAAGTCTTTAATTTTCACGGTACCACATAGTTCCTCAAAGTCTCTAATATGGTAGTATGGGTTTTCATCTTCTCTATCGTAGAAGTTTGGCAAATCCTGGATGGTATTAGTTCTAATTTCAAAGTGGGATTTGGTGGTGGGCAAAACAATGCATGAATGTTAAGAGACTCTAGCTGGGTACATGTAGTCTCTCAAACTTTTAACTGGAGGTCCACACCTTCATCATCAATTCCAATCATGAATGAAGGGTTAACTCTAACAAGACGGTTAAATTGATTTCTATCCCAACCAATCGGTTTATTTTGCATAATAAGATTTGTACTTACCTCTCACCTGTAAAAGTTTTGCGAGTAAACAAAATACTTACTTTCTTTTCGGCCATTATTGATTCCAATGTGCTCTTCAATTTAAGAATGGTACCTATGAAAAATCAAACAAATTACGTAAAAAGTACTAAAAAAATCTAAGAAAAAAACTAAAAACAAACTAATTACAGAAAATAAATCCTAAACTACGACTAGAAAGTCAAAAATATAAACTAAAAAGTAATTTTCAACCGCTCCCCGGTAGCGGCGCCAAAAACTTGATGCGTTGGAAAACCGGCTTTGTTTTACCACAGGTGCAATCGAAAGATATAAACAATAACAAATACGGTTCGTTCGCACGGGTGTGAGTCACTTTTATTAACCAATACAAATAACTTTCAAGTTTAAAAATATTTCAAAAGATGTTTTTATGATTTTTGTAATAAAAAATTAAGGTAACAAATAAATAAAAGCAATTTAATAAAGATTGTAATCAAAGATATGAGAGTGTTAAAGTTTCGGGAATCCGTTATAAATTAGGCTTATTTGCGTTCATCACAAAGGGTATCGACTTTACTCATGCAAAGTAGCAAACCTAACTACTTATACACGGAAAATATTTCGTTTAAAAATCGTTAAAAAGAATTATCAAAAAGATTTATTTGTTCTCAACTAAGATAAAATTTCAAAATACTAAATATATGTGGCATAAATAGTCAAAGAATATTGATTAAACAAAAATCAACGAGTTCTTCTACTAATAAAACAATAAACTATGCATGACATAGAACATGAAAAATCGTCGAAAAAAATAAAACATTTAAAGAAAAAGATAAAACATTTAAGAAAAGACAAAACTTTAACATTAAATTCTTATAGTTGAAAACCCTAAATTACTACAAGTTCATCCTTTATCCCAACAAAAAATTTATCTAGACATCTTTTGTCCCAACAAAAAATTTATCTAGACATCGCTTTCTCAAAATCATAAACTAATAAATTATAAGAAAACAAATAGTTTGTTGAAAAAAAAAAGCTAAACTTAAATTTTAAATCTGTTCGGCTCTGTAGCCAAGAGTATCTTCAACATCTGTAACTTTAGCTATTTATAGGGTTCAAAAAGTCTTATTAAGGCTAGGAAAGTCATAGGCCTAGTCTAATTAAGAGTCCACATTCAAACTGGTCAACTCATCTTCTTCCTCCTCTATCTCCGATTCCAATTCATCCACCAACCCAATTTTATTCCCTGACTTTCTAGACTCCGGCCACATCTCCACCTTCATCTAGTCACCACCTCCTCCAATTCGAATCAGCAACACACAAACCCCAATTATATGTATCAGTCCATGAAGCCTCCACTTCCCTGTAAAACAAGAATTCACACATTCAAAGATTCATTCATGGAAAATTCAATTGCAAACCCATTCGTTCATTCAATATAATCATCTAAACCCTTGCCAACATCGACAGCATCACCTACCCTCTTTAACAATCCAAAACTCTATCAACATCATAACCTATTTCCTGTTGGAGAAAAATGAACTTTAAAATGAATTTTAGTCTTGGTGGGAATGGACCTTAGGACCTAGATGTCATTAAGGGTAAATAGCTCATTTTTCACTATTGTGAATGAAGAACCTTTAGTCCCACATTGGAGAGACTAGAGATGAGTTCTCTCCTTATTACCACAAAAATTGCAACTAAGGGAGGGCCTTTAGGGTTTAGAAGCTTTTGTGGTTAGGGAGGACTAAGGAAATGGGCTAGTTGGTGCACACATGCTTTTCACATACGTGCGGTGCTTTGCACCGAAGCACGCACGCTTGCGAGCTTACGCGCTTACGGACTTGCGGTTGTGGCTACGGGTGTGACCGTGGTTGCTGCTGCGGGTCTGAGTGTGTGTTGCGGGCGTAGCTGAGGCTGCGGACCAACCAAGACTTACGTTTTCTGAAACGGTTTTTTGACTAATTCAAATCTTTTTTTAATTATGGGGGCGTATGACCCGGCGTGTCTTTAGGAGAGAATTATTCTTAACCGTTTTATATCCGTTTTAACAATTATCTCCATGATTAATGCGTGGAATTAATTTTCAAACTTAATGTCCGTGATTATTGCCACATTCTCTTCTTCTTCTACCTATAAAAAGAAAAACGAATTTCTCCATTAAAATTCACTCCAGAAGCAGCTACTATCTGTCTTCTTTTCCCCTCTTCTAGCTTTGTTTTACGCATTGCTTGTTTATTTCCTTCCACTTCTATCTTGCTGTTAAGTTCTTGAGGGTCATTAGTATTGTGCTTATACTAATCATAACGGGCATTTCTATCCTGGACACATCTCTTCTGTTGGGGTATAACATCTTTCATTCTTAAGGAGTACCCGAGGACTATTGTGTTAAGGACAATTTGCTGAGCAGGTGGCTCTGTCCCTTGTGTGTGCATCATCAGAGATTTCCTAACCTTAACAAATTTCTTCTTTTTAGTGTTTTCCATTGTTGCAGAACCAACATTTCCTTCTCCATGTCGATTCATTGAGTTCTCGATCAAACCTATGAAAACAGATCCATCTTTGCAGCAGAAACCCATCTCATTTCCTCCTTGTCCTCACATACTTGACCATCACAATAATCTCGAACCCTAAAATCACTTCCAACCCTTGATACAAATTTAACAACACATCCATCATATCTGTTTCTTGACTTCATAAACACCTTCCTCCATCAAGAACAATCGAAAACCATAGAGAATACCTTTACCATGAAATCTCCAGACTCTCCCTTTCTGCCTATGTTCTTCCATCAACAATACTTCTTCTGTGAAAACTAAATCTCACCAAATTGTTGTTCACTACTTACAAAATTGTTGCTCAAAAATTTATTTCGTTTGATAAGAAAGGGAATTTATGTTTTGATGTCTCATAAAGAAATGTGGTGATGGTGAGGACACGTCCCACTTTGTATTAGCTTTTCAGCCACGTCCCACAATTCCTTTTTACTTAACTTCTTACTTGTGAGCAAAAGGACTTTATTGTATTTTACTATTTTATGGTCGTTAGATGGCTTTAGTGGTGCACTTTTATTGCGAACGCCGTTTAGCACTAATTTAGCCGTTTATTATAATTCATTTGTATTTTCTATAAAATATCTAAAATAATAATATTAGCTTTCAATAGTGTCCTAGCTAGTATGAATATGGACAAAAATAAAAAAAGATATGATGACAATATGTCGCTTACCTTAACCCTCTAGTCGGTTTAATTGGTCTGCAATAGGTACCATTGGGAAGTATTTGAAGTTCTACAGTACTCACATATCGGTGGAATTCCAACCTCAATTGAATTTAATCATATTTAATGGGTTTTGATTTTTATATTTCTATTATTAGACTCGCATTTTAGATATTTTTCTATGTTTTATGTATAAAGGTATAGTTTTGAATTTGATTATCGTATTAAATAGGCGGAATTTCAACCTCAATATGGTTTCTCTATGGATATATTTATGATGCTCAGGAATAATTATAATTAACTTTATGTAAAATAGGAAAAATAATAAATATTTGTGAAAAAAAAATTATTAAGAGATTAGATAAATTTTATAGGGAGAAAGGAGTAAAATTTAGTTATTTGATTCTAACTTTGGTAATTCTCCTTTAGTACTATGTCACAATCTCATTAAATTAAGTATGAGAAGAGGAGCTAGGGAAGATATTGGACATGACTAACAATTCATAGAGAGCTTGGTGTGGGTGAGGTGTTGTCGGATCGATTACAAGAATGCTTGCATCATTTAGCTGCAAGTTTTAATCGATTGGTGGAGTAATATTGGGCATGATTAACAATTCATTAAGAATTGGCGTTGGTGAGCTATTCTTGTCCGTTGTGACCTACGGTGAGGATATTCTAAGTTAAGTTGATTGTTTTTAGGCTAATTCTTTGTCCTCCGATTCAATTTTTAAGTTGACAAAAATGTTGTTATAGGGGTTGAATCTGGCTGGCGTTTAAAGGGTTGTTTGAACGTCATCTTAAATCAAGTTTATTGCGTCCAATGGTTGAGAAAAGCAAATTTTACTTATACGGTAAATAATTAGGCGCAAAAAAACCGTAAGGCGCAAGGAGTTTGTGCCCAACCATTTTCCGCAACCTAAAAAACACTTGTTTGACATTTTTTTCCTAGACTTCCCTTATACCTATGCTATATATTTTTTGTCATGTTTTCTCACACTCTTTGTACACCTATGTTCCAGAGTCACGATTTAAAGTAAAAATAAGTTTGTTTGGTACGTTAATTAATTAATATTAGTATTTAATTGTAAAGAAAACCAAGTTTCATTAATTAATAATTAAAATTATGTATATTCGAGTATTGTATCGATAACATTTTTTAAGGAAAATTTTATAAATGAGTTTTCACTTTAAAAGTGTAGATGTTGAGTTTTTGACAAGGGTCAGAATTGTAAAATCGTTCTTCTGCCTAGTTGCAGGAACATAGAAATATTTGCACATACTTGTGCGCATACTTCTAACTTCACATCAAAATAAAAAATATTGCATTCCTACTTATATTCCGCAGGCGAATTGAAGATACAGTCTCTACAAAAGGCTATATGTATTCTATGCTAACAATGTAGTCTATAATCTCTACATAATAAGTCTCAAGATCCTATATGGGTTGCCCACTAGTATAGAACAACTTGAGTCTTCTCTAAACAACTAGAAATATTTTAAATTAGCATCTCAACCTCCTCAATACTCATAATATTTATGTCATATCGGGCTAGTCTCAATTCGCATAAATTCCACGGCTGAATCCTTGAACTTGCCTCGAGTGTGCGTCGATGTTCTGGTAATGTCTACCAAATTCGGGAATATCTAATGCTTAAACCCCAAAAAAACAATTTAGCTTAACGCTTCGTTCACAACAAACTCATATCAAACTGCTCTTCTAATCTCAAATACGATATTATAGCACATTGCTTATATATAAGCCACAAATGATGCGTCATTCCTCTCGGACGCGCCACAATCAAGAAACAATGTCTCAAAAGACAAATTAAACCTCTGAGCTAAGATAACCCTAGCCTTTTCTCATATCAGCGCTAAATTAGCACCAACTATTTGTCTTAGCACTATATTGGCGCTAGTTCGCCACCCTAGCACTAAAAGCGCTAACTTTCCTAGCGCTAACCCTAGCGCATAAGAAGCGCCAACTAGCTTAAGATAGCCTTAGCTAACGCGTATGGGCCCGATGAGGCCTTGGCTAACGCGTCCCTGCAGCGCTCCTTGGCTGGTGTGTCCTTGCCCTAGCTCCAGCACGTCCTCGGCCAACACGTCCCATGCTCCGGCAGATCCCTGCTGGCAAGTCTCTAAGCCTGGCAGGTCTCCATGGATGGTAGATCCCGGCTGGCAGGTCTTCATGCCTGACAGGTCCCTAATCCTGGTAGGTCTGCATGGCTGGCAAGTCCCTAAGCCTGGCAGGTCTCTATGGCTGGCAGGTCCAGGTTTGCAGGTCTCGTGGCAGGTCCCGGCTGGCAGGTCTTGTGGAAGGTCTCAGCTAGCAGTTCTCGGCTAGCTACTTCCCTCAGAAGTACGCTATTCTTTTCAATATTATTCCAATACCAAATTTTATATGATTTTCTAGTAGGCATCTTTGCTTAAGAAGCCCTCTACAACATTTGGCCTCAAATGCCTCTCAGACTTATACTAGGTCACTTCTGAGCTAATACTTAGCCTTTAATGTGCCATGTTATTCCCAAGCAAGTACATGACCATTGAACTTCTCAGACTCGACACTAATCAGTCTGATTATCAATTTAGTGAACTGTGCAACTTGCCTCATTGACTTAACAGGTCATTTGACTTGACTTGACTCAATCAAAACAATAATGGATTATGACTCCATTGTTCCACGAGATATCAAATACAACACATGGGGGGATTCTTATCGGGATATTGGTCTGGCGGTTTACGACAATCGTGCGTTGTGCCAACACATCCACAAACAAGAAGGTAACAAGTAGTGAGACAGTTACATAGCAGTTGAGAGGATGAAGAGTAGTGGTCTGACAGGTCCTCCTTACTTTCCGGACACGACCCCTTACAATCTCTACAATCATTTATTTTCCACATCTCACGAACTTCTACGACTTACGAGAAATCAATGTGTCTTCTTTGGAGTAAAAATAGATGATTCTCATCTATTCGAGAGAGGAAGAATACAACAACTCATGAGAAACTAAACATACAGAATTAGCGATTCCTCTCAGAGAATCCTTTCTTCTTCACACACTACCTATCACACTGATATTTCTCAACCTTCTTTGCTCTCCTCCCCTAAGACCTACCCAATCTTCTTCACCTTTGTGATTGAAGCAGGGCGTGAACGACCATTTCTTGGTTTAGGCTCGTCTTGTTCGATTTTGATCTCTCGAACCTACTTGGAAGTAGGATTTTACCATACATTTCTTTTCACCCTAAAACAAAAAGGAATTACCTTTGTTTTTTATACTTGAAACTTATTTTCTCCCAAGTGGTTAGAGAGGTAGAAGCTGAAGCTTGATTTTTTTTCTTATTTTCCTCAGGTATTTTGGAAAAATAAAATAAAATGCAGTAGCAAGAAACAAGAAATCTGTCACTACCAAACTCACTGTCACTTTGGTGTATTATTTCTACGATTCCAATACAACCACTAACAATTTGACTTAGCCCACAATCTCCGGACTAGTGATCTTTTTCTCCACAGGCGAAACAAGGTTTATCAGTTGGAAATGGAACAGATGAGCCTGCATCAAGCTTGTTGTCTTAAATTAGTAAATCTAGCCATTCGAATGCTTTAGAATCTAGTTTTTGGCATTTGACAAACAGACTCCCTGCATTGTTCTTTGAATCCACCTCAAATATCTTGTCTTGAATATTGAAACTACATAATGGGCAAAGGGCACTTCTTTAGTTTCCAGATTGGCACGTCGCGTTTGATGAAGGAAGAACAACAAAACAATAAATTAACCAAAACTACTTGGGGATCAACTATGTATAATAAATAAATCTTAATAAGTAATCAGAAGAAAGAAGAGGATAATAACCTTAGAACATTCCATGTTACTTTAAAAAAAAAATGTCGAATTGTGTTATTTTATAGGCCAAAATATAGTTGTTGAGAGTTATATTGTGTTGGAATATAAAACTATTACCAACGACTATATTTTTCAAAAAAAAATAGTTGTTGTGGGATTTGTTAACTTTTGATACATTCCTTTCACGCAAACTATTTGAACTAGATTTAATGTACACGTTTGAACTAATAGATTGATTAAATTAGTATAAAAAACAAAGGTTAGATAGAGACTTTAATTAATTACATTCCAACATAGGGTTACAATGTTTTTTTCTTTTCAAATTCAACTAATTAAAACATGAAATAAAATTTACTTCTAAAAATAACAGTCAAATAACTTGAACTTAAAATTTAGAAATAACTTAACCTAATACAAATAACTTGTGGGTGATTTATGGAAGTATAGGATGTTTAAGACGAGTCAAAATCCCATTCTCTATTCCTTTGATGGTCGGTTTTTCCCATTCAGGCAACATATCCATATTAATTTGTAGTTTTTTCAAGTCGGTTGTTTGTTGTTGGTTACTGGATAAAACGTCATTGTTGTTTGCTTAGAGTTCATTGTTGTTAGTTAACTTCTTAAGTTGATCGGCATCTTCACCATACTTGGTTATCCTTAGTTGACTTTCTTCTTTAAGAAATTTTAATACCTCTTTCAGTCCTTCATTTCTTGTTATAACCTTGCGAGCCAACCGTTTAGACGCCTCTCTACCTAGACCCCTCTATTCTTCATGGACAAGAAATGGTCTTCTTCATGACCCAGTAGAAGTAGAAACATGAGTTGATTGTGAACCTTCGTTTATTCTAATATTATCATAATTATCATACACATCACTGTTGGGTTCATATCACTGTCTTTGTTGAGTTGGTGATTCATGATCAATAATCTCCGGATTGAAATCCACCAAGTGTATTTTCATAATTTGGAAAACTCTTTCATGTATCCAGTGATTTCCCTCGTTTGGATCTTCTTCGTATCTCATGTGACCTTCATGATTATGCAGATAAAGTAAATGCAAAATATGTTATTGCTAGGTGGTCGAGAAAATTAAAGACAAATAAGATTGTTAAACATTACCGCCTTCGGAATGCACATTCTACTGGGCATGTTCCGTATATAAGCCCTTATATAAGAAATATATCTTAACTTTTATTTTTAACGTGGTACGGTTATGAACCAACGACACCACTGATTTGTGCCCAATGGTTAGTCCCCCTAACGGATCTCAAATGTCTCTCTTCATCCGGCCGCTGATATTTTTCAACACTTCGTTTTCTTCTTCTCAAATCCTTTTATATAAACTCAACATTCAACACTACCTCCTGACCCCAAACTTGTGAATTTTTATTCTCTCTTTTTTACCCACAATTAATTCAATACCTCTTGTTTGTGGGTAAAAATGAGAAATGATTAAGTAGGTTAATGCTTGTAAAACCAAATGATGGATCAGGTTGTTTCTAGTCGAAGCAAATCGCTTTAATACTAAACATTTGTACCGTATAAGTTCTTTTAAGATTCGAGAGATCAATCTGTACGAAATTATCCTAAATCAAAGAATGACCGTTCCAATTTCGTTCCGGTCACAAAGAAAGGAGAAGGGTTGATCTGTAGGGAGGGAAGCATATGAGGTATTTAGATCAATGGAATTGAATGCTAGTGATAATATGATATATTGAATTACTGTGAAGAAGAAAATCAGAAGTCTGAGTTTTCTGAGAATCTCTAAGATGATGACTCTGTGATCGTCCTTTTAATTTCTTATGAGATCAACCTCTCCTTTTATCGATAGGTTGAAAAACTTATTTATAGAAGTGGAAGTTGACACATTGATCTCGTAAGTGGTGGCAGTTACAGAGAAGTGGAGGAGTAGAAAAGTGGAAATCATGGTGAAAACCGACTCCATCATGTTAGTGGGACTTGGCAGTGATACGACCATTATTCCATTCATTCCTTCAACTATCGACACGACTTTATACTTTCTCATCGTGGGTATAGTGTTACACCGCACGTGCTGTAGGCCTCCAAACCAAAACCCTAGTGAATATCCCCCCATGTGACATAATTGATATCTCGGGCATGGTTGAGTCTATTTTATAGACGTGTATTATTTGGTCAGTTGTTGACTTAGCTAAACTGTTATCCCTAGCATATTGATGAGTCTGACATGTTGTTGGTCTAGCATGTTGCTGAGACAAGCAATGATGCTTAATACATCATTGTGTTTGAGAGTTTGATTGGTATTGATATTGTATTTATGGTGTATTATTGTGTCAGCTAAGGTAGCAATGATGCTCGTATGACCCTGAAGTTGTATGAGCGTCAATCTCATGTGAATACCAATTTTGTGTGAGTGCTAGTCTCGTGCAAGCGCAAGTACTAGTCGCGAGAGGGTACTAGTAGCAAGCAAGTACTAGTCGCGTGTACAATTCATGAAATATTTAGTTTCGTCCTACTGCCAAATGGTTCAAGTAACAGTGTAGAGAAAATAAGACTATTTTAATTATTGGTAGAAGACTAATTAAATTATGAGTAGCGATGCTAATTGGTAGCCACACCAATTGGTAGTAATACCAATTAAATCATTTTCCTTGATTGATTAAGCAGTAAAACCCTAATATAGCAGATGAAAGACTAGTAGAGAGCCCGACTAGAGAAGATAGAAAGTCCAAGAGGGAGAGAGGACCGACCAAGGTGGGACCGGTCATGGGTTGTGAAGCACGAATTGGATATAACACGCATTTGGTGGTCGCGAGACCATTCTATATTGTTGTGCGCAGCTATTTGGAATTTTTTGACTTTGGAATTTTCGATTCTGGAAGAAAGAGAAAAGGAGTTTTAATAGGAAAAAGAAACCCTAGAAAATAAAACTCAAAAAAATACAAGAGTGGGACCGGCCAAGGGATGGTCGGCCGGTTGGTGCCGGTCCCACAACTCTTTTATATATTTTTTGGTTATCTACCCCAATTCGGAATAGGAAAATCGTTGGCTACGTCCCACTACAGAAGGATTAAAGTTTAGAGTTTGTTTCGGCTGTCAAACAGAGCAAACAACAACCTTTCAGGAATTTTAGATAAAATATTGACAGTTTTTAGCTTGTAGTTCGTCTAGGGTTTAGGTCATATCTCTTAGACCGCCACTCGGAATGGGATATCGTTTTAGCATGTTATGGTATACACATAGGGGGACATACGTTGGAAAAAATTTCCCCATTCTACACCCGTTGCTACGTTTTTACAAGGTGACTATAATGATACGTCAGAAACTAAGTGTTGACCAATGTTAGGGTTTCGTTGTATTTCGACCAATATTAGGGTTTTAGTGCAACCAATATTGGAGATGTGTGATTCAAGCTTAACCAACATTAAATATTGGCTAATTGGAGTTTTAGCTTTGCATTTGACGTGACAATGACTTGGTGTTTACATAAAGATGTGGTACTTCGACCTAGTACATTTGTGCGCAGCTTGTCATGCATTGTGATAAATCAATATTATTCAATTAAGGTTTGAATATTGATATAAAGTCACTCTATAAATTCAACCAGGGAATGTAGAAATGAATCAAGTTGCTTTATACTAGTAGGCAATCTATCTAGGAGTATTGACAACTATTCGGGAACAAAGATGTGTTATGGATATATATTGAGAAATTTTGTGTTTGGGTCGTAGGTTTTGGTATGGTAGAGTGTTTGGGTCGTAAATTTGTCCAATGGTGTGTTTGGGTCGTAAGACCGTCAGTCAACACGGTCAAACTAACCGTCCGTTAGTCCAAAAAATTACAAGTTTGCCATTCCGTTAAGCAACCCATAATCAGCCATTTTTTTGTCAAAAATTCGGCAAAAAAAAAAAAAACGCCAAAAATTCGGAAAAAAGAACGTCAAAAATTCTTTGTAGCTTTTGAAAAATCCAAAAAATCGGCGATTAATCGGCGATTTTGCCTATTAATCGGCAAAATCGCCAATTCCTCTTTGTTGCCTTTGCTTATTACGGGATTTTGAGTTTTTTTTTTTAACTTTTAACAAATTTGTGTTAAATATTTACTAGAACCATTGCATTCACCACCATAACAAGAAAACTTAACAAAAAACACTTTGGCATCACAACAAAATAAGATTTTTAAGGATTTAAACAAGTTATACAATTGTAGAGTAGAGTATTTGGTTTGACAAGACAAGCAACAAAGTTAAAAACTACTAGGAGAGTTTAATTGCAGTAGTTTAAAGCTTAATTGAGATAAGTAGATAGCCAATAACAAAAGTAACATACCTAATACCATTTAACCCAAAAGTAGAATTGTTGGTTTTCTTTAGATGTGGTTGGTCTTGATTGTGCCCCAAAAGGGAAGCAAGCCTTGTTGATGTAGTAGGCTGTTGTGTGATTGTAGATGCCTGAGATGATGCCTGAGATGATTGAGATGCAGTAGCACTATGAGTACCTCTTCCTCTTCCCTTGCAACACCACCCCCTCTTTCTCTTACAGCTGCATTTGTAGTACCATCTGCACCATCTCTACCTCTTGCCATAGCACCAGGTCTCCCTCTACCAATTGTAATGTCAGCCATAGGTGGAATTCCACCTCTAGGTACTCCTCCATTAGTTGGCCTAATACCTGTAGTTGTATATATTCTGGATGTAGGTGTTGGTCTAGGATTTTTCAAACCTGTATACAAACAACAAACATCAAGATTTTAATAAGCACAACATAATGAGACACAAAATAAGGAGACATGAAAAGAGAGCACACACCTTTAGGTTTACATTTATGTTTCTACTCTCCAGATTTGCACCTAAATGTGATCTTATCAAAGGTTGGATAACAGTTAACTCTCCAAGTACATCCTTCCGCTGCACATCTCCATTCTTGCCTTTTTTCAGTATTCATTATCTTTTTAATACTAAAATGCCTCTTAATTGCTAACTCTCTCAAGTACTTCCTACAGTGAATAAATGTTGGCCATTCCATGCCAATATATAACTGATCTGTGGGAGATTTTGCAACACTAAACTCATCATCCTCATCTTCATTTTCATACAGATTTTGGGTGTTTTTAATGAACTCACCATGATCAATTTCTTCATGTCTGCAAACCTCAGCTTCATCACTATACAAAACTAGTTGATGATTAATGTTATCCACTTCATTGTCAGCATCAGTAGGTACATCATCCCCTTCATCACTCTCACTTCCTGTGTAATATGAGCTTTCTTCATCACAATTCTCTAGATTAAGGTTCCTTACTCTTGGAATGTAGTCTTCATCTTCAGAACTTCACCCATCATTCACCAACCTGTTTACAAACAAATGATTTCATTCAAAACACAAATCAATCACAATCATAAAAGCAAGATCAAAGTATGGCTTTAAAAACTCTACTACCCATTGTTAAAACCCTAAAAACCAAACATAAAATTATCAAAATTACTTACCTAGATACACCGTTGTTCATCATTGGCTTAATCTTCAGTCTTTACAAACAAATGATTTCATTCAAATCACAAATCAATCACAATCATAGAAGCAAGATCAAAGTATGGCTTTAAAAACTCTACTACCCATTGTTAAAACCCTAAAAACCAAACATAAAATTATCAAAATTACTTACCTAGATACATTGTTGTTCATCATTGGCTTAATCTTTAGTGTTGATAATCGATTAATACCCACAAACCCGTGATTGATTTGCTTTTTCTTTGTTTTCTTTTTTTTTTACAGGGAGGAATAAGCAAAGGAAGAAGCAAGTTCTAAAAAAACCCAAAATCCCGTAATAAGCAAAGGCAACAGAGAGGAATTGGCGATTTTCAAAGGCTACAGAGAGTTTTTGGGATTTGACGATTAATCAGCGATTAATCGCCGATTTCAAAAAAAAAAAATCGACGATTTTTTGAATTTAAAAGGCTACAGAGAATTTTTGACGTTTTTTTACCGAATTTTGGCGTGTTTTTTTTTTTTGCCGAATTTTTGACAAAAAAAACGGCTGAGCATGGGTAGCTTAACGGAATGGTAAACTTGTAATTTTTTGGACTAACGGCCGGTTAGTTTGACCGTGTTGACTGACGGTCTTACGACCCAAACACTCTACCATATCAAAACCTACGACCCAAACACAAAATTTCTCTTAAAAAATTGTATGATTTTAAAACGTAACTTACATAGAAACCAAAAGACTGTGTCTTGATATCTTAATGTTTTCGGGTCTTAAATTCTTTTGTTTATGGTAAGTCTGAGATAATACTGAATGCAATATCGGGCCTTTGGTAACCTAGTAGCTAGTTGTTTAATTGTTTTAGTGATTTATATCTTCGCGGTCTCTGTATCTTTGGATCTTCAAGACTTAAATGTCTTAATAACTTTGTATCTTCACGGTCTTTTTTACTGTTGTAACAAGAAGTATTTATTGTCTTACTAACTGTTGTTGCTCATCACGGTCTCCAGTAAAAAAATGACAGATCTAGATCATAAAATTAGGAGTGATTCTCCATGGCTTTGAGATTTTATTGAAATATAAATGGCACGATTCAATAATAGTTTCCTTGGTCAAGTACGGTATGTCGGTATTTGTACTGTTGTAGTGAGATGTATTTATTGTCTTACTAACTGTTGTTGCTCATCACTATCTCCGGTGAAAAAATGACGGATCTAGATCATGAAATAATGAGCGACTCCCCATGATTTTGAGGTTTTATTGAAATACAAATGGAATGATTCAATAACTGTTGTTGTTCGGGTTTGACGAATTGATTGATTAGTTTTACAGAGAATCCAAAGTGGTTAGAGCATCTGCATCGTGAAATAAAAATCTAAACGAAAAGGATCTAATGAAGAAATGAAATATCGGTAATGGAAGAAGTAGAAAAATAAATACATACATTGGTAAGGTTAGTAATTCTAAAAATGTAAACGATCTAATTTACATATCTTAAAAAGACGGCTGTTGTATTACTTTTAGTTTTTATGCAACTATATTATGACTGGTTTTTTTGTATCATAAAAGTGGCCACCTTAGTATTTTACACCATTTCACATGTACTTATAAGGAATTGTGCATATCTTTGGATTTTCTAGGGCATTATCTTTACGGTCTGCGTATCATGTCGGATGGGTGTGTAGTGTGGACTTTGTATCATGTCGGATGGGTGTGTAGTGTGGACTCTATCGATATGTTTTTTTAGTTGGCTTGGTGTCTGGATCTGACTCGAGACTATTTTTATTTTTTAGTTTTTTTTATCCAGATTTAACTCACTACCTAATTCGTACTTATTTGAGTTAAGGAACACTGATTTGTGGAATCAAACCACTAGCTCGCATATTTTTAAATCAGATCTAACTTAAAAAACAAACACATTAAGCCAGAGTTAGATGGTTTATGTTATTTTAGTCAGGTCTAGAAAATTTAAAAAAATTTGCAGAGTATCATGGATTAGACCTGGAAATATGTATTTCTATAGTTTAGTTGACGTGTTCGTCGATATGTCCGAGTGGTTAAGGAGACAGACTCGAAATCTGTTGGGCTTTGCCTGCGCAGGTTCGAATCCTGCTGTCGACGCTTTTGGTGAGCAAATCACGTTATAATGCTGCCCTTTTGTTTATTTTTAGTCCCTTGATCACTACTCCATGTTCATTCTCTGAGAGAGAAAAAGAGTCTTCATGGGGGTTCTCAAAATTTTCTCCAAAATCAATAGATTTTACAACCCTAAAACCAAAATTATAGCTTACCCATTTCAGTATATCTCAAGTAGAAGATACAGTGATTTGAAAATCAATGAAAGAGATGATATTTTGCCTGTTCTCATTGTTGGTGCTGGTCCAGTTGGTCTTGTTCTTTCCATACTTCTCACTAAATTAGGTATTTGTTTCCTACACATGCTTTCATTCTTTTTGATTAATTCAATTATCTGCTTATCATTGTCTTATAGAGTACAGGAAATTAAAATTTTAGTTATGGAATTGGGAAAACTTGATGAGCATTGCTTTAATGGATAGTTTCTGTAGACAACCTAGTTAGCAAAATGAAAAATAAAACTTATACTGAGATAAATTAGCAGGTCCATGTAGGTTTAGTGACATTTTAAGCTTATTTGCTGTCAGATATGATTTTTATTATTCAAGTACTTTTAACTCGTTATAATAAAGAGTGTACTAGAAATGCACATAATAGTCGAATTTGACTCGGTTTAACGTTTTTTGGTGAGAAAGAGTTCACTCACTACGAAATTTAGAACTTGTGTGTTTGGAAAGAAAGGAATAAACGATTGTTTGATGAGAAAAAGCTACCACCAAAAAGAAAAAAATTGGTTATTTATGATAGACCTGTTTCTTTGCCAACCTCGAATAGTTTGTGATGGGGATATAGATAGCGGGATTTTGTATATAAATGGGAGGCAGTACTCCAGTAACCTTTACTTTTTTTGTGTTTTTGTTTCTACCTATATTTGTGGTGTCCCCCCTTTGTTGAGGCTTGTACACAGTCTGCGATGCTTGCTTTGTACAAGCTAACATTGTATGCTTAAACGTGTAGAAGCCTAGGTCTCGCGGAGAGGCAAATTGGGTCCCTTATGTTTTGAACAAACTTCTCTGTTCAAGTCTGCGGGTTTTCTTTTTTCACTCTGGTATCACGTCCTGTTCTGGTATGTGGGTGTCCTTCCTATCTTGGTGGAAGGTGTCTTGTGTTAGGTTTCTGGTTTTCTTCCCTGTGGTGTTGATATTTCTACGACCACGGGTGCTGTGCATTTGCCTTTGGGCTTTTCTAATAAATCATTCTCAATTATCAAAGAAGAAGAAAGTGTATTTTCTTTTTAGCATGTGACGAAGATTTATTTTAATTGTAATTCATTTTTGAAATTCTATGTAGGGGTCAAGTGTGCAGTTATGGAGAAAAGCTCTAGCTTTTCTCAGCATCCGCAAGCACATTTTATTAACAATCGCTCTATGGAGGTTGCTATTCTTACCCGAAACTTGTTTGCTTGTTTAGTTTGGGGGCACTTTTCTGGGAAAACATTCATCCTGACGCATAAGAGCTATACGCCTAAACTATACCTTCAGGTGAAATGTCTCAGTTAGTTACATCTAAGAATTTTTCAGGTGTTTCGCAAATTAGATGGTCTGGCAGAGGAGATCGAAAGGTTGCAACCACCTGTTGATTTGTGGAGGAAGTTTATATACTGCACCTCTCTTTATGGTTCTATTCTTGGGTCAGTAGACCATATGCAACCCCAAGGTATGAAAAATGCTTTAGTATTTTTTAGCCGCCTTTGATACATACAATGTTTCCCGTGGTTAGAAATACATGTAAGCTAAAGTTTCAGTGAGATAAAATGCAAATGTTAGTGGCTAAGGAAAGTTAAGCTATGATTAGGAGGTTTACACCATTAATTTTCTTGTCTCCAGATTTTAAACGGGTAGTCAGCCCCGTTTCTGTTGCACACTTTTCACAGTACAAACTTACCAAGTTGTTACTGAAGCAATTAGAGAAACTCAACTTTTGTATTTGTACTTCTGGTGGACTAGAAGGTCCTAACGATGGGTGGAGTGGTGAAAGGAAAATACTGCTTGGACATGAGTGTGCATCCATAACTGCTACTGATCATGGCATCATGGTGGGTGCAAAATTTCTCAAGGATGGAGTAATGACTGAAAGAAATATCCGCTGTGGTATCCTTGTTGGGTCTGATGGTGCTGGAAGTACTGTCAGATACCTTATGGGTGTAGCCATGAAAGGTGAAAAGGACTTGCAAAAGCTTGTCAGTGTTCATTTCATGAGCCGTGATCTTGGAAACTACCTACTCAGCGAGAGACCTGGAATGCTATTCTTTATCTTCAACACGGAAGCAATAGGGGTTCTTGTTGCACATGATCTGGACCAAGGAGAATTTGTGCTGCAGGTATTTTGTGACAGCTACGAGAAACTTGAATATGTGATGCTGTACATGCTCTGATTCGTTGGCTGAAATTTTACTACTTCTCTTATTTTGTAGCTACCGTTCTATCCTCCTCAGCAGAACTTCGAGGATTTCAATGCCAAGGTATCCCCATTCTTGGAAAATAGCAATGCTGGATAATGTAGGGTGTGTTGGAAATCTACCCAAAAACACAGTAGTTTTTTCATCTGCACCATCTATTACTCCGATGCAATTTTGTTAAACATATCAAATCCTGTAGCAGGTGTGCAAAGAGTTAATCACCAAATTAGTTGGCAGAAAGCTCGTGGACATAAATGTCCTCGGTATAAAGCCATGGGTGATGCATGCTGAAGTTGCCGAGAAGTTTGTATCTTCTAACAATCAAATAATACTTGCTGGTGATGCTGCTCATCGTTTTCCACCAGCTGGTGGTTTCGGTGAGAAACCTACTTCAGCTGTTTTAGTGTACAGGGTAGTCCTCTTTTATATCTTCTCTTGCTTATGAGCAGTCTGGATATTGGTACAGGAATGAATACTGGCATCCAGGATGCTCATAACTTAGCTTGGAAAATTGCAGCTATTGTAAAGGGTATTTCTCCATCTTCACTTCTGCAGACTTATGAAACTGAACGCAAGCCGGTACAGTTTTCTTACCTTGTTTCTGGTCATTCTATTTTTTCTTTCCATGTTGAGTTAGGATCATCTGCTTATCGTGAATTTTGTCCAGGTTGCTATATCCAATACAGCACTCAGCATTCAAAACTTCAGAGCTGCTATGAAGGTTCCCGCTGCACTTGGTATTGACCCAGCTGTTGCAAACTCCGGTAAAGTAGCAATTCTAGCAACTTCCATTTGCTTACATGTTAAATATGCAATTTTATATCCTGCAAGTTTAACTCTTGGTTACCTATTCTCCTCTGGCAGTGCAACGAATAATTAATAGTGGATTCGGTTCCATACTGCCTACTGGTTTACAAAAAGCAATCTTGGATGGCGTTTTCATGGTAGGGCGTACGCAACTTTCAGAATCACTCTTAAATGAAAACAACCCACTTGGGTCATTGAGGCTTGGTAAATTAAGGCGGATATTTGAGGAGGGAGACAGTCTTCAGCTCCAGTTTCCTGCTGAAGATCTTGGATTCAGGTCCCAAATTTGCCTTAGTTTTGGTTATTTCAATCAAATAGAGCTTTCTGCAGTATTTCTTCTGTTGCATGCCGTCAAACTTAACTACTGGCTTAAACTCTAGGCAGGCGAATTTAATACTGCACCCATGAATAATGTTGCATACCATTTCAAACATACATGCATATTCTGTTGAAAATTCTTGAAGTCGTTATTTGGTCAGCTTTAAACTTTTATCTGAGGTTTTCACAGTTCATTCCTTGTTCAAGTTTTGAGGGAGTAATACAACTTTGGTGCCAACTCAACTATTTTCAGATACAATTGTTCTAACTCCTGGTTGCTGATATTAGGTACCTCGCAGGAGCTCTTGTTCCTGAAGATGGTGACACAGTGTTGGAAGCACCAACTGGACGTAGAAGGGACTATGTTCCCTGTGCTCAACCTGGGGCACGGTTACCACATATGAACGTCAGACGTTTTCTGAAGGACTCTAGTGAGGTGAGTTGTTGTCTACTTGTTTGTCGAAATACAATTTGCCGACATCAATAGTACATATGGCAAAAAGAAAACAGGCACCAAATCTTTCACTTTTGCTAGCTTAACTCTTTCTTCTTCTTTTCTTTTCTTTTCGTAGGAGACATTCTCTACATTGGATTTTGTAAGTGGAGATAAACTCGAGTTCTTGCTCATTATATCTCCAAGAAAGGAGTCATATGATCTTGCTAGAGCTGCATTCAAGGTCTCCGAGGGATTTGGCGTCTCTCTCAAGGTATGTGTAATGTGGCCTCACGATTCTCTCGAAAACAGACTAGATAGAAGTAAGGAGACATTTCCTCCCTGGGATAATTACATTGATGTTGAAGAAGTGAAAATGTCCTCGACTTCATCATGGTGGGACACTTGTCAAATGACAAACAATGGAGCCATTCTAGTCAGACCCGATGAACATATTGCTTGGCGTAAGACTACCATTATCCTTGATCCTACACCAGAGATGGAGAGCGTCTTTTCGCAGGTATTAGGAATTCAGAGAACTAAACTTTAAAGGTAACCTGAAAATGGTGTAGAAAATTCAGTACATTCCTGATTTGTTGTTGAAGGCTCAAGCAACACTATCTTTGTCTTTTTAAAAGAGCAACAGTGAATATTCACCCATATCTTTTACCAAATTTCGATATGTTGTTGCAGATATCTATAAGAAATTTTTTGTTAGACATACATGATTAATGACGATGTATATAGGAAAAAAAACAGTAAGAGGTCTTTAACAGGAATCAAATGAAATAGTTCATTCAAACAATGTCAGCAAAACTACAATAATTTGGAAATAAAGTTTGAACCGAAGCAATAAGCACCAGGCCACTTGGCACAAGCAATCTTTATTTACTAGCGAAAATAAAGCTACAGAAGCATTTAGATGCATGCTAGTTGGTCAATTCATAATAGTAAAGAAGATTTGTTTTTGTCTCCCACAGCCGCACATGTAGCACACTCTCATGGTATCTCCATCTCTGTCAAAACTCATATTTTCATTGTGCACAACCTCCTGCACCACTTCTACATTTTGGTCAGACGGCAGTCTGGTAAACTTCCTGCGACCAACACCACCACCGCCAGCAACAGTTAGCCAAAGCTTGACACAGCTTCTTAAATCGAAAAGTTAACGAACGTTTTAGGCATAAAGACAAAGCGGACCTGATTGTTGATATCATTATTTGGTTTCTCATTTACAGCGATAACAGGAGTTTCATTGTTTTGTTCTTTAAGTTGTTGACTAATGTTGTTCATCATCCACTTATGCAGTTATGCTGCATCTCTTTCAAGCCATCACTCACTCTACTGCACCTCTTTTTCTGCCATTAAACCAATTGAATTTTAACAATTAACATCCAAATTCAAAACTAATAACGTAAACAACAATCAACTGCTAAGATTACAGCAGCAGCGCTGGGAAGATTAGAACCACCTCCATTGCTTTTCACAGTTTCTGATGTGACTGGTGATGATGGTGATAATAACAATGGGGTATCTTGTCTTCTAGACCCACCACACAAAGAACACAGCTAGGACTATTTGTGGGTGCCGCCTCCATGGTTGGACTAGTTAATGGTGTTATAGTGTCTTTAAATCACTTTATTAACAGGTTATTTATACGTCTTTTCATTTCTTTAAATCACTTATTACAACTTATTTATTCGTCACTCATTGAAGTCGAGAAAGAAAAAATTAAGTAAACTATGCATATCCTAAAATGTAAATCCTAACTCATTTTTGGAGGAATTATAGTAACACTTATCATGTATAATAAATCTTTAAATCTTTAGATGACTTTATAAGTTTTGTCTCATAAGGATTTACCGAGTTATGTACCCATAAAATCTATTTGTATCTTTCTTAGTCAATATCCGAATCATCGGGAACATTACGGGATGCTAATTCCAGTTGAGTTCTGGAAAGTTGTCATTCAAAATTTAAAAACGTTCAAAATATTTGAATTCAGATCTTGTTCTCTGAAAGTAGTATATTTTCCCTAATTCCTCCTATACGAAACAAATAAAAACTAATTTAGTATTTGATTGGAAATATTGTTTTATTAACTGAAAATCACTTACTATTATTGTTTAACTGTAGTTTGGGAGGCCTGGTTCGGTAAATTGATGCTTGGATGGATACATATAATTTTACTAATTTTTTTTAATAGCTGTAACCCTATTTATTTTATATAGCATGCATATTTCTTTGGTCAGGATTTTCATAACTAACTAATAAATTGTGCATAGCCCATTCCTAAAAGTTTTGACCCGTAACCCCTTATCGTCTAATATCGGGCTCAACTATAACACTCACTCAAGCTACTGTGGTCGCTATATCTTCTTTCGAAGTAAGTCTACTAACCATAACGATAAAATAAATGAAAAGAAAATATTCGGAGATGGAGAAGATAAATTGGAGAATCGCGTTGCGTTATTTTGGTCGGGAGGGACTCAAATTATAGGAAAATTTATAAAAACTAGCCGTTCATGAAGTGGTTATTGATAGCTTTCATGAAGTGGTTATTGATATTAAATGTGACAAAAATAATGTTAAGGGAAAGGGTCATTGAATAAACGAAGATATAAGTGAAATTTATAGTTCACGAAACATGTCAGAGAAAGTAAAATTTCAAGTTAACATGTCAGAAAAACAAAAGTTCATGAAAATAAAAAACATAGTTTGTCATCGAGTATCCGGAACAACCTCCAAAAAAAAAAATTATCATCAAAGCTATTAATTCCTAAATTAAGATCTACACTTTGATTAGCAAATGAACTAGGGTCAGGATCACTGTTAGCACCAAATTTTTGTTGAAATGCGTACGGGTTGAGTTCTTGAACGTGTACGTAATATTCTTTACAAGTGAAATTTGAAGTTTGAGTTTTCATATCAACTTCCATTTGCCCCAATTAGGATACATGATCTATTCTCTTCGTATAGTTGTGGTTAATCCCAGATGTAAAACCTGAAGTAGATGATGTGCGACGTTTTGACTGTTCAAAAACAGTTCTCTAATTTTCTTGCAAATACATGCGTTGTTCCGAACATAAGGTCTCCCATTAAGACCGAAAACCAACCATAAATAAGAGCTAAAATCGATACTTTTTGAACAACACATAAACACTAAAAATAAATTTAAAATTTTAATCTATTAACCTATGTTGCTTGGATATGTGATAATCATACGGAAAAGATGTAGGTCTTCACAAGTCAACTAATTGTTTTTCGCCATTGTTTTAAAAAGAAGCCTTATATAGGGATTTACACATTTATAGAGGGGCTTCTTTAGGTTTCAGGGTGATTAAATAATTTGTTAAGGGGTATCCTATGGGCTATGATAAATATCCACATTACCCTTCCATCTATGAAAAAGTCTAATTTTCCCTTCAATCTATTAAAACCTAAATAAAATAAAATCCTTTTTCATTTCAATTCAAAGAAAAACCCAACCGTATCTCCTCCTTCTTCATTTCAACTCTTCTTCTCCATCCAAATTCCTCGATTAATCGGCGATTCGAAAAATTCTTCGTCGATTAAACTCTAAAGTTCGTGATGAAGAATCCTACTAAAGGTGTAGAAGATAGTAACAATGACATTCAAAATCAAACTTTACAACCTAATCAAGAGATTGAAGAAAAAATCGGTGGTGAAGGAAATCAAACTCCCCAACGACAACAAATGGTGTATATGAGGTATTCAACAAAACCCATGTTATTTAGAACCCTTTTGTGATTGATTTTCTTGTTTGATTAATCGAGTTGTAAAAAAAATAGGTTTTCAGAAACATTTATGATTGGGTTCGATTGGAATCCCAACCGTAAATATATGTTCACAAGAACTTATGGTTGGGTTCGATTCGAACTCAACCGTAACTGGTTTCTTTTAAATTTTACGGTTGGGTTCGATTATAATACCCAACCGTAAATCAGAAGTAAGGAGATGAAGATGATATTTTACGGTTGGGTTTGATTCTGAACCCAACTGTAAACTATTTTGCACTCAATTGGGAATTTTTACTTACAGTTGGGTTCAATTCTAATTGCCAACTGTAAATTATCCTTGATAGTTCAAATTTTTAGTTTTGAAGATTATTTACGGTTGGCTACGATTGTCAATTCCCAACCGTAAATTCTCCTGGTTAGTTCAATTTTTTTCTTGCTGATTAATTACGGTTGGGTCGGATTTGACAATTCCCAACCGTAAATTTTCATGTGTAGTTGAACTTCTTTTTGTTGATTATTTACGGTTGGGTTCGATATGTGTAACCCAACCGTAAAGAGTTCTGAATTTTCAAATTTTTGATTGATTGTTTGTGTTGAACTGTTTGTAAATTATCTAACTTGTATTGATTGTATGTTGTAGGAATAAGAAAAGAGCAAAACCCAAGAACAAGAAGGGTAATAATTTAACACCAATTTATTACACTCCAACCCCTCGCCACGAAGTTCATTTAGGGGTAGATAATAGAGGCTTGAGAAAGAACGATAAGAAGAAGAAGAATTTTGAGGTAGGGGGTGGTAGCTCTACTCAAGAAGTACTACCTCAAGAGGAATATAATGTTTTCCAAGACTTCGAAGATCTACCGGTCTTGAGTGGAGGTGTGCTTGTGATTAGAGAACCACCACAAGAGGAACAATGTGATGAAGAAGAGACGGGCGGAGAACAATTTGTCGATCAAGGCAAAGGTAAAGAAATTTTTGTTGCTTCTACTCAACCTCAAGTGAAGAAAAAAAAGCCAAGGAAGCATCCAGAACCGAAAGGCAAGCATATTCCCAAAGGAAAAGACGTGTTGTTGCCTAAGAAGAAGAATGGAATACTTTGGGTTGAAGCCCCAGACATGTCTGCAATATTATTTGGTTATCCGCATTCATGGGCTGCCAAAGTTGCTGAGACTAGGGTATTAATCTAAAAACTTCTCTTGTTATGTTAAATTTTCGTTTGTTTAACTTCAAGTTATAACTTGTTGGTACGATTTTGATTAAAAAAGATTGTTTTTATTCTTTGTAGGATCATACACAGGCCGTGAAGAAATTGGTTCGTCAAATGGCTCAACATTGGCCGTTAGCTGAAGAATGTATGGTCGTCCAATTTCTCGTAAATGGTACAGGGTTAGCTCTCGGAATTACCAATTCTATGTTGGAATATGACAGTGTTACCTGCACAGCCTTCAGGGAACGTTATTGGCCTGAAACCGATACGTTTCATCTCCCATTCGGCGAGATGACAGTAACGCCGGATGATGTCAAGTCAATTCTTGGCTTACAAGTTGGAGCAAAAGACGTGTATGAAGATTTTGATAACAACATGTCTTGGAGTCATCTTTGTGTCCTTGTTAAAGACACACTTGGATGGGAGAAGACAGAAGCCGAGTTAGAGTTTAAATTGGCTGCTGGAGATAAACCGGGTGAAGCAACGAAGAAAGGTTTAGGTATGACCAAGAAGATCTTGTTGCGTAGTCTGAGGGAGAAGTTTGGAGGAGCCCTGCAATTTGAAAAGGATGGGGTCGTCATAGATGAAACTAGAGCTACGCGTACAGTTAGGGCGTATCTGCTATATATGCTTGGTACCATCTTCTTCGCTGAAAATTCAGGAAATAGGGTCAATGCTCACTTTCTACAGTGGTTGAAGGATTTCTCCAGAAGACGCATGAGTATTCATGGGGAACTGCCACCCTCGATTACCTACTTTCCAACCTTAGAAAAGCTTCGAGGGTTAGAGGTACTGAGATTGTCGGGAATACTGGTCTTCTTCAGGTAATTTATTGTTGGAATTTCAATGTTTAAATTCAATTTTTTTTAGCATTATTTTATATTAATATTTATTATCTTCATAGGCATGGGTCTATGATCACTTTCCGAGCCTGGCTCCTAAGACGGAGTGGAGTGGTGATTTTACTGGACCTACAGGAAAGAAATTCAGATTCACCGGTATTCAGTCAAAGCATAAAGAAGTACAGATAGCAAAGAAGATAAGTGAAATTGATGCTTTCACCATAGAAGATGTGGTGTTTGATCCTTATGTGAAGATTGACATAGTTGATGATGGAGTAGTAGAAGATTTACGTCAATTATCGGACGTGTCAGGCTACAATGGGCCTTTGTACCATCCGTTTGGGTACGTGATGTGCAACCCTCGTCGAACTCTCCGCCAATATGGTTATGTCCAAACCAAGGTAACAATCGAAGCCTTTAAATTGTGTATGAATGGCTCCATGATAGAAGGCCCAAGAATCGTGCTCAACTACATCCCAACGCCTTCGGTCGCGGTTTGGAACAACCGCCATAAACCGGAATACCAAATCCAAAGGGAGGAGGTAAATCCATCTCCGGGCACAAAAGAGGCCGTAGAAGATTACTTGGATTGGTATCGACATTTTGGTCATCCAAATGTGATTAATATTGATCCAGAATCTATGAGAATACTTCAAAGGGGTCAAGGAAACGACACAGGATATGGTCTCATTGATGTTTGGAAAAAGGCATATTTCAATTTGGTACGTAATTTACTTATGTTATTAATATTTGTAAGATTTATTACTAAAGACTAAACCAACATTTATTTTCATATGTGAATAGAAAAATAACTTAAAAAAAAAAGCACTTGCATTGGCAGAGTCATGACTCCATGCATAAGTAGAGGTGATGTGATGACGGTTGAGCAACAAAAGAACCTGCAACACAAAATGAGGAAGCTTCATGAATCAAATGAAGATGAGACGGTGCTAAGCTTAAAGAGGAGTAGAGCCCATACAAGAGATGCGACTACTAGCCGAAGAGAGCCGCAACCTAGTGATGAAGACACACATGATGAAGCCGAGGATGTGCAAGGTGGTGCTCGTACTCGTGGCGGTCGTGTTGGTGCTCGTACTCGTGGTGGTCGTGCTGGTCCTCGTACTCGTTGTAGCACGAGCAAAAAAAGAGCTCGTCATGGTGATCGACATACCCCTCCTCCTTCTCCCTAACTCTACGTTGATTATAAAAATATTCATATCTCAATTTATAACTTTTTGCGACAAAGGGTGGATTATAACTTCTTGCGACAATACTCATATCTCAATTTAGTTAGAATGTATGAGAAAGTTTTTATCTTAAATTGTTCTAGCTAAATTTTATGTTTTATTTACAAAAATTTCAAGTTGGAAACCAAACAAAGGAGAAATCAACTCAAAAAACAAAACAACTGATTATTTACGGTTGGGTCCGCAAGTCCATACCTAACCGTAAAACAGGCAGAACCATATTTCACCGAAGTTACGGTTGGTTTTTGAATCAAAACCCAACCGTAATTTATCCGGGGTAGTTCAATTTTTTTCGATGATTATTTACGGTTGTGACGCAAGTCCATACCCAACCGTAGACCAGCCAGAATCTTAAAGAATGACAGTTTTACGGTTGGGTTTTTGAATCAAAACCCAACCGTAAATATTCCTGAACCCTCAAAAATAGTATTCTAGTGTTTGCGTTTTTTCGGGTTTTTGTTTGTTTGAATGACCCTATTTACTTTAAATCTAGTAAAATTGAATGAACAAGTTTAAAAATTCGATTTTTAAACCCCAATTTGGAGTGAAAGGAAATACAAAAAATAAGGACCCAGGAAAATTTACGGTTGGGTTGGGACTCAAAAACCCAACCGTAAAACTGTAGGGAAAAATGACAGGTTTACGGTTGGATCTGGAGGACCGTACCCAACCGTAATACTGTCATTTGCACTAAAACTAAAATTGGGATTTACGGTTGGGTTTGATTGTAAAACCCCAACCATAAATTATCCTGGATAGAAACATTTTTTTTTAAGATTAGTTACGGTTGGGTCCTATGCTAAAATCCAACCGTAAAACTGTTACGATTGATTGTTCCTAGAAAATACGTTTACGGTTAAATTAGGATGAACACCTAACTGTAACTGTTAGTTACGGTTGGGTACGATGCTAAAATCCAACCGTAAAACTGTTACGATTTGGTTTTTGCCATGAAAGTATGGTTACAGTTTGGTTAGGATGAACACCTAACCGTAAATGTCGTCTACAGTTTGGTTCGACAAGAAAACCCAACCGTAATGTTCCCTGAATCACAAAAAAATTCTATCTTTTTTACGTAATTTCATCAAATTTGAGACATAAAAGACCAAGAGTTTAAGTTAGAGGTATACTTGACTACTCTGGTTGAGTGAATCAAAATCTAGGGTTTAAAAAAAAAACCTAAAAAATTCTCTTTCATTTCTTCTACTTTTTCTTCCCACCAAACCAAAAAGAAGAAAAATTTGATTTGATTTGATTAAGTATAAGATTATTTTAGATTAATTATTATTAGCCTAATCTATTAGCTAAGTAGTTTTACAAATATTAACTAAATAAGGATATTTTAGCGATTATGAAAATATAATAAATAAGGGGTTTTTGAAATTCATACCTAATGTCCCTATTTTATCTTCACATGGAAAACCCCTCTATGAATGTGTAAGCCCCTATATAAGGCTTCTTTGAAAATAGATATTCCACTGTACTTGTGGCAGTTGTATCATTGGTTCAGTGACTGGAACAAAGTTAAATGAGTAGGACAACATGTCAGGAGGTGGATACCTTGGTCTACAGTGCCTTTCTCTGATACTACCTACTTTTATCTCATCATGGTTTTGTACATGCGTAATTGAGGGCAAAAAATATCCCATATTCACTTTACTCCACCATTGTTAGGATCTCGACGTCACCGGTCTCAACTGTTCCCAAACTTGGGGAATTACGAGCAATTACGATCTCACTTGTAATCTGCCTCATGCATCTCTCACTTGTGTACACACTACAGTGTTTCTCGTCTTTTTTACCAAAGAAAACAATTTAGTTTGAAGGCATCACATCTGCCTCTTGTACCTATGGGTTTTCAAATGCATCTTTTCAAGATTGCCAAATAATACAAATTTTTTTTCTCAGTTCAATCTGGTTACAAGTTGGTCCAACTGGATATTTGAAGTTATCAACTTGACCCTGGACCTTCTAAAATTTTCTTCCTTAATAATTGAATGAAAGGGTATCTTACATGATGATGGATAGTATCTGCTTCATATCGCAAAGGTGGTTGACTAGTACGAAAATAATAGTAGTACCAGAATTCTATAATCATCCACATCCCGTCAACATGCATAACACATCTACGACTAAACTTGTTAAGGCAATCATACAAATTTCCCAAAGCAGCAGAGCTCCAATTGTATTTCCCAACCTGAGTCAAATCATCCTTTTCTAACTCTTGTGGTAGTGTCTCCTACCAGGGTTTTCTCAATACACCACAACAAAAAAATTCTAGTCAATTCCTCATAAATATCCAAATTGTTTTGGCCATGTCTACTCTCAATATAATTGGCCAAGAACCCTAAAATCAGAGAAAACTTCTCTGATTCCCATTGAGGAGGAGTAAGAAATTCATCTTGTGCTTCTTCTGCGGCTGCAGCTATAGCTTGGTGATGTGCAGGCACACCAGTAAAAAATCCATTGTTAAATAACATATAATATTTCTATATAACCTTGGAAGCACCGGAGTTGGACGACCGCAACCAATAGCAATAGCCGTGAGTCTAACAAAATCTAAAAGTGTCAAACCAAGCTCAAACTCATTAAAATAAAATGTTCTAGTATTGTTCCACCATCTCTCTACAATAGCTTCAGTTAATCTTTGGTTTGCAATTGGAAATTAAATTGAAATATAGAAGCATCATCCACAACCTTGTAAAATTGCATATGCTTGCAGATTATTTTAAACCAATATATCATATTACGTATCCACTGAAGTCCAACTGGTTTTGAATTAAAATTTGCGTGGCTTTGTCAAATCGTTCTTACATATATGATTTTGATTACTCTTGTTAAACAATATTTTAGTTGAATCAACGTTATCCAACATCTCATTTGCATCCATAACCTATTAAACCAAACATAACCCCACTATATTTGGATTAACATTATCAATGGAACCTAGCTAATAACAAACAACAACATAATTATGCTATGTTGTGATCAACGAAACCCTAAAACTATGATGTAATTCGAAATTTATTGGACATAAATCATAAAACATGTTCACCGCATACTAAAATCAATCATAAACATGTTATTATAGCAAAATATATTTGTAAGAATCAATTAACACAAAAGTTCATCAAAAATGAGGCTAGTGCTTCAAAGCCCTATCTTTTCTTGATTTAACAATGAAAATTGAATAAAAAACTAGCCATTTGATCACGGTAGAATGAAGAACAAACCTCTTCAACGGGTCGGAGAATCTTTACCTCCAAAACATGGTTTGAAGCTTAAACCTAAACTAGGGTTTTGTTTATATTTTTTTGGTAGAAAGGAAGAATAAGAACAGAAGAATTCGGATTGTCCTGTAAACTAGATACATAGCTACTAATTATTCCTCATAAGTCTATTAGTTGACTGGTCAATCTACTAATCATTCCTTACCAAACACAAAAGGTAGAAAGCGATTCCTTGATTTATACCTTCACAGGCTTTACAACTACTGGAGTAAGTCCCCCTTCACAGGTGAGATGGCAGTGAAGCCCTGTGAAAGGGACTTTAAGACTCTGCCTTATAAGATTAGAAAATTATTATTGGGGCTGTAGAGGGGAAGTTTTAAGGGTTGACGAGATTATAAAATAGGATCATTAAATAGTAAATGTAAAAATCCCTTATTCATAGAAATTTGTAAGGGCTAAATTGTCTTCGATTAATTAGTGCGTGAACTTAATTATTTTAGTTAATGAAATGTTAGGTCCGGGTTATATTAGATTAATGAAAATGATTAATATGTAGATTTGGAAAATTAAAGTTGATTTTTTTTTTCATTTTACGGCTGGGAACTCATAAACTTCTAGGTGTAATATACTTCTACGACTGGGAACTCATGAACTCCCAGCCGTAAATTAAAATTTAGGCTAGGAGTTGATGATTTATTTCCTAGCCGTAAACTATTTTTACAGCCAGAAAATCTTCATATTTCTATTAAACCTTCTTATTTATGTTTTACCTTCATATTTATGTTACACATTCCTTTTTCTTTGTCACCTTTTTATTTTACATATAACAAAGCTCAAAAAAATAGCAAAAAATATAAATTTTGAATTTTGTAAGCAAATTTCGAACTCACATACGGTCAACAATCAAGGTATCAAGCAAGCGTAAGTTCACTTACGACTAGAAAATACTAGCATCGGTAGGAAATCTGTTTTTCAATACAAATCTACGTCTAGGAAAATACGTACGCGACTAAGATTTTTTTTTTAGATTAATATACATCTATAAACTTCATTTTCCATCCGTAATAAGTTCGTAATATTCAACTTACGGTTGAGAGTTCATCAATTCCCAGCCGTAATTACAAAAATATCTAACTTACGACTGAGAGTTCATAAATTCTCAGACGTAATTTGTTGTTTACGCTTAGGAGTTCATCCATTCCTATCCCTAGGTAGTTTAGAAACTGAAAACTAAATCCTAATTTTATCAAATCACTGATGAAAAAAAGAAGAAAAAAAAATCTTATAGGTTTTATTTTTAATAATTATTAGATTTAGGTTCAGTTATGGAGGAAGGACAATTTGGATATTTGACATGAAATGGGTATCCCCTTATCCACATTTAGGACATTTGAACCCATGCATCCCACAAAATCAAAATGTTCACCAATGATAGGTTTAGTCGTGTCGGATAGTAATAATGGGCGAGGCTTTCTTTCCAGCAGCTGGGTTGGCATACCAGAGAGTAAGAGACCCAATATATATTTAAGTCCCTAAAATACCCCCATTTAGTACTCACTCCAATCACCAGAAAACGAGAAACACTATCTCTTAATAAATCGACTCTTCCCAACCCAGGTGAGACACAGCAAAGAAGATTCAACCTTTGTCTTCTTCGTCCTCTGATCTCGATTTTTTTAATCTTAATTTTTTTTGATTTCATACATTTTTGATTCTCATTTTGGATTTGATTAATTGATTGAAGAATTTGAGGAGGAACACAAAAAAAAAATCCCCAAATGGCTGCAAGAACAGCGATTCATCAATTATTGAAGAAGAAGCTTCAATCTCAATCTTCTTCTGTAAGAAATTCTGCCTCTAAATCTCTTATTGTGAAATTGTTGTGTCGGATACCGAAAATTGACAAGTTTTGTATTCAGTTATTTGAAATCTTTAGATGTGTTGGGAAAACCTAGTGATTAATAATTTTTTGATGTGTCAGATAATGAGTACCGACAAGTCTTTTTGGTTGTTCCGATTCATTTATCTGAAATCAATAGCTGACTCTTTAGATGTAAACAGGGAAACCCTAAAAAATTTAGATTTTGTGTTTTAGTGAATATTCAAGAACTACAAACAATGCTGAAGGAGGTGAACCTGTACTATTTATGAATCCTTAGATGGACTTTTTTTTTTTTTTTTTTAGAATTGGGTTTTTGTTTTTGTGGTGAATGTGATTGAAAAAGTCTGTTTTTGATTGTGGTAAATTTGTGAATAGTTGGTTGATGGTGAAGGAAAATGTACAGAAAAGATGAGATTCTATAGCTGGAAATAGTATATGTTGACTGATAGTGGTGAAAGGGGTTTGTTGATATTTTAAACATAGTTGTTCTTTTATGTCTGAGAATTTTGTCATTTACAGATCTTTATCCATATTGTTCTTTAAACTTATATAAGGGTGATGACAATTGTTTGATTGTTTACTAAAATTGTATGTTGAGTCAGCAGACCCCAGTATTATCATATATTTTCCCAAAGCAAGATCAAGATGGAGCTGGATCTGCTGGGATGAAGTTCTTAAGAGCATCTGCCCTTGTTGGAGCAGGTGTTACTGGACTTTTGAGTTTCACAACGCTAGCAGCTGCTGATGAGGCAGAGCATGGTTTAGCTTGTCCAGACTACCCTTGGCCTCACCAAGGAATTCTGAGCTCCTATGATCACTCATCGTAAGTAAATACTTGTAATTTTTCTTTCTTTAAATAATAATGAAGACTGTTATTATGTCTCAAAATATTGGTTGTTTGTCGGTACCTAATTTAAGTAGTGAGGACTATGCTGCAATCTTTTAGCGCAAATCATCTATTGGACTATGACTACGTTAATGATTTCCATTAGAGTTCTCTTGATATCGAATAACACTTTGAAATTATGTGTGAACAGGATTCGTCGTGGTCATCAGGTTTACCAACAAGTTTGTGCATCTTGCCATTCAATGTCTCTAATTTCATACCGTGATCTTGTCGGTGTTGCATATACAGAAGAGGAGACAAAAGCTATGGCTGCTGAGATTGAGGTCGAAGATGGACCTAATGATGAAGGTGAGATGTTTACTCGGCCTGGTAAGCTAAGTGATCGTTTACCTCAGCCATATGCAAATGAACAGGCTGCTAGGTTTGCTAATGGAGGCGCATATCCTCCAGATCTGAGCCTCATCACCAAGGTAATTTGATCATCTTGATATTACTTTGTTTGGTAACTCTGTACTGTGTCAAGACTGATTCAATATTTCCCCACGTTTTCAGGCTCGTCACAGTGGTCAAAACTACGTGTTTTCCCTCTTAACTGGCTACCGCGATCCTCCTGCTGGTGTTTCGGTAATTTACTGCTCTTTCACTGGATGTGAATCGTTTGAATTTGTAAAACGGATAGCTCACTTGCATTTCACAAACTTAAAATAGCCTAGAAATCTTCCCTTGGTGGTGTATATATATGGTTACTAGACCCTCGAACAGTATTGGTGTAGCAAATTCAGTATAGGTTGCAAGTGCATCCTGAGCGAGTTAGTCCGTGTTTGCAATCAGCTAAAGGTGAACCTGACCCTCACAGCATTAAAGCATAAACGTATATGGAACCTACTTGGATGTCACTAGAAGTCTGTTTGTCATATTAGGGGGTTTATTACAATTTTTGTGGCGCAACCCGGAAAAAAAGAATTCATGTTCGTTTCTGGTAGGAATCCAGATTTTTTTTTTATCATATCACAGGTTTAATTTTACTTTCTTTTGGCACAGAGAGATAACACTTGAAAATAAGAGAAAGATTGTCATGTTAGTTTCTGATAGCAATAATCCCAGAATAAAAAAAGCAAGCCAACTCAATCCTAGCTTGTAGATGTGTAAGCTCGTTGGGCTCAAATTGGATCCATCAGAATACATCCTTCCGTTGCATGGGCAAGATTTTCATTCAGTTGATTTTAATGCATTGTTTCATACAACCAAACTTGACATTTAGCATTCTGTAGTGAGAAAAGATCATACCTTTTATAATGACCTGCATCTATGAGAAGCTTAATCACTATTCAGTTTATCATAATGCACTCTTTTATTAGTTAAGTAGTCATTCTATTATTACTTCGTAATTGTAGATTCGAGAGGGCCTCCATTACAATCCTTACTTCCCCGGTGGAGCAATTGCTATGCCTAAGATGCTTATTGATGGGGCCATTGAGTATGAAGATGGTACCCCTGCTACCGAAGCTCAGGTTAGTTCTTTGCTATTATTTGCAATTGCATTAAGCTTTAGATAGCTTGTAACCTGTTATGCATTTCTAAATACGCAAACTGAAAGGTCAAATCCTTTACCGATATGCTTGTGCAGATGGGTAAAGATGTTGTATCGTTTTTATCGTGGGCAGCGGAACCTGAAATGGAAGAGAGGAAGCTGGTAAGCAACTTTCTGACTTCAACTTCTCTATTATAACTTTATTTCTTCAATTCATTTAGCATCATTATCTTTTTATTCCTACATCTTTTTCTTTTTTTATAACTTCAGATGGGATTCAAATGGATATTCGTATTGTCTCTTGCTCTACTCCAAGCTGGATACTACAGGCGGATGAGGTGGTCAGTCCTGAAGTCCCGCAAGCTGGTACTCGATGTTGTGAACTAATTTTCTCCCCATCATCTGCTTTTTCTTTTCTTTTTTGTATGTGTTGAAGTAAATTATCCTGTTTTTGGTATATACCCATGCTAAAAAAAAAACGCGTATGGCAAGGCCAAACTTATATTTCAGTTAAATCTTTTTTTGTGAGCGAAATAAGGAATTTAACAATAATGATTGGACATTTGTGACACCTTATCGCTTTCACACCTACAAACTAGTTTTAGCACCGCTACCATGTCCGGCTAATCGATTAGTTTACCGGCCATGTTGCCCATTAGGGGCCATCAATTCTTTGCAGTATCCTTTTCTTCTTCTTTATGGCGACTTTTCCCATTTATTTGTTGGTTCTTTCTTGGTTGATGATTGAAATTTTAGATGCTATCCCCATTAAGAGAAGATGTCGGTGATTAGGAGAGAGTTGGCAATTGTGGTTGAATTTCACTCGGACAAGCTCTTCTTATCTCAACCTCTATTTGATGACTCTTATTGACAACAAGTCTTAACTGCCGGTTTGGATTCAAATTTATCTCATCTTTTGGGTTCCCTAGTAACTCTTCAATTGTTTAGAATTAATAGCCTTTGCCTTGTTGATTCTCTTATTAAGTTATTATGACTCCATCGGTTTGTTCTTCTCCTTTCCCTCCTTGTCTGATGTTGAGTAATTTGGTTAAATGTCTTTTAGAATTTGTCCAACATATGAGGTTTTGAGTTTGTTCTTCATCTATTCTATGCGCCTCAACTGCTTGTTTTATTGCCTGTTTACCTTGTCTTCTTCAACTGTTTTTATCCTCCTATATTTGTGTTGATCTCCTGATTTGGTCTCTGTTTCTTAACTATTTGGATGTCCTTTGTCAGCCTTTGGCCTGGTATTCCATTGTTTCCCTTGTCTCCTCTCTCTTTGTTGTTGACCGTCAAATAGTTCAACCAGTAGACTATTTGAATTTCTTTTGTCAGCCTTTCGTCTGGTATTCCATTGTCTCTTCTTTTTATTGCTGGTTCAATTTCTCCATTGTCAAATAGTTCAACCAGAACCAGTGATATATTTTATGGAACCAATCTTTTTCTTAAAAAAAAATAACTATGCAACCCTGGTGGTGCAACCCCCTGAAGAACAGTTCCATGTATATGTTGTTTAGACTTATTTTGGAGACATTTTTAATTCTTAACTTCCTATCATTTCTACATCTTCTTTCGATAATCCCTAGTGTTATTTTTTTCTTGTAATTCCTCGTCCAAATCTAACCATGTTGGTTGTCTTAATTGTTTCGTGACATGCAAAAGCATTATTAGATTTTATAAGTGCAAAGACGCTTTAGAGTCCAACATCTGATTCTAATCCAATCATTACCTCAACCAGCAACATTCTTCATCTTCGCCATCCTCCTTTCAAATATTGCAAGAATTAATTGGTTCCCTCAACGGCGTTACAGGGTTGGTAAGTAGTTTCTCCTATCCTTATCTTTCTTTCTTGAATTTAGTTAGATTAACTAGCCTGTCATTTCTTTAAAGATTTTTCTCCATCCAAACCTTCATTCTGTCTAGTTGATTTGTTTGAGTAGGCCTTTTGGTTTTCTCCTTTATTTTTTCTCATCTGTACAGTGCTGGCCATACAAGTTCTGTTGAGCTCTGTAGAAAATTATCTTGTTCTGTGCATTGTGTTGGTCTGAATTTCCCTTTCATTTTTTGTTTGTTCAGTGCCTTGGCTAGCCTGTGTCCCAATCTTTTTTAGCAAGTGTAGTTTTAAGTTCCTCTCTTAGTTGAGTTCAGTTGATTTTCACTCCAGAAAATAGCCTGAATCCCCTTTAGCCTTTTCTAAATTCCTTCATGTAGTTTTTTTCTCTCTCTTGTTCTTCTCCCTTCATTGACTGATTAGCAAATCAGTGCTCAGTCCTTTTTTTTTTGGGTTCTGTCTTGTTGACTAGTTCTAGCTATTTCAGTGCTCGGTCCTTTTCCTATCATGAAAATGTTATCGTGGAACGTCCAGGGTATTGGCACTCCCCTAACTAGGGATCACTTAATCAATCTTAAAACCCCGACACTTTTTTTTTTCAGAATCTAAAGCTTCTTTTTCTAAAATGGAATTTCTATCTAAAATATCTCAATTTCATAACTGGTTTATTATTCCCTCTGCGGATAAAACAAAAGGGTTGGCAATTACGTGGCACAACAATATAAAATTAAAATTAATCTCTTCTACACTATATGTGTGTCACTTCAAATGTTTGGTTAACAGTAAGATTGTTCTGATCACGTAGAGTTAACAGTAAGATTGTTCTGATCATATGCGTCTATGGTACCATTACGGTTGTTGATAAAGTAACCCAATGGTCATACATATCCTAGCTTGGTCAAAATATCTCAGAGCCTTGGGTGATAATTGGCCCAACAAAAAATAAGGAAGGAACAAACCTAGCTCAAGCAACAAATCTTTGATTCCACTGATGATAGATTTCTTGGGTTTACAAGATGTAGGTTATGAAGGACCTCCTTTCACATGGTCAAACAATCGAAAAGGCAAACATATGCGAGAGAATTGATAGAGCGTTGGTCTCCTACCAATAGATTTAACATTTTCCGGACACTAAGGTACGTCATTTACCCAGGGTCGGTTCTGATCATACACCTCTTCTTGTCGATTCCAATTCAGAGTTAAAAAAACTGCAAAAACCTTTCATGTGTCTTAGATCTTGGCTTACCCACCTATCCTTAAACTCTGTCATTAAGGCTTCATTCTAATAATTCCCTAAACAAAACCTATCTTCAAAGCTCCATATCCTTTTCTTAGATCTAGCTCACTAAAATAGTAATACTTTCGAAAACATTCATAAAAATATAATTTGGCTGAATTAAAAAATAGAAAATCTTCATAAGTCATGAAAATTTTATATTCAGCTGGATAGGCTCAGAGAATTACAAGAAGAATTAGGGAAGTGGTACGAAATCCGAAATGACTACTATCACTAACTTTCCTGTGATAAATTCTTTAAAGAATTTGATCAAAACATAAAATATTTCCATGCTTCCGCTTCCAATAGGAAAAGAATCAACATAATTCATTCTCTTAGGGAACCCTCAGGCCTTTGGCTTTCTGAAAGAGATCAAGTCAATTCCCTTCTTGTTAATCAATTCTCTCAGATTGGTGCATCTCAAATCAGCAACTACAATGTGGATCTTACTAGCATAATTGAGTCATGCATATCAAACTTTGAAAACCTCTGTCTCATTAAAATCCCTACAAAAGAAGAAATCTGGAACACCGTTACACATGAATAAGTGGGGAGATCCCGGTCCAGACGGTTTCCAACCAGGATTCTTGAAAGCTAATTGGGAGATCTTGGGTCCGGATATTATTTTTTTCAGTTCAAGATTTTTAAAATCCGGAATCCGGAATCCAGAATTTAATTACTCTTTCATAACTCTAATTCCAAAAATTTCCATACCCCAAACCCCAGATGATTCCCGACCCATTAGCCAAAGTAATACAATCTATAAGATTATATACAAGATCCTGACAAATAGGTTAAAGCCTATTCTAAACAAGTTAATCTCCCCCAATCAATCAGTGTTTCTTCCGGGAAGACAGATTATAGATAACATTATCATAGATCACGAACTCCTACATTTGATGAAAATATCAAAAGCAAAAAAGGTTTTTAGCTCTAAAATTAGATCTCTCAAAAGCCTATGATTGAGTTGAATGGAACTTTATTAAAAAGGGGCTAACTTCTTTTGGTTTCCATAAATCTTGGATGAATCTTATTATGCAATGCATTTCGACAATGTCCTTTTCCATTCTTCTCAATGGATCCCCAATCACAAAATTCACCAACTCTAGGGGATTAAGGCAAGGCGATCCGCTCTCTCCTTACCTTTTTTCTCATCTGTATTTAGGCTCCTAGAAAAAACGATAGTCGATAAAAAATCTCAGGGCTTAAAATTAATAAAAATGTTTCGAATATCTCCCATCTCTTTTTTGCAGATGACTGTTTCCTATTCACGAGAGAGGATTTAGGTGAAGCCAAAAATCTATTAGATATCTTATCGATTTTTGGCGAAATCACGAGACAAATGATAAATCTTCAAAAATCTGGGATCTACTTTAGTCCTCGAATCCATCCAAAACATGGAAAGATTATAGCAAAAATCCTAAAGGTCCCCTGATGACAAAAATGATAGATATCTTGGTACTCCTTTTTTCTTTGACAAGAATAGAAAAGAAAACTTTGATCCCCTGCTTCACAAATATTAATCCACTTTGTAAGGATGGAAATCAAAGTTACTTTCTCAAGTGGGTCAAACAATGTTAATTAAATCTATTCTTCAAGCTTTCCCAACCTATCAAATGCAAGTCCTTGCCCTTTCTAAAGAAACTCTTAGTGAAATGGATCGTATTCAAAGAAATTTCTGGTGGAATAAAGATGAACCAAAAAAAAAAAGAGGTTTCATAAAAGCCTGGGCTAGTATCTGCAAGCCTATATCCCAAGGAGGCCTAGGAATCAAAAATCCCCATCAATTCAATATAGCTCTCCTCACAAAAATAGCCAGTTGACTTATCTCATATCAAGATCAATTATGGGCCCAACTTCTAAAAGCCAAATACTTTCCAAACTCTCATCCTCTAGATTCGCCTAGATCCTCTAACCTATCTTGGATTAGGACGAGTATTCAAAAAGGTTTAAACCTAACTAGGGATAATTTTGTTTGGCAAGTTAAAAATGGAGAATCTGTAAAAATATGGGAAGACATGTGGATTCCTAATTCAGATATAATTCTCATACCCTCGGATAAAGAAGAACCAATACCACAAAGGTTTAAAGAGTTGATAACTACTGAAGATAATTGGGATCAAGAGAAATTAAAAGAATTTTTCTCGTCATATATGAAAGAAAAAATAATGGCAATATCGCCACAAAGCAAGGATCAAGATAAAATCAGATGGAAACATCATCAGTCGGAAGCTTTCTCAGCCAAGAATATCTATAATTTTCTTATAAATCGAGATCAAGGAGATAATAATATTATTGACTTCCCTTGGCAGAGGATATGGAAAATCCAAGCAACACCAAGAATTAGATTATTCATTTGGAAACTAATTCATAAAGTTCTGCCTACTTCTAGCAGACTAGCAGCTCATATTTCAAATATCTCTTCAGATAACCCTATGTGCAATTCCCGAGCCCAAGAGACTGAACAAAATTTATTCAGGTTTTGTCCTTTTGCTAGAGCTACTGATGTAATAAAATATAGTGGTAAATAAGGTGATCGTTTCTCAAACT
>JAJJMC010031110.1:137546-218168 GCA_023531435.1 Papaver californicum | reverse complement strand
ATTTTTTTAGATAAACACGGATTTGTGGGTTGTTTTGGGTATGAAATCGATTCCTTATCGATTAAGGATTAATTCTAGGGTTTACTAAACCTTTTTAAGCCAAAGAGAAGCAAGAAAAACGCATCGGGGAGGCTCCAAAACAATTTCTCTCTGCTGCTGCGAGGAAGAAGACGAAGAATAGGGAACCGTCGTTCTTCTGTGACAGTTCCTCTAGCTGGACAACAACGTTTATCTTCATTAGCAACGTTTATCTTCATCTGTAAAACTAAGCAGTTGCAACAGTTAATCTGTAGCGCCTATATAGCGTTGCAGATTCCCTGTTTTATTATTTTTAGCCTCTTTTCTTCTTCTCAAGCCCTTTTGAGCTACGTACCAATTTTTTTAAGAGTGTTTTGAGCATGATGAGCTAAACCCCATCACTGGGACAATGAAGGAAGCAGTATTTTATGAATAAATGGTAATTATTTTTGATTCTTTATGACTTTTGCATTGGTTTTAAATCGGTTTATGATTTTTTCTAATTAGTTGAGATTTTGTTTGATGGTGTATACTGGGACTTAAGAGCTTTTGATGCGTCATGCTTACGATTTACAGTTAATATTTTAAAAGTCTACTTTTGACAACGGAACGAAGTCAATAAAAGAGTTATAATTGTTAAGAATCATTATGTTCATCATTCAAAAGTGATTTTGGTGGAATTCTGAGTTCCAGTTTCTCCCAGTTTTGTTACAAACTTTTACTGTTTTCTATTTTTAATTAGTTTTTAAATCTTAAAACAATCTTCACAAGTTCAAGAGTTGAACCATATTTTTACCACTATATTAAAACAAATCAGTTTTTAGCGCTGCCGACGCGGACTTGTTTTTATATTTATTTTTAGTTTTTTTTTTAGGTTAGTTAGTTTAATTATATTTTTATTTTTATTTTTTATTTGTTCTATTTTACGTTTTTGGGTATTTTTCTTTGTATTACAGGTTTTGGATAAAAAAAATTGGAGCAAAATATTATATTGATTGATTAAAGACTTGGAGTCAACGATAAATCGAAAAGAACGGAAAAAGAAGATTAACTTATTTTATTTTTTTAGTTAATTTTTATTTTATTTAATTTTTAGGGTTTTATTTATTTTTGTTTTTAGAAAATTGTATTAGGAATCTTTTATTATTTTTGGACTTTGGACTTTGGACTTTGCACTTTATTTTTTTGAGACTTTTTGACATTATTATTTTTTAATCCTACAGAAGGGTATTATTAAATATAAACTGCAACAGGGAAGGACGACAATTACGACATTGTCTCAGCCCTTCAGGTTCGTACACTGACATAGGAGTCGGTGGCCTGAATCGACTCTAACGGTTCATCGCCCGTCTGGAACGGGAGGTAAGGCTCTAACCACTCACAAATCCCCTGTCAGTGGGTTTTCTGGACTCCTTCATGTGCATATATGCTGAGACCTGAATACGGATTTACTTTTCTAGTAAAGGGCAAGAACTGGCCATACAAGATAAGAACTCGGATTTCATCACTGTTTCCTTCTTGCCCGCTTTAGGAACACGTTACCAAACACGAACTTAAGCATTAAAATTTGACTAGAAAGAGACCGATAGGGTAACGAGCTTATTGGAAAATCATTCGAAAGAATTGTATTGGTTACTTTGTTAGCCTAACTCAAGGATCAGGAAGATTAATTTTAAGTTGGTTCGTGTCACCTTGTAATCCAAGGAAATGTTTGCCAAAGAGGTGGGGTTATTCAAGCTCCATAGAGCTTATCCTGCTTCTCTCGATCGACTTAATCTAATTCGAATCGGTCCAGCTAGGTTTGCCAAAACTGTAACTAGTCGCATATTGGGAGACTAGAAGCTGGTCTAGAAACAATCTAAGTTGAGCCATCATGCTTTTTGTTTGCTAGATTCAATAGGTTTTCTTGGTCGAGTCAGCCTTGCTTGGTTTGTTTAGAACCCCTTCCAGTAGGATTTTGTTTAGAGTTTATTTTTGTAAATATATTAGGAAGTTTTTGTTAGAAAATATCGAACTGGTATTATGAGGACCAATACAATGATTATTCGACTGAATTTTAAAATATACATTATTCGTACTATCAACATGGTGTGGATAGTAGTCGGGACCACCACCAACCTTTTGGAGGTTATTGCTCATACGAAGATGATCCCAATTACTATACGTACATACACCCGTTATATGAACATGAAAATGAGGAAAACTCGAGTTCTTTGTCTTGGAGGGATGCCCTAAAGAAGATGCGAACTAGTACTCCCTATGATGACCCAAATCCTTCTCTAGAAGAATCACACGAGCAGTTGCGATCTAGTACTCCTTATGATCCATTTGTTTCTCTAGAGAATTCCCTCAAGAAGTTGACTGAGAATATAAATAGGTTCTTATTAAGCATGGGGGGAACAATTAGTAGTCGAACTCTTTCTCTAGAAGAATCCCTCAAGCAATTAACTGATAATACAAATAGGTTTGCATTAAGTGTGAATGAAAGTCTTACAAAGAATAATATTGCTCAAAATGATCTTAATTACCAATATAGTGCTACCCTTGATAATTATTCACCTAGTCAAGAGGACGAGGATAGAATTAGTAACATTACTTATTTAGACGAGGTTCAAACATCTTCATATTATTATGATGATGAGGCTAGTATTCACGAAGAACTTGAAATATACAGGCATCGTGATCAAGAAATTGTCACTCCAATTTCTTTTCATGATGATAGTGTTATTTTTAGTTCAAATCCAAATATGTTTAATGATTATTTGCCTATCCTAAAGGAAGAGGATTTGACTAGAGTTACCACTGTTTTAGACGATGTAGAATTTTCTTGTTTTGAAGCCGATAATGGTTTAGAAGAACGGGTTTACTCTGAGAATACTGTTTTGGAGTCCAGCGATTTAGAAACAATAGTCTTTGATAACAAAGATAGACTCGTAGAGATTTTAAATATGAGTGAGGATGCACCTCCTGATTATAACCTAGAAGAAGCAATTGACCATTTTCAGGAATCTGACGATCTAGATATTAGGAAAATTATGATTAGTCTATCTAGAGACACTGAAAACTCTAAGATTGGGGTGACTATTATTCTCCCTGTGCTTTACCTTTGACTCTTAAAAAGGTCCCTCACTTGGGACTTAAAATTTGTACCTCTACTATTTTACAAGATCATCTTCAAACTAGATTTCCTGAGCCTGGTGATGTCCAGAAAGAAGTTCAGTTGTTAGAAACCCATCATATGGTTGATGTGGTTTACCTAGGGAATAATACCAAGATTGAATTTGTTTTTCCACCAAAAAATTTCTACCAATTGAGGGAACGTTTGAATTTCAAATGTGTCACTTATTAAGTTTTGAGACTAAGCCTAATTACTTTAAGAGATTAGATTTGACACATTTTCTTAAGAATGACCACCATTATCATAGTATTTAACTATGTGAGTGCAATCTAATTAACTTTGAGGATCCACAATTATCCAGGTTATTATTATGTGCTTCTAAGTTCTTGGTTGAGTTTTTCCAGACTCTACAACCTGATCCTTTTGATCTTTCCTATGAGGAAATCCAGCCCATGAAAATATTTTATCTAGACCCTTTTATAGAACCTGAACCATAACTAAATGTAGTTGTCTTAAACAGAAAACGAGATAAGGGTGTGCTCGGTTTGTTCCTTTTATTGGCATGTTGCAGTTTCCTTTTATTTTTGATAGCACTATTTGATTCAGATGACCCACTATTTTTCCAGCTATTGCTATATGATTTTATAAGGTGACTAATTCTTTCTTAGTCTGGCTGAAGACTTTAAACTTAGCACTTCTTGGGAGGTAACCCATGCTCTTACGACATGGTAATATCTTTCCTTAACTCCTTTCCTTCGATTGGTTACAATGTCTCATTGTTCATGCTTTTAATCATTTATCTTTAGAACATTTAGGACAATGTTAGTTATAAGCTTGGGGGTAAGGGAGAAACTTTGAGTGAAATATGAAACTCCAAAGTCTAGAAACTTGTGAACAATTCAAGATGACACTAACCATTCTAGGTAGATGGAAACTTAGCTCTTTTTCTATAGGAATTGGTATGCCCGGCTAAATGGTTTATTCATAAAAGGATGCCTAACTCAGGTGTTAGAAATAACATGATAGTTGTCACCATATCCCGGAGTCTATCTCGACCATATCACCTTCTGTTTTTATTTTTGTAATTGTGTGTGTTTCTCTAGGTGATTTAGTGGGGCACTAGTATCGTCCTGTTATCGCCGCCAGTATGAAGTAGAGTTGTTTGATATCAAGCCCCACTATTATATTTTAGACCATTATTAAGACCAATTTTGATTCAAAAATAATAATAATAAATATTGACACTTTGATAGCAATATGTGTGTTCTCCCTGTCTCCATCGCCTAAGCAAAAAAAATCGAGTATTGAAACTTTGTTATCAATATGTGTGTTCTCCCTGTCTCCGTCGCCTAAGAAAGCGTGGAACGCAGGATCCATGAGAACTATCATGTAAGATGCTGATAAGGAGGATGTGCTTGGATTCAAAATATCCAACCATGTTGTCAGTACATTTAATAATATAAAGATAATTATTTTATTTTCAATAAACCAACCGTTGGAGCCCTTGTATATACCAGCTGAGTCGATATTAGTATAAGGAGTAAGACCAGTGGGAGCGTATCTCAATCCATTAGGATTCATCCTGGTACTGACATTCAGACAGATATGGGATACACCGTTCACCTTAGTCAACATGTGCAAACTTCATTTTGTCTATATCCATCTTCTAAATCTATTCATGTGATTGAACTTTGATAGATTCCGAGTATTGTGGTTGAACAACTATCTAAGTAGAGTTTTGAATTCTAGTATGAATTTTAGTACGCTGAGAGAAAACTCGTATACATCAATTGGACTTATATAGGGTAATGATTTCCATAGACGAAGAATTTAGTATGCCAACTAAATAGTTTGTTTAGTGTTTACCCTCAATCGTTAACAAGTAGCTAGGGTTTGGAGTAAAAGGTTTTATGGGTATACCTCTTATAAACCCTCACGAGACTATAACTCGTCCGATAGGGACACCTATGGGTTTAAAGGCTTGTTGCACACGCTAAGTGCAATCGCGATGCCTGCGAAAGTGATTTAGGATTTTTATTTTATTTTTAGATTAGATTTGATCGAGGATTAGCAAATAATAAGTTTTGGGGTATTCGATAGACACATTTTTGTGTATAATTTATTCCTAATTCTCTGTATTATTAGTGCTCAATTTATACTTATTGTGTGATTTTATGTGGTTGTAGGTATTTTTGGAAAATAAATATTTGTGAAAAAATCGACTCGGAAAAATTGATAAAAGCACCAGAGAAAAATTACTAAAGGTACCCAGGAGAAACTGCTAAAGGCACCCCAACCATGGATAGGGGGAAACTCCCTTTTATTTCAAATTTACGAAAATGGCGGAAACCGAATTTTCAGGGATTTTAAAGAGTTTAAATTATGCCAAACTGAAGCAACAATGACTAGAGAACGATACACGTAAAGAGAAAGTATTTCTCGCCGAGAAAACAGTAGGAAAATCCTTGCTGCTGCCGGTAATAGTGTTTTAGATAAACACGGATTTGTGGGTTGTTTTGGGTATGAAATCGATTCCTTATCGATTAAGGATTAATTCTAGGGTTTACTAAACCTATTTAATCCAAAGAGAAGCAAGAAAAACGCATCGGGGAGGCTCCAGAATAATTTCTCTTTGTTGCTGCGAGGAAGAAGACGAAGAACAGGGAACCGTCGTTCTTCTGTGATGGTTCCTTCAACTGGACAACAACGTTTATCTTCATTAGCAACGTTTATCTTCATCTTACTAAGCAGTTGCAACAGTTAATCTGTAACGCCTCTACAACGTTGCAGATTCCCTGTTTTATTATTTTTAGATTCTTTTCTTCTTCTCAAGCCCTTTTGAGCTATGTACCAATTTTTGTAAGAGTATTTTGAGCATGATGAGTTAAACCCCATCACTTGGACAATGGAGGAAGCCGTATCTTGTGAATGAATGGTAATTATTTTTGATTCTTTATGACGTTTACATTGGTTTTAAATTGATTTATGTTTTTTTCTAATTAGTTGTGATTTTGTTTGATGGTGTATGCTGGGACTTAAGAGTTTTTGATGCGTCATGCTTACGATTTACAATTAATATTTTAAAAGTCTACTTTGGACAAAGAAATAGAGTCAATAAAACAGCTATAATTGTTAGGAATCATTGTGTTCATCATTCAGAAGTAATTTTGGTGGAATCCTGAGTTCCAGTTTCTCCCAATTTTGTTACAAACTTTTACTGTTTTTTATATTTAATTAGTTTTTAAATCTTAAAACAATCTTCACAAGTTCGAGAGTTTGAACCATATTTTTACCACTATATGAAAACACATCAGGTGACCATGCCCAAGAAAGGAAAAAATATTATACATAATTGGGATTCTCTAAATTCAGATTGGATAATCTTTATTGATGCTTCTTTTAAGAAAGAAAATTTATCTATGGGCTATGCGTTCATTCTTTATTCAGTGGACCAAGAGGAGTTTATGCATATTTCAGCAGGGTCAGATTGGGCTTCTTCAGCGATTCATGCAGAAGTAAAAGCTTTGTTAAAGACAAGTACCTGGTTAAGTGAAAATATTTTTTCAAGTGTGTCCATAGTAACAGACTGCAAACCCCTAGAACCTATAATCAATAAGAAAACTACGGACATTCCTTGGAAAGCAGAAAACACAATTTTAGAAGTTTTGACAGATTTACGAAAATTACCTCAGGCTCGAGTTAGATATATAAGCAAAAACCACAATACAACAGCGGACTCCATAGCAAAGGAAGCAAGGATCAAAAATCTACAACATATGTCAATCCAATTGGAGCAAAGAGTTCGAAAATCGAGCATTATCTCTAATGTTTTTGATAAAAATGAAATTGTAAACTTATTTTTCTATATTGGTTGATTAATATTGCTTGATTAATATATTCATCCTTTTCATAAAAAAAAACAATAAGGAATTTAGTGCATTATATTTTGGTCCTTTAGAGAAGTTGCTCGTGCACTGTATTGTATTTACCGAGGGATCTAAAATCACATTTTGCGATGGGATTTTATTTATCAACCTCTTAATTTCCTTTTGAGATAAAACTATGAAAGAAGGAATCTGAATTCTAGTGAAACACTGAAGTTTTGCAATGAATTCTTCTGATATATGTACGCTAGGAATCTTATCCGATGTCGGATTATGTCAGTTTCTGGAATTAGAAATATCCGCCACTTGACAGTACAATGGTTAGTAGGATTTGTCAAAAACCTTCTGTATTTGTTAATGTTTTATTCTTCGGTTCAGACAAAAAAAATTAAACAGTTTAGAACAATGAGTGGTGGAACTTCGTCTGTGACCGTTTAATCTTTACAAGTCATGAACCAAAATCTGAATCGCATGGACGTTTTGAATGAGAGAATTGTACTCGCTGGAGAAATATGGTACAATTAGTTCTAGTCACCATAAGTAGTGGTATATGACGGTCTAGAAGATATTCCCACAACATTTCTACACCAATTGTAAATCAACTGAAATAAAGGTGAAATGATGATTTCATGTATCATGGTCACATTAAGAAAGCTCTGCATGTATGTAATGTTCATCGAAGTACTGCAACTGCAAAGGAAATATAGACTATCCTGGACAAAAAGTACAAAATTTCTGAAGTAATAAATGTTGGAAAATCACGCTAAAATAGAGGATGAAAAACTATCAAAGGTGTTGTACTTCCGACTTTAAGGCTTTAAAAGATTTTTTTCAGACAATTATTTCGTCCCTCCCAATCAAATTGGCGATTATAACGGGTATGTAAAATAATGCCTTCAGGATACAATGGAACCTTATAACAACATAATTAGATTCAAGGTTTGTACCCCTTGATCCAACTAACAACACACTAAAAGAAAGTTTTTGATAATGCTTAAAAGAAAGGAAAACAAATAGTATTTGTTTTTGATGTGATTGAGTGGGAGAACATCTTCACTACTTATAGGGAGATTCGTGTCCATTGCAGATCACCCCCAAAAGGTATCAATGGGGTTTATAGGAGGATATGCGTTTGTTTTGTGTAAATTTCAATTAGGTTTTCAGAATAATGAACTTGTAATTATAGTTGATTATCTTAAAGATGTTGGGATTGATATAGTGTTATCATTTGTAGTTGGATCTTGCAGTTGGCTTCTTCCTAGTAGGAGCATTGATGGACTAATTGCTTAGGTAGTTGGTTAGAACTAGTTAAATAAGAAGGAAGGGGTGCAAGTCATCATCTCTCATTTTCCCCTTCCTGGAATTACTATAAAAAGAAACTCAAGCATGTTTGGAAGGTTTACAATGTTATTTTTATGTTGAAGAAGACTTTCCTACACGAGAAGTCATATTGGAACAATTATTGAATTATGCCTACAAAACAAAAATAAGGTTATGGCTGAGTCACGAACTAGGTCGATTTCTTTAAGGCGTTTTGCGGCTCTGCCCAAGATTGTGCAAGCAGTTCATCGTTGTCGCGTCGTCCCCAGGATAAGACAACCGAGTTCAATCCTTACACAATCACTCTTGCACTGTGAGAGGATGTGAAACTTCTAATTTTATTCTTGCTCAGAAATTATTTTAGAAAAACCAAGGATTATAACACACTTGTTTCTTTCTTTCTCACAAAAATCCATATTCATTAAAACTAACAGACATAAAAGAAAACTCTCACATAAGAAAAAAGCTTTAACAACTCTTCTTTTTCTTTTTATAAAAAATCTGATTTTTTATTCAAGAGTTTCAACATTATTAATGAAATGTTATTATGAAACGGTCAAAATTAATTACAACAAAAATTAATTTCTTTTATGAAAAACTTAATTTCTATTTAAAAGTATTTTTATGGATAACTAAATTTTTGTTTTGAAAACATATATTCCCAACAATCCTCCACTTATATTTTCTCAAAACATTGAACAAGAACGTATAGAGTTGTGCACAAGCAAAGGTGTCTCGCGAGGCTATCTTAAAATATAACCATAGAGTGAACATAAGTCTTGAACTCTTGGCGATAAAAAGATCGCTTAACACACACGACTATACTAGTGTAAAGTATAAAGCCAACACATTACGACCCTGTGTTTGTATCCCAGTTTAATGAATGATCTAGAGAACTGCCCATATTCTCATAGAAAGCGGCCACACTTTCACATTCATATAGGTGAGTTTATCAAGAGTACTCATGTAGCTAAGTAATCCACTCTAAATAGAGATATAAACATCATTAAGAGTTTAAAATTTTAAAATTTAAAATTAAACTCAACCTTTTACTCGCTTCAGGATATCATGTTGTGGGATGAATTCTTCAAAAGCATGATTCTCGCATCTCCATATTATTTATGACTTGGTGCCCCATTTGAACTTATATTTTGGGATCTCACTCCATAGGTAAGAGTTACCTTTTGAAAATACTTTTGAAATCTTGAGTTATAGGTTGGGTATCTGCATCACAAATAACTCAATCTCAATGATGCATATCATTAATGACTTCGTATAGTCCCTTTGAACCTATTTCTAGGTTGGGTATCCATCAAAGATGACTCAATCTCAATAGGAATTAACTTCATCCCATAAGATGTATTCACACCTTCTTATTAATCCTTTCGTCAAAGGATTAACGAAAACTCTTTTCAGACGCAATATAATCCATTCTCATAACATCAACTGTTATAATTGTAGTTACAGTTCTCAACTCTTGTAATATTTGCGGTACTAATACATTGGATTAATATGTATGTTATTTCTCTATCTAGTAGAGGACTGAATCACTCCATCCCTTAGAGGATTCATCTGAAAGGATGTCCAATCATCTTCGCAATATCCTTAAAAGATTGCGGTAAACATTTAGACAGTATATTTCTAAGTGTAAGATGCATTTCAGATACCTCATAACCTTCTCAATATTTTACCAATTTTCTATACTATGATTGGTAAATTCTGCATATAAAACCTCCACTATGGAAGCAATATATTAAACCTCCAATAGATAAAATATATAGATAGTCAATCACGTAGCAAAGAAACATAATAAGCTACCATACTCATGTCTAGTGCAAGCAGACACAATCTCAAAAGCATTACCACTAAATCAAATGAGTGAAAACTAGTTTACAGTCAGACTATATATATTTCTATTTCTTTTAAAATCTATTTTTATTATAATGAAATAGATCCAAAAGAATAACAAATTCAATTCAAACATATACATTATCTGTAATCAAGTCTTTCATGTCAAATAGTAAACTAAGCATGTTCTCATTTTCATCATATAATTTAGAATATAAATTCAACAAATCACTTACACATATAAAACAAAGAGTGTTATGCATTTCACTTTCATCAATTCTGAAATCACTCGAACTAATCAAGTAAACAAGTTTTTCATCTAGTTGCTTCAAATTTGTTTCAGAATATATATGATACTTATGTAACTTATATGTATTTTGTTCTTCTATAAACTACACGGTTTTCCATGTTTAGTCTACAAAGATTTTTCTTATCTTTAACTTACACAATCAAGTATATATTTCTACTTACGGATGTCTAAGTTCATTCTCAATGACCTTGTGATATAAATTTTAATTTAGTTATTCTAAAATAAGTTTAGTGTCTAAACTTAGAAAAAAAAAGAGGGTAAGGAACCCTCACTATTTCTTGACTCAAAAGAAACTTCAAATCAACAACAAAAGGTTTCAGATTGAGAAGTTGCTTATGCAAATTGCACTATTGCCCACGTTTATTCAAAAATTTCTATAGACTTTATTAGAAGTCAGAATTCGGTGTTTGATACAAATTCAGAAACTTGAAAATATTCTCATTCATACAAAAATTAGAAATAATTTTTCTAACCACAGATGTGTCTAACTTCTATGCAAAGTTCTAGACAGAACTTTAATTCAGCAAAATTCAGATCTGACTTGCTATAGAATCTTGCTCATAAATAACGGAATAATGATCCAAATTAAAATCCTTTTGACAAAATATAGAGGACGGATAGATGAACATTTTTTATGAAGATAACCTTGCCTAATTCAATAATTAAAAATCAGTTTTGGTCGCCAAGTTAGACTACGTGAAACACCAAAAATATCTTGTAAAATTCTCAAACATTCTATTTCATCCGATGCTTTTGCAAACTAGCAAGATTTGGGAGTCTACATGTTTTGGTGAGTTGAGTAAGATTAGATACATGTTACTTTAAAAAATTTAGTAAGTTTAGAGGAAAACACGACATGCTCATACTCATCACTAACTCATAAACTTCATAAAATCACGATAAAGTCTCAACTTACAAACATCTAAAATTCAAGTTATATTATATGAATAATATAATATTTGGTTCAAACATTTCATTGATAACATATCTATTGTAGTGGTGTAATGGTTAAATTTAAAAAATGTTTAATCTCAATCTTGTTAATAACAAGATAGGAGGAAACTAGATTCTTTCTCATTTCGGAAGTATGAACATATCTAACAAGATAGTTCTACTCGAAGTAAACTTTGAGACCGTACCAATACCGAGAATCTTAGAGGTGTGAGTACTCCTCAACACCATTTCCTTTTTAATGTTTCAATGCAACTTTTGAACAATAACCTATCAAACCAAACATGGTGTAAAACACCAATATCTACCCACCTCTCACCGTATCCACAAATCACATTAATATAGCTTGAAAAATATTGTTAATACCATTTGGTATCCTTGCAATGTCGAGCCATCAGACTTGTTTAATACAATCATAACAAGTACTCTCATAATTTAAATTATGTTCATTTCTTGATAAGATTTGGTATTGATATTTTTTTCACTAGGTTTCTTAATCTTTCGGTTTTGGTTTGGTTTCAAATTTTATATCATAAGTTTTAAATTTATGTAAATCACATGTTTATTGTCATAAACAATAAATATATATTTTTAACATCTTGTTTCCATCTACATCATTTTAGAATTGAAAAACGCTTTTCCAATTTAGAATGTAGTTAATTAATCACCACAACAACTACACATATTTTATCAAACATACCTCATTCGCTTTGAGATCTTTAATGATCATAGACCATCCACTGCTTCCCTAGCAACAAGAAATCAACAAAACCGCTGCTCCACACATCGACTGATTTTCCGGCAACTACTCACCATTTTTATTTTTCCACGAAATAAAAACATGCTCAAGAAATTGAAATCATTTACATGTGAGCATTTATAACCCAGGATAAGTAACGCATACACTTATATAATTGCTTCAAAATCAATTAAAAATTAGAACTCCAAGTTGCTCTTAAGTATCAAATAAAAGATATAAAGTTCAATAATTATAATGTCATAAAATATTTGTAATTTTCTATTAAGCATATTATCAAACATATGCGGTGCACTAGTTTGATTGCTAAAAATGATCTTATTTGTTCATTACTATAATAAGAATATGCGATAAGTATTAGAATCAAAACATATGATTTCTTAATGTAATTTCTAATTTCTAATTTCTAATCTCAATTTCACATTTCATATTAAGGATAGACATGCACAATGATTTTAAAATTACAATATCTCTCACACCATAATTGCAAACAATGAATTTCAAAATGGGTTTTGAAATATAAGATCCTGATCTACAACTTTTATGTTATACACAAAATCGAAATATGTATGTAAAAATCAGAAAAGCGATTTCAATAAGGACCAAATTTCTTCTCGTCAGAATTTTTCAGCAACGTTTTGCAGTTTTGTAAAAAATTTAAAAATACTTTCTGGCATCCAAAAGTTCTGAAATTTCACACAGATAATCTCTATTATGTAAAGTACCTCCGGTTGTCCAATTGCTTTTTGTATAGGAGATATACAAAAAACTTTTCACCATATCAAAAACAATTTGTTATCGTCAACAATATTTTTCTATGCTAAAAATTCATGAAAAAAATAGTAACCATGTTACAATCCTAATATATCAATATCATACATAAAATTTAACTCTAGGTATCATGTAACCTAAAATCTCAACCATCATGTTCAATCACCGAAGAAAAATTATACCGTTAATAATTCAATAAAACGAAATAAACAATGATACTTATCGCGTTCTGGCAATCGATTTTATTTTGATATCTATGGCAGAATAAACCGTCTTAAAATTATTGGAACAATTTCTGAACAATGTCTGCAAAACAAATACAATCAAAGAACAAAATTAAGGTTATGGCTGAGTCGCGGACTAGGTCGCTCTCTTTAAGACGTTTCGCGGCTCTGCCCAAGATTGTGCAAGAAGTTCATCGTTGTCGCATCGTTCCCAAGATAAAACAGTCGAGTCCAATCTCTTACACAATCACTCTTGCATGGTGAGAGGATGTGAAACTTCTACACTTCATTCTTGCTCAGAAACTATTTTAGAAAAACCAAGGATTATCACACATTTGTTTTTTTCTTTCTCACAAAAATCCATCTTCATTAAAACTAAGAGACATAAAAGAAAACTCTCACATAAGAAGAAAGCTTTAACAACTCTGTTTTTTCTTTCTATAAAAAATCTGATTTTTTTATTCAAGAGTTTCAACATGATTAATGAAATGTTATTACGATGTAGTTAACACCAAAAGTATGAAATGGTCAAAATTAATTATAACAAAAATTAAATTTTTTTATGAAAAACTTAATTGCTATTTAAAAGCATTTTTATGGATGATTAAATTTATGTTTTAAAAACATATAGTCTTAACAAGTACAAACTGTAAAGTATCAATGTTAAAGAATAAAAAACAAGAAAATTTCCTTGAAGCCTAATAATAATGAGCAGTTTCATGAAAAAAAAATCCCAACAAGACAAACAAATTTTTTGTTTGTACACTGACGAAACACTTACATTCGAATCCGACATAACTTATACTAAATAAAAAAGTTCGAAATTTGATATGAAATTTTTATACAGGGCTCAGGTGATCTCAGGAATTAAAATCTTAAGTAATATAAATGAATTGACTTTAACACAATCTCATTACTGATTCCACTAAGAAGTTTTTAAAGAGGTATGGTCAGGACTTAGTTTGATGACAAACCATCCCCTAATCCTTTAGATCCAAGTATAAAGTTAATGAAGTATATTGGACGTACTCATGGTCAATTTCAATAATACATTGTTATTGGAAGTCTTACGTATTTTATGTGTTGCACAAGACCAGAAGCCATGTTGTAAGTGTACTATGTTGTTTTACAAGTAACCCAGATATTGAACACGGAAAGCATTTTCAAGACTGTTGGTTTACTTGAAGAGAACATAGATTATGATATATTACCAAGCTTATCCCGTTGTATTGGAAGGCTATAGTGGCGTAATATGGAACAATGTGGAAATTGAATCCGAATCTACAACTAGATGGAGTTTTACATTACGAGGTGTTTTCGTCTCTTAGGGATCCAAGAAACAAACTTGTATTTATAATTCAACAATGTTGTTAAATATTTAATCTCAAATTCAAATATCTGTTGATTAGATTAAATATAAAGTGTACATATATGGTTTTAGAGAAAACTGAGCAAGCAGTTAATGAGAGATGGGTTGAAGTGGTTACAAAGCTTGGTGTCTATTTAAATTTCAAATAGTAAGTTTGGAACTGCCAAGGTTTTGCATATATAAGATTGGTTTGCACAAGAAGATGTCTCATGATGCTAAACAGACACTAAACATGCATGTTCAGTATCTATACAAGAAAACAAATATTTGATTGAAGGACATTTACTTCCAACAATATTCATTCTTTTTTCTCAGTCTACTTAACTATTTCTCTATCAACATTAGTTTTTAATTTCCTATAGAAATAAGAGTTCTCAGTTGCATTGCCAACTTTGTTAATTGTCTGGTTTGTATCCTTGGAAGCTATTTGTGATTAATCCTATCAACAACGATAAATAGTATGAGAAAATAACTCTCTAAGGATAGCGTTCTAACAAGTCTCAAGCCATTGCTACTGTTGTCTATATTTCATTATAGGGATTTTATCTAACAATTGTTTTCAGAAAAAAATAAGTAGGTGATGCACGTAAGGAGGAAGAAATGGGTGCTTCTCATTTCTAAATAAGTATATCGACTTTGTATGAATAAGGATAGATGTGGATGTTTTAAATTCGATATTTCTACATGTGTGTGGTAGAAACACCAAGAAACTTACCTATATAAGCATGGAAATCAAGTCATTTTTTAAGAGAGCTAGTATGACCGTCATCTGAAGAAGACTCATTTATGATTGATGTTTACGTTGATGCCTCATCATATTTTTTTAAAATTCATTAGCTTAATCATATTCTGGTACGTAGTTATTCATTTTAATGATGCATCCATTCCAACATGTAAGTTTTATTTATTTATTTATTTTTATTGTAAATATGGGGAGTGTTGAATATTTTCAAATGGTTTAGAAAAAATAAAATGAACTTTCTCTTGATGAAAAGAAAGCAAATATATGTTGGTTGACTTTTGGTCGGGGGAAGTTGATCTTGTCAAAAACTGCCAACAACCAAGGACTTCTGGTCAGAGAAAGCAGTCAACTATGGAAAGGCTGATAGCCGCGACAATACTAGTTCTAAAACTACATAACTGTTGGAACCCTAGCTAATTCTGTTTGAATTGTGAGCTCCAAAAAACATAGTTCATCAGACACCAAAGGTACCTATAGAAGATCAGTAGACATCACAATGGATGCCTTATTTTCTGTAAGTAGGCGAGATTGGTTATTATCGAAATCGCTAGAAATTAGAAGTTTTTGGAGCTTTTTCATAAAAGAAATTCTCTCTAATTCCTATTATTAGCACCATCAGAAATCCTATTTTAATGTATACTCAATCGAATCAAGGTAGTACAGACTTCGAATGATAGCATTGTTGTAAGACTTCATTGTTTCATGAATTCTAAAATTTTATAATCCACTTGTACTCGCGAACTGAAATCAGAATGGTCGAAGAACTATCTAAAAGAATTATGGTTTTAATGTTTTCCACTCATATTTTTGTTGTTTTTCAACCCTTTGACTTTTTCAATGGCTTGGACCAAACAACCCTTAACTTACAAGAGTCAAATCTCCATAGTTATCACTAACTATTCAGTTTTCCTTAATAAAAAATGACTTGAATCAAGATCAAATACAAGAATTGAATCAAAATCAAACATCCAAACTGATATAAGATCAAACATAAATAAAAAATCATCTTACTTTTACTTGAGAAAAAAGGGAATCTTGTTGTAGATTTATAGATATGCCTACAGTCGTTATAATCATAAAATTGTTGTATAATTAATTAAAGAAAAAACTTATTTCTAGTCCATTTTGTTTTCTTAGTTTATGTTAGACCCACTAGTAAAATACATTATATGTGAAACCCATAATTTAGTATAAACAATACTAGTTTACCAAAGTAACCTTAAATCTAAATAAGAAATATTTATTTTTTATATTTATCATGTTAAAAAAAATCCCTTAATTTTATGCCGGTGAAACTGACCTTATTTTAAGTAAGTTAAAAAAAAATTCAAATAGCAAATGTATAAGGATAATCCCCAAAATCTAGGAATTACAATTTATCACACCCGTTTTTATGAACACCATATTTTCTTTCTACTCCACCGTTTATGCTTCAACTTCTTCTTCAGTAGACATGAGTAGCAAAAGAATTATTTAAAATCTTTTGTATTGTTTTACCGTTCATCAACAATTGATCTATTAACTGATAAGTTCCCTCTCTATATTTTATCCTTTCCTTTTATCAAACCTTTTGCTCTTTTACGGATCATGCCATTGTTGTATTATGAGTAGAATTTTTCTACTAGATTTTGGTAAAAAAATGGTTAATGATACCTAAATATATAATCTGATTTTTCATGTAATCATTTTATTTAGTAGTAGTTGTCATTTTTTGTTTTATCCATATATCACCATCATTACATGATTGTTAAGGTTTAGTTAAATCATCCATGCATGTTACTGACTTTGACGTTATAATTTTGTCATTCAATAAATTTGAGATTTCCAAATTGATTGTTCAGGGAAGATTATTTGATTTATCTCGGTTTTAGAGGACCATTCCAGGGTATAATCACTGGTCGACTAGTTAAATCATCTAGTTGTAACACAAAAACACAATAGACTTGAATCATGTTAGTTTTAATCCTTCTCATAAAACAGTACAGAACTAAGAATATGTTTCAGCTTGTTCTTGTTTAATTAGTGGTGGGAATTAGGGTGCAGTACCAACTGCGTGCCCAACTTTGATTCCATATGCATACCTCTAGGGGTGTAGGTCCTGTATGGACTTTGAAATGTTACTTATAAGCATAAAATATTGCTTGATTTTCCAAATTATTACAAATTCTTCATACTTTTTTTTAAATGTTATTCTAATTACGATTAATTTTTATTTTCTAGTTATCATGTTAATAACCGTGATTATTCTTGACACAAATAAGTAATAATATGGTAAAATATGTTGATAAAGAGGATGTTCATACTGAACCTAGTTTCGATGATTTCGAGAATGTGCGGTCGAAGAAAAGAAAAACCGATAATCATTCTGGAGTTGGCGCATTCAAAAGTAAAATAACAGGTATGATCTTCTCTCTTTTATTTTAAGTGAAATAGAGACTTATGTGAATGAGATACTTATAATTGTTATGTTAATGTTGGTATGTGGATTTACCATAATTTGATTTGAGTTGATATCCTAATTTTGATGCATATAGGCTGGTGATATGTTCACTTGTTTGAGTTTAATTGGATTAGTCTGTAATCTTTGTCAAAGTCGATGCGTTAGGTAGTTTTATTTTTTTCTCATATAGCGAATATCGATGTATGACCTCATTTTGTTCTTTGGCGGGAAAATGTTGAAATGTGAAGAGTATAACATTTGAATTTGAAACCATGGAAAGTTTAAAAAGAGTAAATTGTGATAGAGGTGGGGGTATCTTATATAAATATAATCAAGAAAGTATATTCTTATAATATGTGTATATAAATAGTACAATATTTCCGTAAAAATTTTATTACGTTTATTCTTAAATTTAAATCTGTTGGAGCAATTACTGATCTCACACCTGTAAAACAAAGATTAAACATAAACAAGGATGAAGGCTGAGTCACGACCAGGTCGCTCTCTTTAAGACGTTTCGTGGCTCTGCCTTGAATTTTGTGCAAGCAATTATTTCTTCGTCACAACGTCCCCAGGATAAAACAACCGAGAAATCTCTTTTTTTCAATCTTTCCTTTTTGTTTTTCTTGCTCAGAAACCCTGTCTCTTTTTTCGTTTTTAACAAAAACTAAAAACAAAAAACTTTTCTTTTCTCATATCTATTTTATTGCTTAAAAATAAAATCGAATTAATTGTAATTAATGGAGGATTAATTTCTACCATAAAATCAGCCCAAAAAAGGTCAAAAGAATTAACCGCAATTAATACCCCCAAGGCCCCGCTCTCGGATTAATGTTATACACGTACGGGTACATGCACATATACACCCAATGTGTAGGGGAGGGGGTTTGAACTTGTGACCTACCTTACAAGGTCCAAAATCCTTTACCACTAGACTGGAGATTATATGTTGATATAAATGTAAAAGAATTTTTTTTTAAAACATATATCCCAACAAAATCTAAAGTCACCTATATTAGCTTGCTCGAAACAAATGACATCCACATTTTATTGTTAGTATATATATTTGCTAGACAGTATAGTTTTTTCTGAACTTTCATTCCATAGCCTTATGTGATATGCAGGTTTGATTGAACATGCAATGTGGTATTTTTATGTCAAAAATGTAGTCTTTCTTTTGATTATCACATTGTTCTGTTGTGAAAATTATACCTCAACTGGTTACATTAGTAATAGTTCACGTAATAAATTGCATATCTTTCAGTTGGTCGCAGATATAAATTGAAGTACCAATCTGTGTATGTAGTTCAAAAATTTCCACTAGAAGTGGCTAATAATGATGTGTAAAATGCTATTTTTCACATATTCTTAATGTGATAGATAACAAATATCACCATTTTTAATTGTGAAAATTTTAATGTTGCCAGATTAATATATTGATGGATTTGGTTGTTTTACTGTTTCTTGTTTATTGTTTCGCAAAACAGGATGCTCATTAATCCTGTTTCTAGAGATGTAGTATATATGGAATTATCACTATCCGAACACACTTTTACGCATATTCACATATCTTTTTTTTTTAATATACTGCCTATGACTGTAATGTTGTTGTCAATTTTCTTAGCCATGATCTTTTATCTTAATGTGCTAAATATTAATACTACAGAAAACGCGTTTTGTAACTATGATATACTGTTTTTCTGGAAGAAAAAAAAGTATTTTATGAGCACAAAAGATGATATAGAGATTCAAACTCATTTCTATGACTTTATCATGAGTATACCAGATGGAGTGCAAGAGTTGTTCATTCTGATATTTACATCATCATGCTCACACTGGACCTTACTGCATTTCTATTTTGGTGATCACCATTGGAAAAACTATAATTCATTTATGAATAGAAGCACAAGGGATAGATGTAGAGGAAGTGCGGAACTGATGACGAGTACCTGCAATATTCCAATCAAAGAAAGACAAGATAAGTTGCTAGTTCTAATCTCAGTCATTCAACCAATTGAGGAAACACCCTTTGTTGAACCTGTTTGTGTTCAACAAAAGAAGTCAGATTGTCTACTTTTCGTGGCATATTTCATGAAATTGATCATGAAAAGAGAGATATACCCCAGGTTCGAATTAATGTGACAAAGACAATGAAAAGGAAGCGGATAAAATGGTATTAAAGTTAGTAACGGATAGGGAACATATCACTGTTGGTGCGGTTTTGGGCTAAAATTTGGTTATGCTTTAGTATTTAAGATGTTAGAATGAATCTTATTTTCTTAATTGTTACTTTCGGACTTGATTATGCTTTATTTTTTCAGATGTTAGAATGAACCTTATTATCTTAGTTGTTGCTTTCGGACTTGGTTATGCTTTAGTTTTTTAGATGTCAGAATGAACCTTATTTTCTTACTACAATTTTATATTATAAGCTTCTTATTATTTTCTTTATTACTTATACTTTGAGGAAATTTGGTTTAAAAGGAAACCTAACGGCATTAAGTTTGAAAGAAATATTGATCCGTAAAGAATATTTTGCAACTGTTGAAGATTAATTCTTGTTATAAAATTTTGTTTGCATGTGCGAAAGATTGTATAAAAGCAATATTTAAAATTGTACCATCTATAGTTGTGCTGAAAGTTCAACAGGGTTTGTTATTGACAAGAAACGAGGAATTATACTTATTGATCGTCATGTCGTCCAATCTGGTACCTGAATTTTATCATTTTATTTACAATCCTCTAGTAATATTCACCAAGTTCAATACTGGAGATTATAGTTTCTTCAAGTTCTTAGATTAGTTCTTTGACGAATTTTATCGATTTTAGTTGTTTATTGCATTATCCCGTTTCTGTTTTAGGCCCTGTGGTTGCTGAAGTTATGTATGTTAACAGGGAATAAATTCTAGTTTTCCCTATTTACAAAGATCACATACAATATTCTTCAAAATAGTCCAACGATCACATAAAATGTTCTTCAAGGTTTCGGCAATAGTTTTTTTTTTTTTTGAAACACGTCAAGATAACGACTCACATTCAAAATGAATAATGGCTTCACAACTCCTCCATTACCTGATAAAATATTAAGAGCAATTAAAATAGAAGTGAAGTGAACAAAATTAGTACGGTGAAAACATCATCTAACACAACTTATGATAATTGCATAATTCAAACGATAATTGAAATTATCACACATTAGGATAATTTCATTTTTCACACGTTGCCATAGCTCCAATTATTGGTGACTACTAAAAGCAGAAAGAAATTGTAATACCAATAAAGTGATAGTAGGATTAGTTACAAGAACAAAAACCCTAAAAACCACACCCAAAAAAAAAAAAAGTTAAAAAGAAACAAAAAGACGCTAATGACAACCATGAGTACCAACTTAACCATTTCAGATGACAAACCTACTTCATGCATTAATCTCTTAATAAGTAGAATCATTCAACAACAATACGAATGACTATGGGGTACAATAATCAGTATCGAAAGAAACACTAAACACAAAAAGATTACTTGATTATCAGAAAAAAATCATCAAAATCTTTACCGAACCCTAATGAAGGTGAAGAAAAAAAATAGAAGGAAAAAAAGAATAAAAGAAAAAAAAATGGAAGGAGGGAAAAAAGGAGTAACATCGGAGTTTTTACATAAAAACCCGATGAGTACAATGATGAAAAAAGTTTAAGAATATAAAAGAAGAAAACAGAAAAGGAGAAACTGCATCCCATAACTAATCGACCGTGCAATGAGTTTTTATTTAGATTTTTTGTTGTTAATAATACGTAATCGATAAAGGTCAATATTATTATCCATAAACAGTAAAAATATTCAATCAATCTAAAACGACTATTATTAGCCGTCCGTCTTATATTTTAAGTTATATATATATAAATTATCTAAATGATATGTTTATAGAAAAGAGAAGAACCAAACTTGGGTTTCTCATACATTTCCACATTAATTAATGTTTCAAAAGAACTTGTGTTCGTTGATTTTGAGCTTCCAAACCTTTACTTATACGACAATCTTTTGATAATAAACATCATAATTATCTATAGACCCACAACAATAACAACAACAAAAAAAATCTCAAAATAAAATTAAAATGGAATCCTTTTCTTTTATTTTTGATCTTGACTCAATTTAGATATTCGATCTTGATTTAATTTTTGTGTTTGATTTTGATTTAAATCATTTTCGATTGAAAAAAAAATTTACATTAAGATAATTATGGAATTTGACTTCTGTAAGTTAAGGCTTGTTTGGTTAAAACCACTGACAAAGTCACGGCTGTGAGAAAAATGAAAACTCAAGGGTTATTTTTTTTTAGTGTATCATTCTCCAATTTAGACCAATCATAAAATAAAAACGACAGATTGGAATATGCAGGTTTTTAGTCTTGGTGATGGCGATGCTTGGAGAAACAAAGCTAAACTGCCTATGGTTTATGATTTACATCATCAGGTATTCTCAAAGTTGAAACTCTAATTTGCGTCATAATATAGGAACACTTTGTTGACGTATCGCTCCCATGACCACCTCTTCGTCGGACTAGTTGCCATTTTCGACTCTAACTTGGGAATGTCTGCCTTGTTTCTAAAAATTAAGGCAACACTAAAAAGAAAACATCACTGTTGGGATTACGTTAGGTTTTTATCTATACCACGGGAAGGCTTTTTCGTGGACCATTCCGCAAACCGGTACCTACCACTCACACTTGCGAAGGATGGTGAAGTTATATTTTGGCACATATGAAAATATCATCTCTCTTTATTAACCAATAACTGCAACAACTAAAAAACTTGTAGATAAAGATGTAAGCTAGAAGTAAGTGCAGCTCATAATGAACACTTTTGTTCCATTAAAAGATCTTAAGAGAAAGGTAGGGTACCTTTGGGAAGAGAAAAAAATCAGAAACATGTGGCCAAAAGGTTGCACTCTAATGCGTAAAAACGTAGATTCACTCTACAAAGTACAAAACAGACTTGTGGAACTCATCCGTCATGTACCGGCCCCTAACAAATACTACAACTAAGAAAAAAGGAGAGTTTTCTCCGGATGCAAATGGGCATACCGTAATACCATAAAGCAGTGAGTAACCTTCTAATTGAGTTAATCAATCAAGTGTTGGGTGTGCGATTTTCTTCTGTGCTCTGTATGCTGGATTGGGATTCCAGGATTCAAGATGCTGAGCTAGAATCTGCATAACCACCAAGCTTGAGTAACAGCTGCTTTTACTGAGCAACTGATAACGGATGTGACCAATCCCAGAATCAACCCTGCTAGAACCTGGAACCAAATTGTGGTATCTAGCTTTAAAACTAAGTTTATTTTTAGCAAGTAATTGTTGTTCAGTTCCTAAAATTCACATCATATATGACAGTTATTTTATTTTATCTATTAATTCCATGATAATTTTATGTGCATCAATTCTATTCTTTCGGACAATTCTGTATGTATATGCTAACGAATTATAATAACATTAGACATCTGAAACAAGAACCCAGTCAGTCGCAATAATAAGACCGAGGACAACTCTACAAAATAAAATGATGAAAAGTAGGCAAGATATGGACATACCTGAACAGGAGTGTGACCAATAAGTTCACGCAATGGCCTTGCTTCACTGAGAGGATGTTCAGCTGGAAGTTCAAATACAATTTGATTCAGCACCTGCATAAAGTCATAAAATCCCATTAGGGCATCCACAATGGGCGATCAAATCATCGATCATCGACTAAATTTGATCGATGGTCGCCCAAAAGGTTCCCCAACCGTCGATTATATTTAGGAATATAATCGACGCTTTTCCCTGTAGCAGATCAAATCTGATCGAAAGGTCGACGACGGAAATTATAGTCAGACGATATCCTAGGACATCGCCTGATGACAAGCGTAGTCTTACCATTTCGCTCAAATTTACGGGCGTAGTCTTACCATTTCGCCTACGCAAGCGAAGTTTCAGCATACCGCTCCTTTAAACGTAGTTCCAGTTCCTCGCCCATGCCTGAGCGAAATGCCACAAACTCGCTCAGAAACAAAAGAACCGGGCGGACAACAGGCCCTTCGCTTAGACATACCGCCCCTTCGCTTAGACATAGGCGGTATGCTAGGACACCGCCTATGTCTGGGCGAGCTTCTAGGTCCTCGTTGACGAGGAGTTAAACTGCCAAATGGATATGTAACTTATAGAGTTGTACTTTCAAACCCCAGCTGCAGGTTTGTTCGCTGTATCTTTCTGTCTTTTAAAGCTTTTGGTACTGTATAGTGCTTCCAGTGTATTTGAATTTTGATTTTTTTTTGTAAGTTAGTTGAAATTCAAGGGTGTATGATATGAGGTGTAAATGTGCAATTTCACAATTTTACGTCTAACTGCTTGCCTAAGCTAGAAAGTAATTAGGAAAAGACTGTAGAAAGTGGAAGAAAATTGATGATAACGAGAATTAGAACTTAAAAGAAATGAGTTTCCTTCAAAGGTTAACCTCATCCTCTTGAAAATAAATGTGACTTTGGTATTGTAATAATATTAAAGTCTAATTAACTTGCAATTATCATAATTGATGCCATGTAAAGTTTAATTCCTGGGTTAGAATGTAGTACAAAATTGGGACGAGGTTATGGCCTCTCATTGACGGACGAAAATCAGGTGAAAATTCAGTTGGGGACGGCAGCAGCGGCGGGCGAGATGGAGAAACAGGAGGCGATGAAGATGGCTGGAGAACAAATAGGGGTTTTGTTCTTATTACATTGACAGGCGAGAGGCTAGAAGCTCGCCTGTCTTTAACGGGCGAGGTTCTACACCCTCGCCCGTATTTCTAACTCAAAACCGAATGTCAGAATCTCGCCCCACTGGGCGAGCTCATGGGACACCGCTTAGGGCATGAGCGCGAGTCTGGGATTTCGCTTGAATTTTTTTTTCCCGGGCGACGTTCTACTGTTTCGCTTGTAAGGGGCGGAAGTTTGAAATGTCGCCCGTTTTGGTGGGCGAGCTTCTAGCATTTCGCTCCTTCTTAAGCCCAGGCCTAGGATACCGCCTGACTATCCACCGCTGTTTTTTCTCCTGACCATCGATCAAATTTTTAGTCATTTGATCGATGGGTTTACTCGCAACATTGTGGTTGCCCTTAGAAGATGTAAGAATATCTCATAACAATTTCCAGGATTTACTAAGTAGGATTATAAAAATCCAGAACTCATCCCTATACACATCAACTGGAAAATGTGGAGGTGGCAAAACCAGTAAAATAAATGGCAATTGTAATGATAACACAACAAAAGAATGAATTATATGAAAGCAAACCTCTGCTTGTCGTCCAGCATGCAATCTAACACCAAGTGCATCATGCATCACCTGCCAACAAGTATTAGTATATGTTGTAAATGTAATGTTCATCTGTATGAAGAAGTATGACCGCAACTATGATTTTACAATGTGCCCTTTGAGTTGATTAGAAAGTGTTTAACATAACTAGCGAAAATTCAACGGTTAATAAAAACAAAATAAAATGTGAAGTTTGAAACATACAACACAAGCGAAAATCATGGCAGTAGCAAAAGAAGTTCCTCCAAAGCCATCTTCATATCCAACAGCAACCGCAAGAGCAGTAACAGTGGCAGAATGTGATGATGGCATCCCACCAGATCCAATTAACTGCTTAACATCCCATCTGCTTTCTTGATACCTGCAAACCTATCAAGGTTTGTAACTCTCAGAAGGATCAACCAACTAAAATTCATTCATGTACAAGAAATTAATCTGGGTCATTCAAAATTTAGATTTCTCAACCATATAAGAACGCTAATTTCTAGTTTATTCAAATTGTATCATGTGTTGACAGTTTCAAAGTAACAACAGGCATATGAACGACCTCCGGTCAACGACTCACCGTATTAACAAGTTATGGAGAAAGTTACCTTTCCTGATATCAAATTGTGTATATACTTTATCAGATATCTTCAGAAAATCTATTTAACTAGAGATCTTGCTAAAAAAAATGTTATATAACAAATTAACATCAAATTGTATGAGGATTAGGTGCTTTAAATCCTAATTTTGTCATGTTATACAGAAATCAAGATACATTTGTATCTCTTGAAAGCCAATTCGATACCCAAACTGAAAAAAGAAGTGCGTTTTTTGTTTAATTTGTTCATTAAAAAGAGATTTAAGACCAATTGAGCAATTTAACCATATTTCAAGAAAGACAGATAGGGGATTGAATATCTCTTACAAAAAACAGAAGAGAGAGAGATGTACCGGATGAGGAAGAACTTTATGAGCTGAGCAATAGCAAAAGCAATAATTGCTGAAATTAGAGCCAAATTTGTAAAGATTGATAGATATTTGGAAACAAAAGAATTTGTTGTTGCAGAAGAAGAGACTGTATTTTGTATAATTGAAGCTGCTATAGCTGTTACATCATCCATTCTCTCTCAAAACAATTACTCCAAATTCTCTCACTCTGTTGTTCTTCTGCAAAGATCTAGTGAGAGAGATTCAGTATAAGTGGAAACTAAGTACGAACTACTAGCTAACAGTCTCCTCTTCTTCTGGTCTTCTATGCTTATTTTTGTCTATGTTTCGTGTGTACCAGGTGATATTTTATTTTATTAAACAAAACAAAACAAAAAACGAATATGACTGTATATGCTTTTCTCTTGTTTGTTTTTGACATCTTTTAGAATATGCTTCTCTCTCACACTAACCTGTCAAGTTTTTGACATCTTTTAGAATATGCTTCTCCCTCACACTAAACTGTCACTGTAGAGTAAAATTTTCTCTAAAGTTGACGGTCTGACTTGTTAACACTAAAAGAACTACATTGGGAATGAAATGATTTTAATCAATTGAATTGGATGTTTATTTGTTTATAGGACTTCTACCAAGCGTACACAACACACTCAATCCTCACACACTCACTTCACACATTCACCATACACACACACGTGCATTTGGCACACACACTCACAATCTGTTACACTCCATTAGACTCATGCTATTATCCTCCCTCAAGCTCAAGGGGGCTTGGAGAGACCAGTTGAGATTGCCTACAAACACATTACATTCCACTACACTCATATATAATAGGATTAGGGATTGGACAGTGAAAATGAAATAGCAGCAGATGAGTTGCAATTGTATGAGTAATAACTTGTCACAAGGATGAGGTTAGAAGGAGCACATGTGTAGAGGAAGGCTGGTGAGTTGGGACTGAAACAGATAAATGTCCTTTGCCTTGACACACAAAGGACAAACCAGGAGAGAGTGGACCAAAGTTGTTGCAGATTGTGGTTTTAAAATGTCTGTAGTATGATATGCAGATGTAGTAGGCATAGCATTCTTTCTGGCAGGTGGTGTTGCAGCAGTAGTTGGTGTAGAAGGCATTATAAAGAGTAGAAGGCAGTGAGCATGCTAGCATTTGGTGTTGCAACATCGGTTAGGGAAGGTAAAAGTATCAGCGCTCCAGAAGTAGGAGGTGCAGTTGGAAAGAAGACTTCAAATAATCACAAACATTCACAAGAAGTACTGATTCAGTTTATCTGAACCACTGCTTTGAACAACAACATCTGATTAATTGAAATGATGTTGCCTGCAGAACACTCACACACTCACTTTGCAGCAGAGTTTAACCAGTGGACAAGTCATGATGTACCAGGAAAATCAGCAGAGACATTCAGAATAAGCAACTCCAAGAGTGTCCAACCTGTACTCTAAGATAGCTCCAAGAAGAGAACAAATGACCAAATGAAAGAAGCAAGCCAAGTTGCTTACTCTAGAGACAGATTTCAAAGGTTGAAACCTTTTATTCATAATCAAAGAACACCAGCAAGACACTATAGCTGGTGTTGGTTGAAGAAGAAGAAAACTAGCAATTTCAGACCTACATTATTTATGTACATATACCAGAAGCACAACACAGAGTTTGACAAGTGAAATAAATCACTTACTGCACTTGATTCTGGCTTATTTATGGATACACAGCCATCCATCTTGAGGAAGTATCACACACTCACAAACTAGCAGCAGCCATAGCCAACCAGTAGTCCAGTAGAATCCTTTTTCGCAGAGTTTAATAAGTGGATTGTCCACTTACTGCAAATACAGAGAACCTATTGCAGAGTTTGATGAGAAAATGATTCACTCACTGTAAATGAACACACTCAACGCCTCATTCTTGACAGCAAGGAGTTGAGGCAAAATCAAGTAGTAGACTCGCAAACATTCCAGCAACAGGCACGCAGAGTTATCTCAGTAGCAAACAAAGCATGAAGTAGGACGAAGGAGAGAAGAAGATTTAAATTCAGAAAGAAATATGAAGAAAAAGTGTTGTACACAGAGAAGCATGAGATTGAACCAGAACAAGAAGTAGGAATTGAAATGGATGCAGGATTGAAAAGAACATTGAACAATGCTGAGGTTACTCAGTCTTACATGTATTAGATGAACAATGCTGGTGATCTTTGCACCAGTCTTACATGTAGAAGACACATCAATGCTGATGGGACAACATCAGACTTATATGGAAAAGAAAATCAATGCTGAAATCATTCAGGCTAACATGAATTTGACGAACAATGCGAATGGCACAGCATCAGACTTACATGTATAAGAAACATCAATGCTGAGTCAACTCAGTCTTACATGAGATTGATCTAAAAGATCTGAAGAAAATGAAATTGAATCAAACATTTAAGAGCAATTGTTGTGAATCATCAGTAAGCAAACGATGAACAAAGAGGCAACAGAAGAAATTGAAAAACGAGATTACCAATTGAATGTAGCAGTATCACATTATAGAATAACAAACTTGGTGCAATTCAAGGAAGAACATCAACAATTACCCAGTTCTAAGATGAATCAAACATTTAAGAGAAATCTCAGAAAATTCTTGAATTTCGATTGCAGCAGCAACAGAAAATGATGAAGATTCAATGGCGAGATACACGAATTTAGGGCAACATATCCAAAGATCAAAGCCATGAGAAGGCTGACCCGTTTTGATACCATGTTAACACTAAAGAACTACATTGTGAATGAAATGATTTTAATCAATTGAATTGGATGTTCATCTGTTTACGGGACTGAGCTTGGTATATATACTTCAACCAAGCGTACACAGCACACTCAATCCTCACACATTCACCATACACACACACGTGCACTTGGCACACACACTCACAATCTGTTACACCTCACTATACTCATGCCATTATGACTTACCATGAAAACAAACGTGGGTGTACAAATTCGGATCCAGAAGATGGTGAGAACTGTTCTGTCTCTAAGTTTTCTTGAACAGAAAAGTATATTTTTGTAATCTTTATTATTTTAATTTTACCCTGACAAAGTAGGGGGGAAATGAAGCAATGAATTGCTTTGCAATTTCCATAGATTAAGGAATGCGAGATATTACAACAGAGTTACACTATATGCCTCCCTGCAAAATTCATGAGCTCTGCAGTTGCTGCTTCCATGACAACTTGGAAATCTACCTGCGCATATCTACCCCTGTTTATCAAACACAATGTCGCAAATGACGGGATTTAGTTTCTTACTCTTAATGGTGGAGATGTACAAACTAGATTTAGAGTATATCTATTTGACTTCAGTTAAGACAAACTTGTGTGAACTAAGAAATTTTAATAGGACCTCATGTAAGAAACTTCTGTCCGATGATCAGAGCAAGGGATTTTATACGATTACATCATGGGTACTGAATGAACAAGCAAAAATTGATGAATTATTTGGTCTAGACTCTAGGGGAGTGATGGATATAAATACCTATGAAGTATGATGTAAAAGATTGGTTAGCCAAAGAATTTTAATGACAATAAAAAGAGACGGTAATTAGAGCGTTTACCAGAAGTGAGTTTTGGACCAAGTTGCAGAAGGAAAAGCTGGACTACCAATGCCATGCATTATTCTTGCAACTGCTCTTGGAGTGAACTTGGCATGCGTATTGCTCTGCAAAAACACCTATTGCAGCCAATAACAAAAACAAGAGTAGATTAAAACAGAATTTTATCATATTGGGACAAAGTACTAAACGCAGAGATAGCGGAGACTTCACCTTTATATCTGCTCGTAAAAATGGGCTGAAGCGCAAAAAGAAGTCGTGTCAGTAAATAAGTAACAGCACAACACGGGTGGAAATATAGTAAAAGCAGAAGGAATTATTTATATCGAGTCTCAAGTCAACCATAGGGTTATTTATCACATTCATGTAGGTTGAATCACTCAACTAGTTCAACTTAAGATCCTTGTTTTCCTGTATAACTGATATGATCGGATCTGATATTCAACTAACTAGAGTACAGATCAGACCATTATGTCATTCAACTAGCATGAAGTTAGTTATTCAGTGGTACATCTCCCTAATTGGACTCATCAAAGTTTGGAACCATGATTTAATTTTATATCTGAAGTTTTCTTGGTTATAATAAACTATAACGTGTATCACAAAAGAAACAGGAAAAAGATATAGAGATTTGACTTAACCTGCTTTGACCGATCTTCTTTGATAAATCACACCGAGGATCATCGTCTTCCCTGCTAAAGTAGTCCAAGATCCTACTTTGCAGACACTTAGTATGTTGTGTACCAGAGCAGCCATCCAACTTGTCACACATTTTTACGGCGAGCGTAGCAGTTCTAAACATCTCATCTAATTTCTTTACCTGCAACAGGAATAGAAAACAGAAACAGTTTATAAAGAGCAACTCCAGGATCGGAATGAAAATGTTTGAATTGCATTGAGAAGTGTTTTAGCCACAGGCCAATAATCTGGTCTCCCCGCAGAAAAGAAGCATTTAACCATCAAGTAAAATTGGCCAAACATTGGAATAGACAAAAAAAAAATCATTTTAACAGTAATTATAAGACTTCTAATTGGTAGAATTAACAAACCACCTTACAACTTTCAACCTCTGCTAACCATCTTGTCAAATGTGCCGTAAGGGCACAAAAGTCACCCGGAGTTTTCACAACCATATAACACAAAGCCAGGTCCTTAACTTCGTACGTAACTTCTCCCTTTAACTACAGTTTCCCATGGAAGAAGAAGAAGAAGAAGAAGAAAAAGAATTCTTATTAGCATGTCATACTGAACCTTCAATCTTATTTCTGTAAGCTAATAAAAAAATGAAAAAAAGAATATTAGTTAGTAACTGCAGATTTGAAATAACCAATCAGACTTCTGTAGTGTGATCATCCTACCTGGTTCACTTATTTAAGAAATGAAAACTAAAAAAGGTATGTCTTAGCAGGTTACTCATGGTCATGCCATATAGATGAAAGTTTCTTTTTTTGAGGAAATCAGGAATGGTGAATACACAAATTAGCTACGTTGACTGCCCTTAAAAGGAAGTTGTGAGATCAAACCTTTAAGGTCTGCAAATGCTTTGATAGGTCAATAGCTGTCACCCCAGTGCTGTTTGCCACAGTGGGTATGTCGAAAACGTAAGCCCCTTGCTTTGTTTCAGACCTGGAATTGTCATTGAGAAAATGATATCATATTTTCAATGTCCAGAATTATCTAATAACTCTATCATTCTGAGTAGATAAAAATCTCACTTCTTCAAAATTGCTGCAACAACAATATCATTGGAGGCCAGCAATGCTGGGGAGGTCTGCACCAAATGCAGTTTCGTTAGTTAATCTTAAGGAAGGAAAATTAACCTTTGACAACTATTGATCAAGTCTGTGCAAGAACAGTGGCATATTAAGCCATACTACTATATTACAGACCTTGTGAAAGTACAAGGAACAAGTGACATTTAACTGTGGTAGTAAGCGCAAATACTGCACTTCCCCAATCTCCAAATAGGTTAGAATTGTGAGCATCACCTGCCATCAATTAGATAATCAGATTAGTAAGGTGTAGATTTAAGTTGCCTGATTCATGTTGAGAGTGATTCCATAAGAATGATAGTGGATAAAAGAACAAGTTCAGGATGAGAGCATTCAACAGTTAACGGAGATTGTAAAAGGACCTCTTCTTTCATATCTAGTTTCTGAGATGCAGATTCTTTCACTAAGGTGAAAATTTTTCCAGGTGTGCACACTCCGTTGCTGAAAACTTGACACAGGAACTTGCTTACTGCAAATTCATCAACACCATCACTGACAAAAGATTTATTTCAGATTTTCATTAGGTAATTAGGTAACAACTAAAATACAAAATAGTACAAAGTGAAGTTGCACCTGTATGAAAAACTGCGGAGCTTGAAATAAGTTAAATCATCAAAAAATAGATGGCAATAGGATAATCTACCATCCCGTCCAGCACGACCAATTTCCTACATATGTACACAAATTGAATCTTTTAGGATGATATGAAGTACGACATAGGGTAAATTACGTACTTTTAGCATAAATAAATGGTAATGATTGCAGTAAACTACTACCTGAACATATTCCTCCAAGCTTTCGGGCAAGCTATAATGTATAACCTGAAAAGAAATCACATAAAGTAGTAATGAATTTGCTTTTCTAGTTTCTAATTGGTAACAGTATAACGAAAGGTGAATCATGAGTATTCCATCATACTGCTCCAACGTCACTCTTATTCAGCCCCATACCAAATGCAACAGTAGCAACAACCTTCAAATACGAAAAAAGAAATAAATATATATATATATAAAATAAACAGCATTAAGTATTTCTGGAAGGCCATGATAAATATACGCAAAGTTGCACAAGGACCCAACTAACGCAAAAATATACTCAATATATGATACCAACTGAACATCACACAAAAAATTTGGATGGGCTATTTAGAAAGGACATCTTACCACTCTTATCTTATTTGAACAAAATAACTCTTGCGTTCGACTCCTATCTTTTGCTGGGATACCGCTATGGTAGCTCTATAGAGCAGCGATCAATTTATACAATGTTATTGTTAAGCAAGCCAATGCTTCAGATGAAAGTAAGAATTTGCAAGCAAATTAATTAACAAGAACTAGGATAGCAAAACACACACCTTTGCAGAAATGTTATTATCCCTCAGATATTTACTAAGCAAATCAGTCTCAGACTGCAGGAAAGAAAATACTCCAGGTGAGTACCCAATAACAATGGCATACAGACAGGACAGACACAAAAAACACATGCTATCAAGTATTCATAATGTTTAACTATTTGGCTCATCTCCAACATCTTAGATTTGGTTACCCAGGTCAGATGCCAGAAGCCCTTGGCATTGCAACTCTCAGAGATATCTAGAAACATTGAAAGCAGCCCAGAATTTGAGCTCACTAAGTAGCAAAAGTTAATGCAAACACACCTGAAATTTACAATAAATAATTGTGCTCCTAACGTCTGCGAAAGGAGAAGACTTCATCAACATCAGTAAATCTTTCATTCTACATATAAAAAAATCATTCGTACATGTCAGCTACATTGGCTTCATATTATAAAAATTGTTGATGGTACAATACTGAAACCTTTGGTGGGGAACTGCAATAGTCTACTTGCCTATTTCCACTCAAAGTTACAGATAACTGTAAGTTTTCTCTCGTCTGAGATGTCATAATTAGACTGGTTTGGGGTATCTCTAGAGCAGACATAACAGCCTGCAACGTTTTGGTTGTTGCTGTTGCAGTCATTGCAAGAATGCATTTCACGTTGAGCTTTTCTCGAAGTAGTGATGAACGGAGTCTCAGATACGAAGGCCGGAAGTTATGTGACCTATCAACTCTCACATACAGATAACAATAACCAAGGGAACTTCAAAGAAGCAAAACTAGATCAAAATTCCAATCAACAAGCAGAACAAATTGCTCACCACTCAGAAAGGCAATGAGCTTCATCAATCACTACAAGTGATACAAGCAATGTGGGCCCAAATAGAGACAGAAAGTCTTTATTTAAGAACCTTTCAGGTGAAACATAGAGCACCTGTTACAATATATCATGGTCATTTAACATTTCATTGAAACATAATCCCTTTATCTCCACTAAAAGCCAAATCCAAATGAGCAACCGGTGAGTGAGTACTTAGCAATGAAACGTGCATAAAAACTTAACTCCAATCAAATGAAGTTGGCAGGAAATATCAGATACAGCTAGTAATATAATCAACTCTTAGCGCATTATCACCTTTATTTGGCCTTCAACAAGCCGATGAATTGTATCAGAAGCTTCCTCACTAAACTGTGCAAGAAAAAAATGGTTAAAAGATCAAAACACATGGCTACTAATTAAGAGGAAAATATAAAACAAGTTCGAGATCCAAAACCAACCTGATTGCTAGAAAGAAGACCACCTTGAATCATAGGAGGTAACTGCTTTAATTGATCAACCATCAAAGCGACTAATGGACTCACAACCAAAGTCAGCCCAGGTAACATAAGCGCAGGTAACTGATAACACAATGATTTCCCAGCACCTGTTGGCAAAACCAACATTGTCGAATTACCAGCAACCACATTTTTAATCGCCTCCAACTGTCCTTCACGAAACGAATCATACCCATGACTAAATTTCAACAACTTGGACAAATTCTCATCAGACGGATTGTTACGAGCATCCATCGCCACTTTTTCTATCATTGCATAACCTAACCCTGACTTCTCACACTCATCTTGCTCTTTTGGTATTTCTGAAACTAAACCATTTTCATCACAAATACCATTACTTTCATTTTCTTCACTTTCTGCTTTACATTTTCCTTTACTACTTCTCCATTTACTTTTCCGATTCTGAGACGAATATGAACTACTACTACGACCTTTCCCTTTCTTGTTCAAGAACTTTCGTCCACCCCCACCATACCCATTAATATTTAACCTAACAAAATTCATTTCATTTCCTGGTCTTGCCTTCTTAGACGGCAATGGTTGTAAATCACAACCACCTATCGAATTAGGATGTTTCCGCGGAGGTTTTTTAACACATTCCCCACCTTGATAATTAACTGTACTACTAGTACTAATCTCAGGAATAACAGCATTAACATGATGCCCTAAACTACTAGTACTGATCTCAGGAGTGACGACATTGACATGTTTACTTAGAACTTCAATGCGATCAGAATTAACAATATCTGGCTGCTTCACTGGTACTGGAACATTCTCTGTGGTCGATTCCGGATTTGAATAAGTTCGTCCAGCGTTTGAGAATTTACGGGAAAACCCCATAGGTAGTATTTTAGCCGCTGAAATTTCACCGTTCTGATTTGACAAATCTGGTAGAGATAAATTAGAATCAAATTGAGGACATGACAAGGTTTTCGGCAAGAAAACCTCATTGTTCTGGATTGAATTTGAGGAATTTGGTGGAGATGATTTAGGGTCTTCTTGTACTGGGGGTTGAGATTGGGTTTTCAAATTGGGTTTAGGTTTGGGGGGTTTAGGATTTGGTAAATCTGGTGGGGATAATTTAAGGTTTAAGAGAGGATTTTCTTCTTGTTGTAGAGATCGAGACTGGGCTTTGGATTTTGGTTTTGGTTTGGGGTTTTTGTGATTAGGAAATGGTTTGGGAACTGAGAAAGAAGAAGAAACCCTAGTTTTTTTATGGGCAATTTTAGATTTATAAGAAGACACAAGAGAAAGTAGTCGAGTAGCAATTGTGGTTTCTGAAGGCTTTGATTCTTTTTCTCTTGGGGGTGTTCCGGAAATGTGAGAACCGTCTGAGTCTGAATCAGTTTCCATTGGATAGTTTACAGAAATATGGAGAGAGAGGAAGAAAGAGATTTTGTTTAGGTTTCTTTCTTTTTTTCACTTTTTCTGAATTTCCCGCCAAAACTAGGGACTAACTTTGAAGTGGTAAATAATCTTTCAGCCAGGTGGAAGCATCCTACAGACTTCGGAAGTGGGGGAGGGCAAATTCTTAAATACGAAGGAATAAGATTCCTTCCTTGGATTATGGGTACAATAATTCCACTCCAACCCACCGATGATATGGCGTTGATTTATGTTGAGTTTTCAAACACCCACCAGATTCCGAAACTTACAACAAATATTTTTGGAAGTTAAATCAGTCTCAAATTCTTCTAATTGTAATCATCCATGTTCCCGTCGAGGAGATGACCAAAAATCAGGGTGTAACATCAATCCCTCCGAGTGCAATAATGTGATAAGCAAAAATAACATATATGTGATTTCACTATAAAAATTTAAGATCTACTCTTATATAATTTTTAAGGTAAAAAAGAGGAGGATATATATTTATAGATACTTTTTATTATTATACTTTTTGGTAATAAAATAATAAAAGTTAGAAATAATATATCTCTTAAACTATGTCATGGATATATATAAATTTTATATTATTAAAAAATATTTTAAAACATTTATATAACGAATACAAACATGATTATTAAATTATATATATTTTTTATACTAATAATATTTAATTAAATGGGTAATTTTAGAATATTATCTTGTTTAATAAAATAGTTTAATTCTTAGTGAATAAACTTTTAAACCGGGGAGCTCAATTTATGAGGAATGAAGGGAGTATTTAGTAAGAATTTTGAATCCATACATTCAAATGGTTTAAATCCAATCAATGTCTAAAATCCATAGTCTAAAATTCATAAGGTTATATGAATGACAGGCTTTTAGGAATCAGAGGATTGTTGACCATGAAGCCAGATCTAGACTTATTCATTATAAATCTCAAATTTCATTGTTATCGTTAGAGTTTAGAGATGTTCTTCTCCGGTGTTCTTCTAGAGCCAAATAAAAATAAGGGAGCAAAAAAAACATTAGAAAAAGAGAAGAACCCGTCAGTAAAATAAAAATAAGACAACGACAAAAATTTAAAAAATCAACACAAGTCAGTGCCACATCATCTTTTGGTTTGACTTGGTAGGGTAAGTAGAATTATTAATATTGGTATCAGTAACATGGATAATTTGAAGTCTATACTATGCATTTTGAGGCTTATACCGCGTACCCATTAAATAAACAAAAAATAAAAAAATCAGCACAAGTAGTGCCACATTATCTTTCAGTTTGATTTGGTGGACTAAGTAGAATTATTGTTATTGGTATCGGTAAATGGCTAACTTAAATTTTATACTGCATTTTGAGGCTTATACCACGTACCCATTAAATAAAAATAGGGTCATTTAAAGTAACATCGTAAACCTCTTATTCAGCTATTTTAATCAATGGCTAATATACTTTTTGATTAATTAGTGTTAATTATTGGATTAATTTTTAGGTTACTTTATTTATTTATTTATATTAATTTATTATCTATTATTCATTTATTTTTATTTTTTCAACGTATTCTTTTATCATTTAATTTTTTTTTTGATATTTTCTATTTATTTTTCCTAATTTTTATTAGTATTTATATATTTAATTTAATTTAAAAATAAATAAATATATTTAGCTAACTATAATTAGCAGGTATTTGGTGATTTACCTGCCAATTATATGTGACCGGAGAACATGAACCAGAATCCGCAAATTCAACGAAGAACATTTGTCGATTCTAGTATCAATATGATTTTTAAAATTTTATATAAACTAAAATCGGTAGGGTGGAAGCATTTTTATATGCCGATTGTTTAAATCTGCTAATAGGTAGGTTCATGTCCGCCGATTATATCTTAAAGAATACCAGAAAAATGAGTAGCAAATTAGAATCAGTAGATACTTAGTGACTTATTTGCCTATTATGGATGTTGTTCTTCGTTAATGAGGAACATGAACCAGAATCGACATATGAATATGATTTTTAACAAAAAATTATAAACCAAAATCGGCAGATGATAACATTTTATATGTCGATTGTATTCTAAAAAACATCCAGAAAAATAAGAATTTCTTTTAATAAGAGTCGGTTGGTATGATTGACCACATCCACCGATTTTGGGAACAATCGTCCATCGTGCAAGTTCTGTATCGGCCGATTGTCCCATTACCGATTTTTAAAAAAAAATCTATTTTGATATTTTATTTCACTTTGTGATCTGTTTTGAAAAAGAGACAGGAATAAAAAAAAAAAAAAAAAAAATCAGAAAAAAAAATTGGATCATATTAAATAGTATCTCTTAACGTTTAGGTCTTAACTTTGTCCAGATTTATGTTTGAATCCCGATCAAATGGTTAACCCAACGTTGACCCTTGACCATCATACTTTAACTTTCATTTTTAATTAGTTATTATTTTATTAACGCCATTAACGGCCGTTAGACACGTGATTTACATGTGATATATCAAAATCCTAGAAATATAACACAAAAAAATAATCTGACGGCTCCTGTAATGGCTCATAATACGGTTCTAACAAACATTTTATCAAACAAGTTCTTTGCAAGCTCAATTTACACATTTTAGTATGATCACCTAAAATTCAAAAAAAAAAAATCTAAAATTCATTCAAACGCTTTATTAAAATTTAAGCCGGCAAATTCAATTCAATCATCAATCTATCAAACTCATTAGAATTCACATAATTCTAACACTTTCAAGTTCAGGAAAACCCAAAGATCAAAATCCATGTTAACCAAATTCCTACAAAATAAATTAATGGTTCCTATGAAATAGATTCATAAAACACCTATAAGAGTAAAACAAATATCACAATATTTTGAAGAAACAATACGTACACAAATCCATCGAGACAAACCAAATCATAAGATGACGAGATGTTTCCCATGTAGGTGAATTTATTTAAATTCTTGTGGTAATTCATGATTGAATTAACTTACCATTCGACCCAATTCCCCCAATTCGATTTTCAACAAACAAATTTGTTTATTTATTATGAGTTGGGTTCCTTATATCCATAGATTGTTCAAACATACCAAATAAATCGATAGGGTTTTGAACTTCTATCTTAGAAGAAGAGAATAGAAAAATACCAGCAAAAATATTAAAAAAAGAAGGAAAACCACCACCACCGAATGATTAGTTTCTGAAATTGAAAAGAAAGAGTTGGGTCTGGTATTCAATTTGTATTCACTATTACAATTATGGCAAATCAAATCAGGTGATATGTTGTAATTGAACTTAGACATTCACATTAATCCGAAAATAAATTATACCACCTCAGTCAAACTTGGTTATTCCGTTGACTTTGGGACCCAAAAACATCTTCAGACAAAATTAAAACCTAAACACTAATAAGTATCGTTTAATAGGATCTAAAGTCAAAATAACCCAAAAAAAATATATATATAAATTTTGATATTATGGATAAAAATATAAATGTAATTCTAACTATTGAGGATAATTTAGTAGTTCCATCCATTTGAGACACCCCTAATTATCAATTGATATACAAACATATTATCAAGTCTCTAATTAAAATAAAAATAAATTTAGGTTTTAAATTATTAAAATATAGTAAAATGACACCATTCACTACCCCTTCCGCCACCACCACCTACCGCCTTCGCAACCTTCGTCACTATTGCTGCCACTACCACCGCCATCATCACTCACCACCGCCTCTGCCACCACCACTCACCACCGCCTATGCCACCTCTCCTACTTCCTTCATCACCATCGCATGTGACTTGTGCACTCAGAAGATACATGCATATGGATCGCCGCCACCGTCGCTATCACCACATATGATTTTTATACTTAGCAAGTACACCTACATAAGGTTTATGGACCCAACAAGTACACATGCACGTGGCTTGTATACTCAACAAATACACATCAATATCGTTTGTGTACTTAACAGGTACACATCAGTATGTTTGTTTACTCAACGGGTACACGTATATATGGATTGTGTACTTAGCAGTTACACATACATATGGCTCGTGTACTCGACAGATACACATCCATATGGATTTTCACGGGTACACAACACCAAAGATACAAATACACATATTATTTTATTATTTTCAATTACAATAATTTTTTTATTAATATTTATAATTTAATTGACGGTTTCAAAGTTTTCTTAATTATGAGATTTAATTTATTTATTTTTTACCCATTGGAGTCAATATGTGAGTTAAATAATTTCAGCCTTCAATTCATTGTATTTATTAGCTTCCATTATCTTGGGGTTCCTTATGTTAGATTATATAGCAAAAGAAAAAGAAAATCCAGCGATATCAAAAGACATTTTTGTATTTTTTTTTTTTTTGTTTAGATTTTCTGTCAATCTTAATTTTACAATTCCTTTTTGTTTCAACAGATAAACAAGGAAGATGGGTTAAGTAATTTCAGCCTTCAATTGATTATATTTATATTAGCTTGTATTGTCTTGAGGTTTCTTATGTGTGTGCACAATTATGCAATGATTTGGTCAAGCATCGTTCGGTCAAGCATTGACTGCATTTATGTTTGGATGGGTGAGTTTTAGATGTTCAGTGTAAGTTTGGCATCACATTTTTTATAAAACAATATGTTTGAAGATTGACTGAATATTTGTTATAAGGTAGATAACTTGAAATACTTTTTATCCCGTGATGGGTTTTTTAGCTATGCTAGATATGTGTGGTAAATTTTATCATGTGTGAACTTGTCAGATGCAACAAACATAGCCTAAATTCTGAAAGTCACAATGGCCAAAGAAAAGATGTTCGCTGATGTTGAGTATGACTGATGGTTATTCTAGAAGTGACTTAAAGTTTTTCACTTTGTCGCAATCGCAAGTATCAATCATCTTCATCCATAAAGTGACAGAGCACATAAATTATATCTAATATTTTATTTTTATTTTCAGAATCTTTGTGTTATAGCGGCTCATTGTTCCATATGAGAACTTCTCGGAAAGGAAAAGAAGGTTAGAATCAAATTTTGGGCTAAAACAATATAGCTAATTTCGGACCTCGGTGTCGTCTCGGTCGGGATTGTGACAATGAGACAACTTTATCATGGGGAGATCCTCGGTGAAATCTCAAAGTGTTTATTTTCAAATTTTATACCCGAAATATATATGTTAAGCATTTTGCACACTTTACATATGTTACCCATATATATAGAAATAACACTAGATCCGCGGTATTTCTGTGAGTCCTCGAAATGGTATTTAATAAAGGTAAAAAAAATCGAGTTTTTAAGAGTTGGATTTGATTTCTTGTTACTAAATTTTCATATGTTAAATTTATCTCGGCGGGATCTCGGCCCATCTCGGTGGAATCTTGCTGTCTCGGCGAGTTTCTCGATCAGATTGAAAAACTCGTCTGCCATGGACCGAAACCGAAAATCTCGGCAAGATCTCGGCCAACTAGGCCGAGATTGACTACACCGGGCTAAAATTTTATCTCTGAACTACTTATGTTCTTCAGATGTTGTTATCACCATTTTTCTTATGTGTGTTTATGTTATTCGATATGTTTGATTCATTCCACGTATCTAAAACTTTTGTTGTTTTTTATATTTTTTACAGGAGAAAAAATTTAGTGATGGCAGAGAACAAGTTGAAAAAATGATAAGTTCAGTGTACTTCTCTTGCAGTCACTCGGTAACTTATACAAACTATCTACACTTGAGAAAGTGATTTTTTTACAGTTTATTGGCTTAATAACCCATAGATCCAATTTTATGGGTCTATAAGGCAGCTAAACTATGATACTCTTCTAATACCCAAATATCTAGAAGATACTCTTCTAATATCCTAAATGGGTATTACACCCAAATATTAAGCCAACAGTTGACGGAAATACCCTTATCTCTCTCTCCCTCACGGTGTGGGAAAAATCATGTGACGTCATAGCTTGATTGTTATTGGCTATATGCCCCAAGTTAATTTACTCCACATTGATGAATTGCAAGAAGAATTGGAGATAGAATAGAAGAAGAGAATGTGCAGGTCGATGATTCAAGGGTTAGAAGATGGCAGTAAGGAAGATGTGGCTACTGATTGCTGAGGTTAATATAGATCTATGGTTTAATAGTGTTCATTATAATCTATGTGTTAATAATGACTATTGTGTTAATACTGTTCATTATAATCGATGTGTTCATTGGCTGATTGATACTGTTCATCAGGATAACTAATAGACCCATCCTGATGAATTTGACTGATTTATTTGCGATTTTATAATCTTTTCATTTTTTTTCTTTTCATATAAAGGCTTTAATGTGTTAATATAAAGGTGATTGAGTCATGAACGATGTTAGGAAGGTTCGATCGATCTCAGGAAGTTAAAAAGATCAAAAATAATCAAATCAGAATTATTATTTTTCTGCTGCTGATGAAGAAGAGTAAGAACTGATAAAAGGCAACGTTTTCTTCAACCTATTCGCAACGTTGTTCTTCAACTTTGCAACGTTTATCTTCAGCTGCAACAGTTTTTTCAACCAATTAGCAACGTTGTTCTTCAGATTTACAACCTTTATTTTCAGTTGCAACGGTTTCTTCAACCAATCAACAACGTTTATTATCAGCTTTGCAACGTTTTTTTTCAGCTTTCTTGTAAGAGTTAATTTGTAACACCAGGTAAACATTGCAGATTTCCTGTTTGGTTATTTTTAGTTTTTTTTCTTCTTTTCAAGCACTTTTGAGTCATGTACCGATTTTTTGAAGTGTTTTGAACATGATGATACTAGTTTCATCCTAGCTATTATTCGAATATTTTTTTTCAATTTTATTTTAAACCAGGATGCAACCAGTTTCATCCTAGCTATTATTCGGAAAAAAAAATCAATTTTATTTTAAACCATGATGCAACCAGTTTCATCCTAGCTATTATTCGAATATTTTTATTTTCTTATTTTAAAACAGGATGCAACCAGTTTTATCCTAGCTATTATTCGAATATTTTTATTTTCTTAGTTTAAAACAGGATGCAACCAGTTTCATACTAGCTATTTTCTTTCGATTTTTTTTTTCGAATTTACTATCAACAATGGATCTTTTTTTGAAGAGAATTTAAAATCCTTTCCAAAAATTTAAGTTTTATTAAAATTGGATATATATTTTGAGAATTATGAGTGTTTTTGTGATTTTTTTTTAAATTGGAGAGAAAAATGATAAAAAAGAAATAATTATAAAAGGGAGGGATATAATTGTCTAAAATATTTTGTGTCCATTTCACCCATCCCTAATTTTTACAAGTCCATTAGAACCATAAATTAGAAAATCTTGGACAATAGACCCATTTTCAGTTTTTTTATGGTTGAGGAGAAGAAAGATCTACAAGTTATTGGGTGATCACAAGGACATTGGATGTAGTATACTAAAATTATTTTTTGATATTAAGTGAATAAGGTCGGTTTGAGCTTGCCAAAGATATGGTGCAATGGTTTGATAGAACTTAGAATGAAGCCGATTGGTACAATCAAAATTTATTATTTTTTCTTATGATGTATGCAATCAAAAGGTATTAAGATTCTTATTCACTCTGGAAATAAGTATTCTTTGATGACATCTTATCCTTATAGGTTGTTAACTTAAATTACGTGGTTTAGATACTTTGTTACACATATGGATAACGTTCAAATGTTCTAAAGCTCTAGTTTTTGCTTGAAGGTACTGATTTACGGTCTCCTATATAATGTATTAGTTGTCATATAATTTTGAAATGCAAGGCTGTCAACTTCTTAGTGACCAATCCTTGCGTTTCATGGGCTATATTTTTTTCATACATTTTAATTATTTCATTACGTTTTGCACATAACTTACTTCTTTATCTTAACTGAAGAACAATGTATCACTATCCTGGGTTGTCCTTTCTTTTTTGATTGTTGGAGAATAATGAATTTATATATTTAAGCACTAAAAGGGGAACTATGTTTATCAAACTTTCTTAAAAACAAGCTTTAAGTGTAGCATGAGCCTATTATTATTAGGAATCCAAAATGGTTGTCCTGCTGGCCTAATAGGCAACCCAGTTCTTCCTACAATGAGTAATAGTTTTAGTTTTATTCGACAAGGCTGCTCCTTATAACTAAATGTATGACAAGAACATGCGTATTTATAAAGATTGTTCTTTTTGTAGCTGCAGTACTAGCAGATATCTTTGACACCATTTTGGAGGAAAATGTAGCAATACCAATGGGCCTAGAGTCTCTACAATTGGGGTTGTGCTTATCAAGTGATATTTTCAGCAGATTTTTGTGTCAAAAAAAGGTCTATTCTTTGGGAAGTGACTACCAATTTTTTAGGAAGGACATATTCCATGACCATATTTGAAATGGATAGCCATTAATAACGGACAACAGCTTATAAATTAATAACAATATTAGAATTCTTTTGTTATTGTTTAGGGAGCGGTTTCTATTGTATCACTTGTTTCTATTACTTACGATCATTTGTCGAACTACCTAAATAAGGAAAAGAAAGAGTTATCTTTTAGAATGTTTTCACCTGAATTTCCGACGCCATAATCTATTTCTTGTACGAAAAAATAAAAAATAGCTTCTGATGATGGGTTTATGTGACAACCAATTTAAACCCGTACAACACACGGACGCATAACTAGTTATAGTAAAAAAACAATAAACATTTAAAACGATTCAATTTAAATCACTAGTTACACACCAATTTAAATAGTAAAAGATTCCTTTTAATAATTTATAGTCCTAACATTAATACGTTATAATAAGATTGTTTGAATGGAAAATCGGAAAGATTCTTTTTTTAATATATAATAAAAAGTAAAACACCAAGTTGATCAAATTTGGTATATAAAAACTCCGCCCATATTATTGTTTATAAATAAAAATCATTTGAAATAAAAATGGTACAAAAACTCAATTTCTATTTTTAATGTTTAAATTTGATTTTTAGTAATTTTTAAATATTAGACCTATCATTTCCTGTTCTTTTATTTATTATTTCGTCTTATCTTCTTTCATCTTTTTCTTCTTCTACTGCATCATACTTTTTCTCCTCCCCACCACCACACTAACACCTCCATTTAACTCCACGCCACCACCAAACCCATTACCATATCCAGATCTTTCACCACCAACACCTCCGCCTTAACAGCTCCAGATCCGTCACCAAAAACACCTCCTATTTCTCCTTCTATCTTCTACAACCACCACCAACCCTTTCAAATGCGCCACCAACAACACCTCCGCCTCTTCCTTCAATACTCTAAAACCACCACCAACACCCCCTTCTGATGTATCATCACCAGAAAATGATGATATATCATCATCATCAAAATCAATGTTGTGTTGGTGAAATGGCAGATTTATGTTGAAACCAAATTTGGTTTCATCAAATTTTGACAAAATTAAACAACGTCGAAACCAATACTTTTGTTGGTGAAAACAGTAAGTTTTGTTGAAAACAAATTTAGTTTCATCTGATTTTTGCATATTCTTTTTATAGTGAAACCAAAGTATTAATGCAAAAACGACAATTTTATGTTAAAATCAAATTTGGTTCTAACATATTTTTGCCTAGTCTTTATCGTTGTACAAAAAGTTGAATCGCCAGAAAATGTTGTGTTGGTGAAATGACAGATGAAAAATTTATATTGAAACCAAATTTGGTTCCAAATTTTTTTGACAAAATTTAACAACGTTGAAACCAATGTTTTTGTTGATGAAACAGTTAGTTTTTTTGAAACCAAATTTGGTTTCATATGATTTTTACATGTTTTTTAACGTGAAACCAATATTGTTGGTGATATGAAAAGTTTTCGGAGGTGGTGGTGGTGGTTGGTAGTAGTGATGTTGATGGTGATTATAGTGTTGGTTGGTGGTGGTGCTGCTAATTGGTAGTGGTGGGATAATACCGGTGTTGGTGGTTTATATGGTATTGGTTATTAGCGGTAATGGTTGGTGGTCGCCATGGGGGTTGTAATGATGATGGTGGTGGTTGATGATAGTGGGGTGGTGTTGGTATTGGTTATGGAGATTGTGTTGGTGGCGATGGCGGTGTTAGTTTACGATGGTAGTGGTGTTGGCATCGATGGTAGTTGGTGGTGGCAGCGATGATGGTGCTAGTAGTTAGTGGTGGTGGTAGTGTTGGTTGGTGGTGGTGATACTGGTGGTGATGACAGTGTTGGTGATGGTGGCACTGGTTGGTGGTGGTGTTGATGACTGGTGGTGGTTGGTTGGTGTTCCTGGTGGGAAGATAATATAAATTGAATTATTTTTTGTTTTTGTTGGGGTGATTTAAACTAAAAAGTTAATTTAGACATATTATGTTAAATGGAGTTTTTGTGTTGGTGGATTTTTTGTGGATCGATAGTGATATTTTTGGGGTTATAACCCAGGGCCTATTTTTATTAAGCAAGTCCTAACTTCTAACTTTTAAAAAGCATAAAAAGGAGTTACACACCAAGGTAATCATTGTCGGTGTACCAAAACCCCACTCATATTATCATTTGTAACAAAAAACCGTTTGAAAGAAAAATGAGACAAGAACCCCATTTCCATTCATAATGTTTAAATTCAGTTTTTAGTACTTTTTAAAATGCCACTCCTACCCTTTCCTTTCTATCATCTGGTTCTTCTTCTTCTCTCCTTTTTTCTTTTTTCTTTCTTCCGCCTCCTCCTCCCCACCACAGTAATAGTAGCTCCGCTGCCACCAAACCAGTGAGAAAAGATAGATCGGAAGCAACAACACCTTCGTTTCCTCCACCAACACCTTCTTCTATTTTTATTTTACTTCTATGTTCACCAAAAGTAGCTCCGCCACCTATATCCGCGATTAACAACACCTCTGTCTCATCCACCGACACCATCAACACCTCCTTCTCTTTCTATGTCCTTATGTTACATCAACAACACCTCCTCCTCCCCCATGGTTTCCTCTTTATCTTTTCTCCCCTACCAATACACGTCCAGATCCACCACCAAAAACACCTCCTCCTCCTCCTTATATCCTCTATAAACATCACCAACACCTCCAGATCATCATCATCGAAAATCATCATAAAAAAATAACGAAACAACATCATTGTCAAAATTAGGGTTTTGTGTTGGTGAAATATCAGAAAAATGATGAAATCAAATTTGGTTTGATTAAATTTTACAAAAACTAAACAACGTTGAAACCAATGTTTGTGTTGGTGAAATGTCATTTGGTTTTATCAATTTTTACAAAAACTAAACAACGTTGAAATCAATGTTTGTGTTGGTGAAATGTCATAAAAATGATGAAACCAAATTTGGTTTCATCAAATTTTACAAAAACTAAACAACGTTGAAACCAATGTTTGTGTTAGTGAATACGATAAGTTTTGGTGAAACCAAATTTGGTGTCATCAAATTTTACAAAAACTAAACAACGTTGAAACCAATGTTTGTGTTGGTGAAAACAGTAAGTTTTGGTGAGAGCAAATTTGGTTTCATCTGATTTTTGCCTATTTTTTATCGTGAAACCAAAGTTTTAGTGGTGAAACAATAGGTTTATGTTGAAACCAAATTTGGTTTCAACTAATTTTTTCCTAGTTTATTCAGTTTGCTCCATTTGGTTTCTTCGTTAAAGTTGTGTTGGTGAAATGACAATTTTATGTTGAAACCAAATTTGGTTTCGTTATTTTTCTGTCCAATTTTTATCGTTAAAACCAATGTTTTAGTAATATGGTAAGTTTTTAATGGTGGTGTTGTTGGTTTGTGGTGGTGGTGTCGATGATAGTGCTGGTCGGTGGGGGTGTTTGCTGGTTGGTGGTGGTGGGATAGTGCTGGTGTTGGTGAGGGAAGTGGTGTTGGTTGTTGGTGTTGGCTGTGGTGTTGGTTGTTGGTGGTGCTAGACCTGGTGGTTGTTAGTTGTGCTCATTGGTGGTGCTCGTTGGAGGTGAGAGAGAACAAAGATTAAAAATAAGGTTGATTTTTGAAATTAAGAATATGATTGATTTTTATTTTTGTTGGGTTGAATTAATCTAAAAGGTAATTTAGACAAATTTATCTAAATAAGGTGTACTAATAGGGTTATAACCTACGTACAACTGTTTAATGAATGTATTTAAATAAAAAAACATAGGAATAGGGATTCGACCTACCCTAAGTTCATTTGGTTTGTCAAAGACCATTGAAATATGCCAATTTCTTGTGTACGATACACATAAGGGTATATTATCCTTATACTAGTTTCATGGGATTTCATTAATATATCTAATATGTATCACTGTAGTCCGTATACAATTATAATTTTTTATTTCCCATATATATATATAAAAATGATGGATTCACGATTCAATATATAATTCGATCCTTAAAATCGTGATTTAATATACGATTCGAGTCAATTCGTGATTCAATATAGGATTCGATCCTCAAAAATAAAAATCGAGTCAATTCGTGATTCATAATTTTACAACCTTGCGTGTGATAATTAAAACGTCCTCACATATGATCAGCAGCATCATAATGAAAATCAAATTAGTTGGGAATCTTGAACATCATAGACTATAGCAACTGAATCACTCATAATTAGGTTACAATTTTAGAATGGGACAATTTTCGGTAAAACCAGGAGCAAATTCGCAATTACTCTCGTGAAATCAGACAGTAAACATAAACTTTACATGATTATCTCACACCCTTGGTAACTAATTAAGGTGCATATATTTGTTACAAATAAATTGTGGGGAATAATAATAATTAACACAAACACTGATGGGGGGCAATCAATCAAACTGCCACAAAAATTGGAAGAAAATAAAAAAATTCTAAAGACTAAGATACAAACAACTCTTGCACCCGCCCTCTCACCTCATATAAGCTGTTAGAGAGATATTAGAGTTCGATATCGTGGGATTTGAATCTTACATTATTGTGCAATTGCACTTGGACTCCAATTTAGGCGGTCTTGAAGTGTCAACCTTTTTTGGAACCCCTGAATCATGCTTTAACGAGTCATTACTTGTTATGTCAGTTTCTGAAGTATTATTACTGTTTTTGTTTTCTTCTGTTTCCACCCGCCTTTGACGGGCTTTCTCAGATTTAGGAGGCCGTTTACGTACAGTAGTCCTCCCACGCTGATCCTTTCTGTCGGAACGTGATTTATCTGGGATAGTAACCGTAGGAACAGAACCTTCGAGGTGAACTTCATTGATCTCCTTAGCCAACGCAATTGTTGCAGCTTCATAAGCTAAATCATGAATGATAGAACTGCAGAAGAGTATAGAATCGGTTGCTTCTTCCAGTGTTAGACTTCTTCTCATATGTCGGTTCTCGACTACTACATTTGATTCCTCTGTCAAAATAAAAACAAAGAGGTTAAAGTATAAGATGAAGCTGAACCTGACTTTTGGTCTTTTAATAACTAATGATAGATTGAGTTCACTTTTCTGTATACTCGTTATAGTTTATATGGCATAATCTTATTTCTGGATGAATGTAAACAAAAGATGCAAACTTGAGTTGGAAGTACATTGGGTCAAGCTCGAACAATTTGATTAAAGAATATGACTGATGGAGAGCATAAAACAGCTAAACATCATGAAGCTGGGAAAATTAAGAAACAAATTAGTAATCTTACCAAGGATGCCATGGGCTTGATCCGAAAGGCTAGTTTCTGGAGCAGGATCTAGCGAAATTGAAGGCTCTTGTTCATCTACAGTGCTTTCTGAATTTCGAGATTCTCCAGAATCACTATGAGAATCTTGAGCATTTGCATCGTCATTTTCTAGAGCTGTTGATTCTACAACTAAAAAGCCATGATCAGAAGCACCAGTCATGTCAGTGCCACGTACAATGCTTCCTGTTGTGGCAGCTTCTTCTGTCATAACTGATGCTTCTACATCTGCGTTAATCCTTGCATTAATTGAAAGATCCTCGTAATTATCAGATGAAACACAGTCCTCATTACTTGTCAATGCTCGTAATTCCTCTAATTGGATGCTCATTGTCGGGCTTAATATTTCAGAAGTTGAACCATCAATCATTCTATCACTTTCGGTGCGAGCAAGTTTATTTTGCTCGAAAACAGCATCCTTGGCAAGAGAAGGATCTCTATAATCCAATTCTGTTCCTCTTGACGTGTTTCTGTGTTCCTCGGAAACTATATGACTTTCAGTTAAGCCTGTGTAATCCTCCCTTTCAATAGAACCACTAAAATTTCCTTCTTGGGTGCTCTTACTCTGCACCGTATCTTTGTTCGCATGATTTGAAGTTACAGAAAAAGAAGACCAGCGCCTTAAAAAGTCTATATCCACATAATGATTGGAGTTCTCCATGTCATACATCCTGCTACTAGACTGCCGCTGGACACGGATATCTGTATGTTTGGAAGAGCTCCAATCACCAGAAGAAGATGCAGAGGCACTACCATGCCCACTAGAATTCCTCATGCTGCTCTGGCAATCTCGTGCATAAGAGGGATTATTGCAAGGAATGTTAGTAGCAGTAAAAGACCTCCCCTGAACAACAGGCCATTTACTACTACTTGATCTTCGCAGTAGCAGGGAAATACCAGCAGCTTCAGCATCAATTTTTTTGTTTGGATGGGAGTTTTTGAACTCTTCATCAGCAGTATCTTTGTGAGGTTGACTTGAATCAAGTGTTGGGTGGATCACCACTTGCTGTTCCAGATGGTTCTTTACCCCTCCACCTACTATCACCTCTTCAAGGGAACTGTTCTTCATGAGACTTTCACCTTGCTCAAAATTCATCCTCACTTGAACAGGTTCCATTTCCGCCCTCTTGAGTATTCCCACCTTGGTATCAGACTCGAAATAATCTCTTTCCTCTTTCAATGACATCTGAGAATGACTTGCAGCATTGGTGAATACTGCTTCGATGTCTGGGATATGCACACTGATGCAAGCACCTTTTTCATGGCAAACTGGACAAACATTTCTGTGCTTGTCCCTTGACTCAATCGCATCAAAGTTCCAGCCACATTGAGAACAGGTTGTTGGTGTACTCAGGCGAGCATCTTTTGACTGATCAAATTCAACAAAAAATGACTCAGGAGAGGTCATAGTAAGATCTTTAGCCGCAGCACTGATGCTCTGTTCCTTAGAATTAATTCCATGAATACTGTCTCTAATAACATCTTGTTCCGCGCCATCTTCATCTACTTCATCAACTCTATCAAATATAAAGACTTCGTCATCTTGAGCATCGTTATACAGCATCTTTTGGCTTTCAATTGCCAGATTATCCTTGTCATGCTCACTGCACTCAGTATCAAGTGCAACACTGGCACCATGTTCAGAACTTGCATTGCTGCTAGTTGTTAAAGAGGAGTTCCTAGAGGCCATAGGGCGGAAAGAAGAGGTTGCATTTCCAGCATAGAAGGTAGTACTTGGGACACTGGACAAAAGTGGCCTGAACATTTGTGGGCTTTTTCGTTCCTGTTAAAATAAAACAAGCACATCATAAAGACGTGAAAAAGATCATTGATACTGATATCGACATGGGTATGCATAAGTAGAACGATGTATGACACTTTAGTGCAGGTCTTGAAAACTTAGTATTAAATAACAAAGTACGCCACTATTTACATAACATACCATTTGCCGAAGTGCAGAATCGAAAGATCTTTTTGGAGCCGAGCTAGAGGCAGATGTTCTTGATGGCCTGTTGGAGAATACCACTTTGCTATTTGGTAGTGATCCAACTTTCTTTGAAACTGACTGCTCTGATATACTCAAATTGGTTGAATATAGAGAGTCCACGTCATCATCACCAGATGATCCAAACGAACCCTTACTCTGGGTACTATGTCGGTCTCGATCATAACTATACGCTGAATTTGCACTCCGAGAAGCAGTTGGTGACATTGATTGACGTCCTAATTTGGAGGAATCCCTCCCACTTCTGGATGCTGGTGAAGAGCCCCTCACGTAAGATGCTGGTGTATCAGCTAGAGAAGTCCGGAGATTGGGTGGAGCTTCCGATGGAAATCCAGGGATACTTGATTGCCATGCAATAAATTTTGGTGAAGGAGAGCTTCCCCGACTAGTATTTACAGGGGAGGTTCCTCTCCCAGATGAAGATGCATTTCCACTTGACCTAACGTTTATCTTCCGATAAGTGGGTGTGGAAGATCTCTGAGAAGGTGATGAGTTTTTAATTGGAGGAGTAGACGGCCTTAATGATGGACTAGAAGGCCTTATACTGGGAGATGGACTAGAGTTACGAGCTGAAGATGGCCTTCCCCTGGACTGCAAAGTACTATTTCCAGACCGAGGAGATGGGCTAAGTCGTTGTGGACTTGCACTAGTTCTACTACTCCTGTAATTCTTCTCAGCCTGACATCATATACGCATTATCAGTATCAGAGATAAGATAACAATTAAAAAAGAATCATCTGTTGGGTTCAGAAAAGACACTGCTGACGTACTGTGCTTGATCTTGATACGGAGATGGGCTGACTTCGAGTCCTACCCCTCTGGACAAGATTAACTGGCATGGTCTCATCATCCAACGAACGGAAAAGAGGAGTGTCGGGAGGAGTCAACAGCCTTAAGTTCGAAAATACCAACCATATCATTAATAATAGTGAAGCATTCAGAGAAAAATGATACTGTATGAAGAGCTAAATTGGGTATATTCCCCATTAACTCACAATCATCAAACTGATAGTATGATGCAGAAGGAAGACAAATATAATTCTTTAACAACAATTTTTAAAATCCTAGGCAAGAAAAAGAGCATTTCAAGAATGCCATGCAAGCAATCAAAAGAATAAAAAAGTAAAAAGGTTCTTCCGATAACAGTGCAATTAAATATTTTCCATTTTATGTTTGATCAGGAATGATGAACAAGCTGGCAAATCATTTAATTCTGAAAAGCATATAAGAGTAGAAACTGCACGCACCAATCATAGTCATTTTTCTCATCGTCCGCATTGAGGAGGTCACTGCTCTCTCCACGAGACGGAAATGACACCCCAAGCTTGAAACTCGAAATGGAATCAAGTCTTCTCGCTGTTGAACTTTGTAAAATTAGACCCAAATAAACAAGAAAAGGTAAGCTAAATGCCTAAAAAAATCATGATAGGATTAAGTTTCCAACTTACACAAGGATATGTCAAATTCATCAGTAGACTGAAGCAAAAAGTTGTCGCTCTCTTTATGTTCCATCTCATTGAATAGAACAAGATCTTCATCTTTCTGTTTGACTATAATTCCTCCTTCAAGACTGCGTCCTCGTTTATGAGTAGTCACTCTAAGATCCTTTTTAGGAGAGCGCCTCAACACCGGAGAAGGAGGCATTTTGACTACCCAAAACCCCAAGAACTTAGTATGATTCTTTCATAACAGTAAGTATCAAACCCAATTCTCCAAAACACCCATAATTCGTGACCCAAACCCTTCTCCACCTTGTTTAAACCCTTTCACCAAAACCACAAAAATCCCCTTATACAACAAACAGATTAACCAACTATCTTTCCTCAGTTAACTCAATCGCCTAATAAGGCAGCCAACAATCAAATTTTTAACTTCACTCACAATGGAAAAAACATATAAATACACATATTAAACCATACCCCAATTTCTAAATTTCTTCACCATAAATTTCCTCTTGCTCGTAACTCCAATTATGTTCGTGAACGTCAAATGTAACCCCCAAATTTATCCTTAAAAAGCAGCGTATTCCAAATGATTCCTACTAATTGATGATTGATACTAACCACTTAAATGAAAACCCCAAATAAATTCTTGAAAATCCTTCCCAAGAGATTAATACAAGTAGAAATTTTTTTAACAACAACAAAAAATACCTGAAAAAAATCAGATACTCCCACACTCTAAACAAGTCCTCTTTCAGTCAAACAAATTTCCAGTAGAGTCAAAAACCAATTCTATCCGAATAAGATCTCAATTTCCACCAGGTTTTCAACTTTAATACCCTAAAAATCAAGAATCACACACTTGGATCTACAGCTTCTCATTAAACAAAAGGGGCAAAGAAAATTACACAAGATCGTATATACAGAGATCAATCAATCATAAAATAGAAAAACCCTAATTCTTCCAACATTCCCGAATTCCATACAAAGAAAGAAATGAAAAAACCCTAATTATTGTTTGTTGTTGTTACCTTCAAAGCAAGTTTATTTCATACACACACTCTCTCTCTCTCTCTCTCTTTCTCACTACTCTACTTCTCTCTGCTGTGAACAGCTCGTTTTTTCCCTTTCCTTTTTCATTTTTCTCTTTTGTTAATTCTCATGTTTACTAAAATACCCCTCAAATTACTAATTTTAATTGTATTATATCAAGAGAATTAGTGATAACCAATGTCTATTACGGGAAAAGAGTATGAAATAATGTCAGCAGGTAATGTTTATCGGTCTTTGATTATGGAATATGGACCGTATTCGTTTCTCTCTCTAGATTTTTCTTTTGGGTTTCCTCTGGCTCTGATCCTCCTCCCTCCCTCCCTCCCTCCCTATTTTTCTTTTTATCTCACACGTGAGAGGTTCTATTCTACCGTGACTATTACAATACAGTTGGGAGTTATTCTTTTTTATTATTAGGCCTTCAGGATGTCGACTGGTTTATAGAGATTCCTGTGGTTAGAAAAAATAAATTAATCCAATTACATGTATATGCAGCGCGAGCGTTACTGTATGAAGTGTGACCTAGGGACTTGGTTGAGAAAGACACAAGCACAAAACTAAAGGATTTTGTAAATGATGATGATTTTACACGATCTTTGGATGAAAGGGACAAACCACTAATATATAAATAGAGGATATAAAGTAGTACTCAGGCTTTTGGAAAAATAAGACTAGACTAATTATGAGTCGTTATAATCAATCAAATCAAATCGTTCATTAGCTTTTTAATAATATTTTTAAATTCAGTTCTTATAAAATTAAGGATTAAAAGTTGAAACCAATGTGTGTATGTGGTAATCTATCTTATCATTAGAACCCATTTAGAAAGGGGATTAATTTAATTGATGACTAATTTGAGATCGATGATTAATGTGTTGCCTGGACTAGTAATAGTATCTAACTAACTCCTTATTATTTTCAAATTGAACCAAATTCCGATAGGTGAGATCTGTGTCATTTCTATACTTAAACACAAGTTTAAGATTTCAGGTGATTTTAATTTCTTTACCTCATATCCCACCCTCCCAGACAAACTAATTAAAATGTTCACCCTTGGCCAGTCACGGGGGATCGAGCTAGATTTTTAGGTAGGAGGGTTGGCAATAAAACCACGTTACATGAGCAAATAAGATAAGAGATGTAAGATAAAATTGAAGGGGTAGGAAAAGGCTCGAGAAAATTTGGACTTAACTGGTAAGTAAGGACACTAGGTGCTGCCCCTGAGAGTCGACGTTGATATTTATAATATTATATTTTGCGGACCCTTTTGAAAACTATGTTTAAGCATCGAAAAAGCAATCTTTAATAGAGTGTAAAGTTGTTAGTGGTATCAAGAGAGTGTAAGAGTAGAGATTTGTACACATGCGAACACAACAAGTGTGTGAGGGTTAGTTAACAACTATATAAACTCACCGAACACACCTTTGTAAATTATCTTTCATTCAATCAATTCTTGATTAAAATCGTTTGTAATATAATGTAGAATTCACCCAATTCTATCATGGTATCAGAGCTTTAATCTCAGATTTATCTGAGGGAATCGATCTTTCTTCATCACAATTCTTCTTCTTTTCTTCATCAATGTCTTCATCTCATTCTTTTTCATGGAAGAACCGAGTTCTTGAAGAATAATGGAGTTCTTGAAGCAATGACTTGTTCTGAAGTTTGATTTGATCCTGATCTCTGCTGTAACGTCTTCAAACATGATCAAGCATGATTCTTAGGTATGAAATTTGATTTTCTCACTTGTGCTCTTGGATTCATGGATTTCTTCTCATTTTTGGTATGAATCTTGATTCTTCAACCTCAACTGTTAAAATTGAATCTCTGCTGGTAATCTCCATCTCAATCTTTTGCTTACTTCATACTTGATTTCATGTGTTCAGTCTCTACATCACTATCTCACCAATTTTCAGTTTCATTATCAGACATTGTTTTCATCATAACTAGTTTCTATTCTAACCTAGTTCTTTTATCAAGTCCTACTGGTACTGATTCCTGAATCTATTAGATCTGAGCATGCCTATCTCTTCTACAATTGTTAGTTAGAGAGAAGCTTAATTTTGTTCCATTTGATAGTGAAGAAAATCTCTTCTTAAATTCAGTAGAAATTTGGGGTATGTGTGTGAGTTGATTATTTGCTGCACTATAATGTGCTTAATCTTGTTTTGGTTAGTTTCTCCTCTCGGTTTCACTTTGGTAAAGTCCTCATCATGTGAGAGATCATGAGTATGTGTCTTGCAATTTTCATGGTGAATCTGAAGATGACGTTATGGAATTGAATTTGGTGATGGTATTGGTGTACAAATTGGAGTCCTCTTTGTCGAGTTTGTATATACTTAGTATGCACCCTGGTTTTCATCTCTATCTTAGATAGGTTCTTCATTTATTTATTTTTGTATAAAATAAAAGGTATCAATTCATAAATCAATTCTGGACAAGGCTTTGTTTCAGCATCTGGTTCCAGATTTTAGTGCTGGATAATAATACTTGGAGTGTAAAGGTTAGGATCCTCCTGTTCTCATTTCATTTTTTTAGTTCCCACACGCCCAGGCATTTTGATTTCCCCTTGAAATGGGACAAACACTATGTTGTGTTCAAGTGAATCAGTCAACTGTAGCTATTAAAGAAACATTTGGCAAATTTGATGATGTTCTGCAACCTGGATGTCATTTCTAGCCATGGTGTCTTGGAAGTCAAATTTCTGGCTATCTTTCATTGTGTGTTCAGCAACTTGATGTTCGATGTGAAACTAAAACGAAGGACAGTGTTTTTGTGACTGTTGTTGCATCCATTTAGTAGTACCACAACTCAGTATACAGCGCTGCACAAAATATTCATGTTGCTGCAGGTGCTGGTGATACGAACATCTGTGGAGGAATAGTTCAATTATATTGGGACTGTATTCTAAAAATATGCCTTGACATGAATGAGCAAGTTCGTCAATCTGCTGTCAAGATTGTAGAAGTGGTGTTGCGCCAAGGTCTTGTTCACCCAATTACATGTGTTCCACATCTAATAGCACTAGAAACAGATCCAAGATGTCAACTCAAAATTGGCGCATCATTTGCTAACAAACATGAACGAAAAGTATCCATCTTTCTTTGAAAGCCTTTTGGGTGATGGACTCCAGATGTCATTTTTTCTTTATCCAGTCAATGAGCCTACGTTCTGCTGAATTTTCAAAGGAGAAAGGGTCAGGAATCATTAAAGGGAAAGCTGATGCAACTCTTTTAATTTGGCGAGGCTTGGAGTTTCTAGAATTTACAGGCTCATTCGAGGAAATCGTATTTCCAGGAACAAGTTTATGTACTCCATTGTACTGTTGTTCCTAGTGGAGATTTGGCTAAGGTTCATCGTGTTGTCGAACATAGTTCATTATTTCACCTCCCACAATTCAAGGCCCACAGATTACAACTTGGGGTTCTTAATATGCTTTGTTGTGAAATTCATCTTCAGGTCCTTACTTGCATTTCCAGCCAGTCCATCCACCATACAGCAAGTTGAATACAAGAAGTTTCAAGTGTCGTACATATCAGACTGTAGAGTTGTTAGTGCAATCTCAAGGTTTCTTTGCAACCACCTTGAGATTGAGGGAGGGTAATAGAGTGTAGAGTTGTTAGTGGTGTCAAGAGAGTGTAAGAGTAGAGGTTGTACACATGCGAACACAACAAGTCTGTGAGGGTTAGTTAACAGCTATATAAACTCATGGAACACACCATTGTAAATTATCTTTCATTCAATCAATTCTTGATTAAAATCGTCTGCAATACAATGTAGAATTCACCCAATTCTATCAATATCCAACACTATTAAGGGATGAGAAACAATGTTAAAGGAAGTTTCAACGATAATAAAAAAATTCAGGTTCCTTTTAACCTTGATGTCGATATCATCTTTATGGAGAATTATTCTTGCTTTGTGATATTACGCCTGAATTAGATGTAGACTAAAACAAAAAGAAACTCAAAGTTACCACCGATTTCTTCTTTCTTTGGTATGAAATATTAACTATTTTCGATGAAGAATTCATGTTATTGTAAGTTTGGTGCATTCTCCAAACTTATTAGTATTCATGCAACATTTATCCATTCATTTCCTTTACAAAGATGATATTAAATCTCATCACATTCAGAGATAAGAGAATTACACTCCATAAAGGTTAGACGATGATCACTAGGAGTTGAAAGAAATTTTTTGCCTAACTTTCTCGTGTTTCTATCTGTTAAAGCATTGCTCGGTTTAACCCACATATGATGGTATGTCAAGTCTGAAATTGTCAAATTTAGATGCCAAATATATAAGATTGACTTGCATTACCATATCAACTTCGAATTTAGGTTAGACTTATGTTGTACAGGTAAATCACGAAATAGTTTAACTCCATCTTACCCACAAAAACTGAAAAACACACGAAGACATTTAACAAAGAGCTTAGTAACTGAAGATTGATTTTCCTTCCTATAATTATTTCTCTCTATATATCAAACAATAAGGTCTTGACTTCAATAAGATAGATTTGACCATTGGGGTGGTCAAAGTATTGAAAGAATTACCTTCAAAAGAAGACTTCAAAGGAAGGGGATGAGACTATTTTTAGTGCTCATTCAAAATGAAAAGATAACACGTTTTGTTTCTTGTGCTAGTTCAAAAGAAGGAGAAAGCACTGTAACACCAAATAAAGGGGACGAATAGGTAACAATTTTGGACTTATCTTTTAGTGAAAAAGTAGTGGAAGGACAGCCTACTGGAGACGTGTCAATGGCTAAGAATAATTTATTCTTGGTGTTAGATGATTGGGTGGCCTTAAATATGGCACAAATACAGTGTGTTGATGGTAATAATAGAGATGTCATTAGGAACACTGTGGAATTTTGTTCGAGTTATGTTGTAGCTTTGGTGGCGTTTTTCAAGGTCAAAAGGTGGCGATGGAAGCATCTATGATTGAAAAAATGAAGAGAAACTGCTAACCAGGAAGAAAATGTTATGAAGGCGAAGTGAGTCTGCTCTCAGATAAAGTCATCCCTAATAGTTTTGAGAAGTTAGATGAAGAAATCAAGTAGACAGTGGAAACAAAAGATGGGGACAACTATAATTCTAATGATAAATTATAAACTCGTGTCTTGGAATATTACAGACATAGGGTTTTATGACAAAATTTTATCTTTGCAAAAAAAAAAGGTTATTATTCTATGTTCTATTCGTTTAGTTCAAGGGACGAAGCTGATGAAGGTCTTGAATTGCTAATTAAACAAATATGATACAACAATGATTTTGATTAGGCTTATCTTCCTTCACAGGGGACTAGGGGTGGACTCTTGCTGATCTGGGATTCTGTGATGTTTGAGAAATTTGATGAGTTTTTGGGCATTCATTCATTTACGTTTTATTTGAGGAATAAAACAAATGGTTTTGTATGGTTGCTTTTTAATATTTATTCGCCAATAACTTATGTTGCCATGGAGGGATTTTGGGAGGAATTGAATGGTGTTAGGGATCGTCAGAGTTTACCGTGGCTTATTACAGGTGATTTTAATGTTGTAAGAAATGAAGAAGAAAGAAGTAAATCAGAAGGGGAACTACGTAACATAGGTTTTCTAATCATTTTATTCGACATTAGAATTTGGTGGACTTTGTGCTACTGGGAAGAGCTTATACTTGTTAGAATAAACGAGAAAACCTATTTATTTGTAGGCTTGATGGGGTTTTTATTTTCGTATTTGGATGAATATTGCAGTCAAGCTATGCAAAAGGTTTTTCTATGGTTAGAATTGGACCACATTCCCATTTCATTCGACACTCATCCCATTGTTAGGGCGAATTATTACTTTAAGTTCTCTTCTCACTGGGTTTTATAAAATGATTTTGTATCAAATATCTCGACCTGGTGGAATATGACGGTGCTTACAGGAAGACCGAGTTACATTTTCAAAAAATAAATAAAAATAAAATCAAAACTTGAAGTATTTTTTTAAGAAGTGGAACAACGCCACTTTTGGAAAACTCAACAAGCTAAAAGAGTTGGGAACCACTGTAGGAGGCTTGAATATTTTGGAGGAGTCCTAACAGTTGACGCAATACCAGGTGATTGAGATAACTAATATCGAGTTTTACCCATCAGCAGCTTAAGCACACTCATGCAAAATAATTATGCAAACAACAAAAGTTAGATAATTCAAAAAACGACATAAGAATTCGGGTTATTTTCATCGTGTTGCCAATAATGGAAGAAGAAAAAACACTATTCCAAACTAGTTATTGACGACATGGATTATTTGGATAAAACTAAGATTAAGGTGGAAGTATAACAGTTTTTTTATCAATTTGTTTCGTGAGGGCAACAATTGTGAAGTTTCTTTAGGGAGTGAATGCTTGTGTTTTGTTAGAAGCACCTGTTTTGGATGATAAAGTTTTAAAGGTCATAAAGGGTTTCGATAACAATAAATCCCTTGTTCCCGATGGTTATCATGGAGTTCTATATTGCGGCTTGGAACGTTATTAAAACTGAATTTCTTTTTGTTTTACAGAAATTTCATTGTAACAAATCATTATATTAAAGAATTATCTACTCTTTCATTTCCATGGTTACTAAGAAGGAAGATTCAAGTACTCCAAAAGATTTGAGACCTACTGGCTTGGTTAGTAGTGTTTATAAAATAAAACTCAAAACTACTATCATAGAGGTTGAAGACTGTGATGTCGAGACTTATTTTGGATTTTAAAGGAGCTTTCATCATGGGGAAGAAAATTTTGGATGGTATTATTGTCGTAGCTGAATGTGTTGATTCTAGATTAAAGATGAAATTACCTGGGGTGGTGTGTATAATTAATATGGAGAAGGATTTCGATAACGTTAAGTGGGTTTCATTGGTAAGAACTCTCGAAACTCATGGTTGTGGGTAGAAGTGGATTGATTGGATGAGGTGGTGTGTCACTTTGGTTGAGCTCTCTTTCTATTTTGGTAAATGGGAGTTCGATGGAGATATTTAGGCCCGCAAAGGAGCTTAGGCAAAGGGATTATCTATCTATTTTTATTTTATTTTTAGTAATGAAGATTCTTATAAAACTAATTTCTAAGGCTTCAGAAAGGGGTATCATCAAAGGTTTCTCAGTAAAGGATGGAGGAATTTATATCTCTCATCTTTAGTTCGTCGATGATACTATAATTTTTTTGATGTGACTGTCGTTCAAGTTCATGCTTTTTTAATTATTTTAATTCATTCTTAGACTTTTACAAGTTTAAAATTGAAATTTTAGATAAAAGTTCTGTGTGGGAGCGAAAAACGGTTATCGAATATTCAACAAATGAGATGGTTTATAAAATTGAGACTCTTCCAATGAAGTATCTTGGCATTTCCAAGTGGCGTCATTCAAAGGAAAGCTTATGTTTGGAAAGACGTGATTAGGGGAATGAAAAATAAGTTAGCTCCATGGAATACGAAACTCAATAAGGAAGGAAAGATTACTCTTATTAAAACCACTCTCTCGGTTATTCCATTATATGTTATGACAGTTCTTACTATTCCTGTTGCAGTAAAAAAACGAATGATTAAAATCATGCGAATTTTTTTATAGGGTACTAATAATTTTGCTAGGAATATGTGTTTGGTTTTTTGGGGCAAGATGTGTTTGCCTAAAAAGTAGGAAAAATTGAAAAAATATCCCGTATTAGCATACTTTTTGGGAAAATGCCCTGCTAAAAAAAACTCATGGGAAAATGCCCTGCTAAAAAAAACTTATGGGAAAATTTTTCCCACCGTTACATTTCCCATCCATCTAGCGTTAAATGGTCAAACTTTGCATACGTGACCTTTTACATGTGTGGGCCTTAAGACGAGATTATCCTTACTTTTAGATTTCGCCACATGTCCTAGGGTTAGATTTGGACGGCTAAAGATGTGAAATGAGATTATTACTATAGTACCAATACATTTTCTAAATATTACCTCTGTATCCTTGTGTAGGATTTTACCACATGTCAGCACAAATGAATGAATGGCTAGTGATGCGAGAGAGTGTAATTACCTTATCTACCTAATCATTTCAATATATTACTTCTGTATCCTATCCACCAGATTGCGCCATGTGTCAATAAAAACTAGATGAACGACTAATAATGATGTTTTTTTTTACTGTTCTCAAAACAATAACATACCTACAAGTTTTGTCTCTATAAAGAGACACAGTTAACATCAGTACCAAAACATAAAATGCCACAAGTTTAAACAACACCATAATCCATAAAAACATCATAATCAAAAAAAAAAAAACTTAAACATCATAAGGAACCTTAGCCTTTTTTTGTCTTTTGGGAAAGGGTTGTGCACTATTGAATGATTGTTCAAAGTTAACAGTCACACTTGAACCTGAACCTGAACCCTCCTTGAAATTTTGCTTCACCTTTATACTTCCAGTGGATCCATTTCTTTCTTTGTTTTTTTCTTTGTCCCAGCAGCTACAGAAGAAGAAGTAGTGGTTGTTGCAATTTTTTTTGAAGAGGCAGTTGTAGGTGCAGTTGAAGTAGATGCTGCAAATTTCTTCCTAATCCTCTTTGGAACTGCAACTTTCTAAACAAACGAATCACCTTCAAAATGTCACTCGGTTCTTGGGCCTTTCTTCTTAGGGTTAGATCCAACTTGTCCACCTTTAAAAGTAGATTTGTTGTGATTATTTCCACCACAGTTGGAACATTTTCTAGGCTTTTTGTGTGATTCCATCTCTGTCCAAGACCTCTTCCTATTCACACAAGGTCTTCCTGATTCTCTCAATAACACAGGATGTATGATATGAATATGTGGCTGTAAAAGATAAACAAAGATAGAAGAGACAAAAAGATAGAAGATATAAATTAGGTTTTGGATTCTTTATATAGATCTAAAAAGAAAGGATACAATAGTAAAAGGAAAAAACGAAATATATATATAAAAAGAAAAATCTTAAAGCAAAAGCTTTATCAGATGCACATACCTTGGGGAAGTATTCAATATTGTCACCTAATGGAGTTACTGACCATGAATAAGTGGTCTTATAATACTTCACGTTGTAGTATTTACTACTGTATCTGCAAACATTAAACACAAATTTAATTAGAATCTAACCAAATCAAAAATGCATTTATTTCATCTCAACTAATAACTGAAATAGTACTTACAAAACCTAATTTGGTATGAATTTGACCAGCACACACACTGAATGATGACAAAGGAATTGCCTCAGCTGCCACTGGATACAAATGCAAGTTTTGGCAACAATATCAACTGTAAAAACTTTATTTAAGGTGATGTTAATAACCTCATACACTTTATTCACTTGAGCAAGATTAGCATGAAACTTCCCTATACAGGCCTTCATCTTGTTAATGAGAGTCATTGTAGTAGGAACTAGATCACCTTCCTTCCATGTTGCAGCAAGTGCAGCTCTTATAGAATACAGTCCCATCACTAACTGAGTGTACATTGTGGCCATCTTAACCACATGCTCGTCTCTAATGTTTACACATATTGCATTAAAAGACTCACATAAATTATTATTAATATGCTCACATGCAGCATCAAGTGGAAAGAAAGATCTTGCCCAACAACTTGGGTCATTCATCATTAGATAGTTGTATGATTTCTTAGATTCCACCATTAAAGCATCCATATGCACCTGAACATTAAATAAACAAGATTAGTAATATATAACACTAAATAAGACAAGCAAACAAAACTTCATTAACACAATAACTATAACTAGGAAACATAACCTTCAAATAAAACTTCTTGCATGCCTTGGCAGCATTCCACCTTAAACTTGTTAGCTTTGGAGCCCTGTGACCCTTGGTCATATAGTTCTTATAGAGGTGCCTGCAGTGTACATAATAGATAAGTAAAATGGTCATAAAGCAGTAAAGTAGATTATAATTGAGTCAAATGGTCATTACCTAGAGCAATATCCGTGGTTTGCATCTGGGAACAATTCTGCAACAGATTCAAGAAGTCCCTTTTGCCCATCATACATAAATGTCAGTCCCTTTCTACTCACAACCTTAGGTTTCAAATCTTTTATAAAAGTATACAAGTTTTTCTCAATCTCATTCTTGCAAATGAATATTACAAGTGGGAAAACACCATTCTCACCATCCAATGCAGTGGCTGCAAGCAACACACCACCAAATTTTCCAGTTAAGTGACACCCATCCAACCCTATAACTGGCCTACATCCAGTACTAAATCCTTGTAACTGTGCATGGAATGATATTGTGACACTTTCAAATCTATTGCCTTTCTCATCTGTGGAATAGGTGAAGCTGGCAATACTCCCTGGGCTCAAATCTTTAACCACTTCACAAAGACTTAGAACAAGGGTATAGGATGGTTCATTACTTCCATTTTGTTCTTTAAGTAAGAGCACCTGCAAGCAAAAAAATATGAGTTATAGAGAATTAAACAAAGAAAAATTTAAAAATTTATATAAAAAAACTTCAACTACATACCCTTGTTTCACAAGCAACCCAATAAGGGATATCTGTATTGAGGTCACCCTATGTTAAGTAGTTTTGCATCTGCTTAGGCTTTGGAATCACTTCAGAAGGTTTCATTGTCTTTTTCAAATATTCAATAACAAATGTAAAGTTGCACTTAGGATTTTTATTTGGTTCCACATTACCAGTGCATGTGTGTTCCAGGTTGCGTTTCCTAACAGTGAAAGTTTCTTCATTTAATAATTTTCTTACATTCACTTCCCACTTACATCCTTCACCATGCTTATTCTTGCAGTCTGCATACACTCTATGTGGTTCTGACTTCTTCAACTTGTACACAGTATGCTCCAACACTGCATACTTCCTTGAATGCTTTATGAAAGCATGTTTATCTTGAAAAAGCCATCCCTTTTTCTAATTCACCAGGAACAACTTCAGGAATTTCTTCATTCTGCATTGTCAAATTAATTGGGTCATTTTCATATTGGCGAAACTGGAATTGCCGTGCAACTTGCTCATATTCAGTTAACTCAATTGGAACTCTCTTAACATTAGGCTCTTCAATACTATCATTCACTTCAAATGCAGGCCCATCATCTTCAACTGCAGGCCCACCATCTTCAACACCATAAGCCTCATCAGACTCACCATCTTCATCCTGAGCTTCTTTATTTGCAAGATACCCACTTATCCATTCTGCATAAGCTCTTCTCTGTTCTTCATCTTCACTATCGACGTACTTAAAATGTGGATCATCATCTGGATGACACTCACCCAGATTTTCATTTGGTAGGTTAACTTGGTCTTCAGCAATATAAACATCTTCAACTATGCTATAGCTTGAGTAAATGCTTGTTTCAATAACTCTTCATCATCATCCACATGTTTTTTACCATTACTTATACTGTCTTGTTGATTGTTATCACAAGCACTAGCTTGTGTATTTAAAATCTCACATTCATCATCAAACACTAGCCTTACAGGTCTTGTAACCTTGGATTTTCCCTTGTTCTTTCTAGCTGCCTCTTCTAACCTTCGACTTTTTCTAGTCATCACCTTAGCTTTAGAAACTGGAGTCTTTTATTTACCACTACTTCCAGACAAATCAATACCATTAATTCCAGACAAATCACCATCATCAAGCACAAATAAATCTAAAGAAACATACCCTTGCTCATCTACCACAACATTTCTCCATATTTTAAAAAACAGATAATCATTCTTAAGTTGAACATTGTCCCATGTAACTATTGATAAAAGCAACACACTAATTCCCATAAATATAAACCTTAACATCTGCTTAAACTTATCAAAAGTAATAGTTTCACCATCAACATTATAACAATACAACAACTTTCCCTCATGCACCCCATTATTCACCCTTAAACAAAAATCCAATTTCTTAATAACCCTGGTGCAAATAAAAAACCCCAAATCAGAGAGAAACCCCTTAAATCATAATTACATAAAAATAAATCATTAAAAAACATGTAAACATACTAATTCTACATTCAATTGTAATTATAAACCCTTATTTCAGCATTAGAAACCCTAATTTGTAATTTTTTCCAAATCAGAAAAAAAAAACTAATCAAATCATAATTGCATAAGAAAAAAGCATTTAAACTTATTAATACAACTTTCAATAGTAATTATAAACTTATTTTAGAAACCCTAATTTTTCAGTTTTTCCCAAATCAGAAAAAAAAAACCTAAGTGCAATCGAAGTGTAATAAATCAAATTCACATGAACGATTCAGTAAAGCAAAGAAAATTAGAAATGGGTTTCATAAAACTTACGGTTTGTGCTCCTCCATATCTTCGATTCTTCTTCGTGTATATTTCGGTCATCTTTGTTCTCTGTTTTCTTCTCTTCATCTTCACCTTATTAATAAGAAACTCACAACCACACAAAACTTTTGATGATCTCGTCACCTTGATTCATATTCCTTCATCTTCTTCTTTGAATCTTCTCACCTAGTTTCAATCTTTTCTGTTTATGGCAAGATAGAGAAACGAAGAAGATGAGATCGATATTAACAAGAGGGAACATGTGGTCACTTATGGGTAAAACGTGGTCGAGATCTAGCCGTCCAAATACACATGTCGCAACGTGAACAACAGATAAAGTGCGGGTAAAACAATAGTTTTAGATACTACCATTTTGTATTCGTACGATTAAATCGGGATCCATGGGACAAAATACTTCCACATGTCGTCATTTTCATGTACAACATGATAAGGTTAATCTTGTAATTTTATATAATGATGATATCTTATCTTAGGAGATATTGATCGGTCAATATCACAATATTGACTACATGGATGGGAAATGTAATGGTGGGGTATTTTTCCATAAAAGAATTTTGGCGGAGCATTTTTCCGACGGGGCAATACCAATATAGGGACATTTTCCCAATTTTCCCTACAAAGTAAGGTGGTTTAGAAATTAAAAAATTAAGGGATGCCAACAATTTTTTGATGGCTAAATGGTTTTGGCGTTATGGTCGTAAGAAGAATTCTCTTTGGTGTAAGGTTATTAAGGAGAAGACAGGGGCTTCCATTTCAGAGCAATTTCCTCAAGATTCTCACGGGGGCGTGGGTTATGAAAAGGTTTTATGGAGTCGCGCTTTATTATGCTTGAAAATGGAGTTTGTATGTTAACAAGGGTACTTCAATTCTTTTATAGCACAATAAATGGTGTAATAATTTTATTTCAAAGATGTTTATCCAACTCTTTAAGAAGTATAAGAAAAAATGGAGTACAATTGATTGTTTTATTTCTTCTGATCATAAATGGATGTCGGAGTGAAGGGATATTCTAAATACGGAAGCAATGGACAGCAAAACATAATTGTTCCCATACCTAAGCATTATCCCTCATATTACTGATAATAATGATTATTTGGCTTTCTTTAATTGTGATGTAACATAAAAGTTCTAAGTGCAGGTTGCGTATGATACATGTACTACATAATGTAGTCCGTGTGTAAACATGGAAAACTTATGGTCGCCAAAAGTTTTACCTTCCAATGTATCTTTTATTTTGTGGGATGTTGTTTGTGAATCGCTCCCAACGATGTCTATGCTTCGGATAAGAAAGTTAACGTTCCAAGTGATAGCTGTAAAATATGCAATTTGGCAGAGGAGAGTGTTGAATATTCATTCTTCCATTGCGACACTGCTTGACAAGTTTGGAGTTATTTCTTAAGAGCCTTTAAGGTTAAATGGGTGTTTGCAAATTTGTTACAACAAAACTTTCTTGCATGGTGGAAAAACAAACAAAAAGAAAAAAATAAATAAATTTGGAGACTTTTTCCTTAAATCATTTGTTGGATTATTTGGAAGGAACGAAATCGAGTCGTTTCTGGGGATAGGTTGAAATCAAAGGATGATCTTATTAGCATCGTTAATTCCTATTTATTGTTATGGTGCTCTCTTTTAGATATCTTTAAGGGTGTTCCAACTGTCTTTGTATTTGGCAATTGGAAGGCATTTATTCGTCATTGAAGTAATTTGTTGTAAACACTATTCGAGTTTTATTTATATATTAACTTTTTCTTTCAAAAAAAATGTGCTTTTTTCTTTCTTTTCATGTTAATGTTTTGAAACCCAGTTTTTTTGGTTTCGAAAACTAAAGGCCAAACAACAAAATAATGTGTTTTGCTTTTCTTTATGGATAATTCGAAGACGAGTAATATAAGTTTTAAAAACTGAAGTATAAAAGTATTTTTTCTTTTTCCCGTTGAGGTTTCGAAGGTTTCAAGAATTGAAGCATAAAAGTATTTTCGTTTTTCCTTGTTGAGGTTTCGAAAACTGTTTTTTTAGGTTTCAAAATCTTAAGCATGAACGTAAATTTTATTTTTTCGTGTTTTAGTTAGGAGAACTGATGCCTAAAAAATTTAAAGCAACAACTATGATTTTCATAAGCAACGTAAGTGTTTAGAAAACTATGTCCAAAATGTGACTAAAAGTTAATTTTATCGTGTTTCGACTATTTTCTTTTACATTAAAGGCAAATATATCCGCGTATTTTTGTAAGCCATACTTATCTAACATTAAAAAATGATACATGCTTCCACGGATGTTTCATCTTGTTTTGATAAGTATGTAACTTAGGTAAATTAATACAATCAAAGCTAGCCAAGTTTTAACTATGCACCAGTTTTTAATTACCGACTTTGGAAATATTAATGTTCAAGAAAAGCTATTGTTTCTATACCTAGCACAAGGATTTATAAGCCGACTATATTTGAGTTGTGTCATATTACCAGTAGCCATATTTAGCGAAAATGCATCATATGCAAGTAGTTATATATGATGGTAAATCTAGTGGATATCTTAAACATTAATTAAGCTTAGATTCTCTAGAAAATTATTCCTCAAAAACCTATCTTAGTGATAAGTAAAAAAACAATATAGTATTGTATTTCTGAAAATTATTTTGTTTAAACTCTAATCAAAGCTTGTTCGAAAATCTAAGCAGAAATGTCTTAGTCGAATACTACAAATAGGGGATTTCCTATAATTATAATCTTCGTCCCTTACACATCTTGTTACAATTATATAAAAGGTCTTTCTCTTCCCGTCTTCCGGATCAAGAAAACGACTTTGAAAATAATTCTTTGGGATTGAGAAGCACAAAGGATATATTTATTATAGGTAGGAGAGAAACTTATATCTAGAAAGAATTTTTTAAATTGATAGAAGATTTTTAAGATGTTGTTCTTGTTTATTCTAAGGTCTTTTATATATATATATATAAAATCACTCAAGAACATTCTAGAAAGTTGATCAGGTATCGCCAGTTCTCTAGAAAACAAATGATAGAACTCCAATGTGTGTCGTAGGTGCACAAATTAGTTCATTTATCTTCTACTTCACTAATGAATAATATCGTAGTAAATAAGATTCGTTCCCACGAGGAGCGAGGAGTTTCAATTGTCAAACGTCACAAAAAGGATTTTGTTTAAGCAAAGAAAATAAGAAAGCAATTAAAAGATTAAGTTATAAGAAATGGAAAGAGATATGATCAATGAATCCTTCTTCGTTACTAAGCAATCATTGAGTTAGTATACTCATCTATTCTTCATTCATCAAAAATTATTACCAACTGTAGGATAATAATTAGAGCAGTGTTATCCCTAAAAGTTTTTTGGTCACTGGTCACCGAAGCGCTCGAATACCACTCAAAGTGAAATTTGCAAATGCTTTATATTTTGTGACTTTATAGGTTGATTTTAGTAGTTATACTCTTATAGAAAGGTCCACTTTATAGTATTATTTATACATGCGATAGCTCTACAGAATCCCTCTGTAAGGTCTCATATGTTCTACTTGCGTAGAAGTTATTTAACAATTACGGATATCCTAACTCTCTACTGGCAATAGATAAATCAAAGAACTGAAATTATTTAGCCACCTAGGACAATCAATTGATCAATCATACACATTCCTCATGTGAAGAAATCAAAATAGATTCATATATCAAATCAAATCATGTTTAGAACTTAGAATTCATACTCAATCAATTTGGTTTTTAGATACTCATGGATGTAGAAGCATCCATGTTATACATAAGAGTAAGACAATTCGTTACGATGATGAAACTGCTCCAGACCATAGATTTTGCTCCTTGTGTCGATCTCCTCCAAGACTTGTAAAGTTGTGTAAAAAGTGTCTTCTTAGGATTGTGCAAGCCTTTTTATATAGTCCTCATCAAATATAGGGGTTAGAGTCCTAATGGGACCATGGTGCCTTAATTTAGAAGTCAAAAACGTGTTCTAAAAGTGGCTCCCGTCGTCCTACAATCGGTAGACTCGTCCCCACCTTTCTACCGATTATTTTTATTAAGTATACAAAGTTTTCATATTCAAAAAACGTCCATAATCGGTAGTCTCGACCCCCTCACTATCTACCAATTATTTTCATGAAGTATACAAAGTTTTCTTGCCCAAAGTAGTCCATAATCGGTAGTCTCGAGCTCTCATTATCTACCGATTATTTTGATGTGTGTTTTACTTACTTTTTTTTCGGTTGTTTTGCTCATAACTTCCGCATACGAACTCGGAATGACCTCATTCTTTTTTCGTTGACTTCGTTTTCAATTATCTTAAGAATATGATAAGAAACTCTAGAAGAACCTTGATTATCGAAGGAGTGTAACTTATTTAACAGAAAAACCTTGATTATCGAAGTTAGGTTTTCACGTTTTAGTATTTATTACTAAATCATGTGAAACGATAATTCATAGCACTTTAGGTTGATGATGATTAAGTAAATTTAGTCGTCCGGTTAGAGGACGGGTAGGCCCATGGTCTTCTTAACGAACTTGGGATCTACTCTTAGTCCAATAATGGACATCTTCTAGGGGATACATAGGCGTAAACCCTAAGTGGTTGTGTACGCCTATATTAGATTGAAGCGGGATAACTATGAGGGTATTATTTCATCTCAATTACACTAGACCGAAGTTGCACAGTAGGGTGTATCGTCTTAATTCGGTGAGCGTCAAAAACTGAACGAGATCTCGGAATTTTTTTACATTTGTAGTTTTCCTCGTTAACAAATTCATGTATGTCATGTTTTACTTTATTTTCGCATAATATAGTTTATTTTTATAATCAAATTAAAAGCATTTAGATATTAAAACTCAGTATTTATTCTAATATCTTAGATATAGCTCATAAGATCATTCACAGAGTATTTGTATAGGGTTAAAAAAGATTGATGGAGTACTTAATATTTTCGTCTTTTCATTATCCTTATTCGAGTCGTGAGAAAAAAAATGAGTTAATAGAAAATCTGTCATTGTTCTGAGACTCGAGTAGCATATATTTGAAATGTTTACAACCAGGTACAACATGGTAAATGTGGGCGCAGGCACCCAACCAACCTAGATGGAATTGAGTTCTAAAAAGTTCAATACCCAGAGCAGTCAACAATTACGCAGGAGTATTCGAAACATCTAAAATACGCATCGTTTAGCAGCCGCCAATTTGGAAAATTCATTCTCCGCAGCCACTGCCTTCGCCTGGAGCTTCACGGCCATTTTTTTTCCTCCAAGACACCCTTCTCATATCCCAATCGATTCACCAAAAGCTTTAAACCTGCGTAAGAAAAATATATTAGAACAAGAGTCAGCACACCAATAAGTCGTAAGAAAAATTATCAAAGACGCACAACGATAACGATCTTAGATGACCTATGTTAAAGTCAGGTTTTCTAATACACAAAGGCATACTCATGACGCCTCAATATGCTTAGAAACAATAACAAACATCTCCAGGGATACCAAACAAACAATAGCATTTTGTGCATCCGAAAGCTCAAGCGGATACCAGAGATTTTCAACTTCGAGAAGATGTTTTTGCAAAACATGGGCATTGTGCTTCCGCCACCACAGAAAAAGTGGACCACCTCTCTCCTTATGGAATAAATGCGCATAAACCAGCTAAGAAGGTTTACAAAAGACGAGGAATCAAAGAAAGAAAAAGACTAGCGCATGAGCTCCCCACATTCAGCCGGGTGGATATTGATATTAGCAAAAGCACCAGAAGCATTTTCAATTGTCATCTTCATCTTAGCAGCAACGCAAACCTAAAGTGGCGCTCCAACATCAACAATTAAACAAGACAAGACAAAGCCAACAAAATTATTTAGAGCCTCAACCCACTTGATGGCTTGGTTATGTTAGGAAATAAAAATGGTTTAATGCTAAAATTAAGATTTTATTATTTAAAATAATTTTGTTACTATAATTAACTTGATGGGTGTTAGGATCACTAGTCCAAACTTGGGTGGAATTATAGCCATCCATTTTCACTTCTTAGTGAATGAGAAACCTTTGGTTGTCCCACATTGGGCAAACCAAGGAGGAAGTTCATGCATATTACCACAAACGTTCTATATAAGAAAAAGAACTAGTGGATTGGATATGGACTTGGGAAATGGACTAGTGGGCAAACGCATACATGTGCGGTGCTTCGCACCGAAGCACCGCAGGCCGCGGGCTTGCGGAGCTTGCGTGTGTTTTGGCGTCTTGGGGATTAAATTTTTCAAATTAATTATCTTTTCACCGTTTTGAAAATCAAAAGTTTTTTTTTCCTATAAAAGAAAAAGATTTATAAGTGTTTCGTTTACCCCAGTCGCAGCCACTGCCCTGACGACTTTTCACCATCTTCCTGCTTTGTTTTGCGCACTAGCTTTACATTCTTATTATTCATCTTCTGTTAAGTTCACAACGGGCCAACGAGCTTTGCTAGCTGGGTTGGTATCAGGTGATTTTATCCTGAATTCAAATTTGTCACTTAAAAGGTATAACAGCATCTTCCTGAAGGTGTACCTGGCAAATATTGAGTTAAGGGCAGTCTGTTGAACAGGCGACTTCACCTCTCTGTGCTTGAGTGTGTGTGTTGTTTAATTCTAACCCTCCCTTAATCATCTTCAAGTTCTCTGTTGTTTGTGTTTCTCTGTTACAGGAAGATTATTAGCCAACAATCTTAACTCAATACATGTGCAATCAACGAATCTTCTGTAACAATGGTAAAGACTGATGTTGAGAGACCTCAGAAGTTTTCTGGTAAGGATTTTAAGAGATGTCAATCGAAGATGCTCTTTTTCCTGAGTTTCCACATGCTTGATGAAGTAGTGTTGAAACCGTATGACAAAGCTCTGGATACTCCTGAATCATCCAAGGAAAAAGATACTTGGACGAGAAATAATTATTTAGCAAAAAATCATATTTTAAATTGCCTTGAAGACCCTCTGTATGATTTTTACAATGCTAAGGATGATTTTTTTGCTCACAATTTATGGTTTGCACTACAAGAAAAATATGAAGCAGAAACTGCAGGAAGTAAAAAGTTTTTGGTTGCACGTTTTTTACAATACAAGATGCTGAATGAAAAATCTGTGGTTGACCAGTTTCTGGAGTTGCAAAAAATTATTAATGAAATCATTGCTGAAGGTATGACTATTTCTGAAAACTTTCAAGTCTCTGCTGTGATTGAAAAATTACCAAGTTCATGGGCCGAATACAAGAGAAGACTAAGGCATGAAACTGGTGAGATTACTATGATAGAACTGGGCAAGAAAATACAAGTTGAAGAGTTGATGTGCTCAAAGGACAAGAATGTCTCTTCTGCAAGAGACATGTCAAACAAAGCTCATGTGATCGAACACAAGTTTGCTTCACTCAGTCTGGACCACAACAAGCGCAAGCCTGGCCCTCAAGGAAAAGGTAAATTTCAAAAAACAAAGTCTGTTATTGGTAAGATTAAGGGAGCTTGTTATGTCTGTGGTGTGTCTGGCCATATGGCAATGCATTGTAGAAAACGTAAAGATGCGAATTTTAAGAAACAAAATGTAAACCTAGCTGAAAGTAGTAAAAATGAATTTTCTGGCACGGTGTCTGAGGTGAATTTAGTTACCAATGTGAGGGACTGGTGGGTAGACTCTGGAGCTACCAAACATGTCTGCGGAAGCAAGGATATGTTCACCTCCTACCAGACAGTAGGAGAGGGAGAAAAACTCTATATGGGTAATTCTTCTGCAGCACGAGTTGCAGGAAAAGGAAAGGTCTCGCTGAAGCTTTCTTCTGGGAAAATCCTCACATTGAATGAAGTGTTACATGTACCAGACATCTGCAAGAATCTCGTTTCAAGTGGTGTGCTAGATGACAAGGGCTTTAAAATTATTTTTGAGTCTGGAAAAGTGATTATCACTAAGGGTAGGGACTTTGTAGGAAAGGGCTATAAGGCTGAGGGCCTTTATAAATTATCTGTAATCTCTACTGAAATTAATAAAGTTGATTCTTCTTATGTTGTTGTCTCATTGAATATCTGGCATGGTAGACTTGGTCATGTAAATCATAATTCAATGAACAAATTGGCAAAATCTGGCTGCATTCCAAAATTAAATTTGGAATATGAACATAAATGTGAAGTTTGTGTAGAATCAAAATATGCGAAGAAGCCTTTTCAGAAAAATGTCCACAAAGTTGTTAATCCCTTAGAGTTAATTCACACTGACTTAGTTGGTATGAAATCAATCCAAACCAGAGGTGGAAAAAAATGGTTTGTTACCTTCATAGATGACTGTACTAGATACTGTCATATCTACTTGCTTAAAGGAAAAGATGATGCTCTTGAAGCATTCAAATTATATAAATTAGAAGTAGAAAACCAGATGAGTACCACCATTAAAACTGTTAGGTATGATCATGGGGGTGAATACGTAACTCCTATAGGAGACTTTTGTGCGCAACATGGCATTATTCATGAGGTAACTCCTCCTTATTCACCACAATCTAATGGTGGGGCTGAACGGAAAAACAGAACCCTTAAGGAGATGATGAATGCCATGTTAATCAGTTCAGGACTACCGGCGAACTTGTGGGGGGAGGCCGTCCTCTCAGCTTGTTATATCCTGAACAGAGTGCCCCTTAAAGGAACAAAAAAAAGGCAAACAACCCTCTTATGGATACCTCAAAGTGTGGGGGTGTTTAGCCAAGTTCTCTATTCTTCCACCTAAGAGGACTAAAATAGGACCTAAAACCGTTGATTGTGTCTTTCTAGGATATCCCGAGCACACCACTGCTTATAGATTTATGGTTGTGAGTTCCGATAACTCGGAAATTGGTGTGAACACCATTTTAGAATCTAGAGATGCTTCGTTTTTTGAAAATGTTTTTCCAATGAAAACTGAATCTCGCGTGATACGTGTAGATCCTCTAGATGTCCCTTCTTCTAGCCATTCATTACCGGTAGAAGAAGATGAACCTGTTTATGAGCCAAGAAGAAGCAAAAGACCTAGATTAGAAAAATCTTTTGGGCCAGACTTCATTACCTGTTTAGTTGAAACTGATCCACAAACCTATAAAGAGGCCATGACTTCGTCTGAAGCTCCATGGTGGAAAGAATCCACTATTAGTGAGATGGATTCTATTGTTCAGAATGAAACCTGGGAAATAGTAGATTTACCTTCAGGGTGCAAAACCATAGGTTGTAAATGGATCTTTAAGAGAAAACGTAAGGTTGATGGAACCGTGGAAAAATATAAAGCTAGACTTGTAGCTAAAGGCTATAAACAAATAGAAGGTGTAGATTTCTTTGACACTTATTCACCTGTCACTAGAATTACTTCAATTAGGTTGCTAATTGCAATTGCTGCTATCCATAACCTAGAGATACATCAAATGGATGTAAAAACTGCGTTTCTAAATGGTGAATTAGATGAAGAAATTTATATGGATCAACCCGAGGGCTTTGTGGTGAAGGGTTATGAAAAGAAGGTGTGTAGACTTAAAAAGTCTTTATATGGCTTGAAACAAGCACCTAAACAATGGCATGAAAAATTTGATCATGTAATGTTCTCTAGTGGTTTTAAAATAAATGAAGCTGACAAATGTGTTTACACTAAATCTGTCAACGATGCTTGTGTGATGGTATACTTGTATGTTGATGATATGCTTATACTAGGTACAACCTTAGAAATCATTAATTCCACTAAGAACATGTTGAATGAGAACTTTGACATGAAAGACTTAGGTCCTGTTGATGTAATCCTAGGGATGAAAATTAGAAAGGAGTCTAATGGATTCAGTCTCAGTCAATCTCATTATGTTGAGTCAGTTCTGAAGAAATTTAACCAGTTTGATAGTAAACTAGCAAGTACTCCTTTTGACCCTTCTTGTAGACTCAAGAAAAACAAAGGCAATGGAGTCTCGCAACTTGAATATTCACGTGTCATAGGAAGTCTGATGTACTTAATGAACTGCACGAGACCAGACATTGCCTATGCAGTGAGTAGACTAAGTAGGTATACCTGTAATCCAGGACAAGAGCATTGGGATGCACTTTTCAGAGTGCTGAGGTATCTTAAATACACTTTAAACTTTCGGTTGAGTTATGAGAGATACCTTGCTGTTCTGGAAGGATACTGTGATGCAAACTGGATATCAGAGTCAGAGGAGTCTAAGTCTACGAGTGGATACGTTTGCACTCTAGGCTGTGGAGCAGTGTCTTGGAAGAGTTCCAAACAGACCTGTATCGCTCGATCCACTATGGAATCCGAGTTTATAGCGTTAGATAAAGCAGGAGAGGAAGCCGCTTGGCTAAGATGCTTTTTAGAAGACATTCCTCTCTGGCATAGGCCTGTGCCAGCTGTATCTATACATTGTGATAATCAAGCTGCAATAGCTAATGCTAAAAACAACAACTATAATGGAAAATCTATTCATATAAGTAGAAGACACAATTATCTAAAACAACTAATCTCAACTGGCGTTATTTTTGTTGACTTTGTGAGGTCTAAGGAGAATATCGCGGACCCTTTGACGAAAGGGTTTTCCAAGGAGATAGTTAGTAATGCATCAAGGGGGACGGGACTTAAGCTCATCAATTAAAAATTGCCATGAAGGATACTCAACCTTGCTGACTGGAGATCCCAAGATCAAGGTTTTGAATGAGACAACTAATTTGTGGCGGGTAAAAATTAAACACTATCAGAGAATTATTTTCTCTGTCCCTTCCGTATGGTGTAGACGTGATAGTGTGACTGCAAGTGAGGATGACTTAGAATAAAGTCTTAATGAGTTCTATAGTTTCAATTTAAGATTGAAATGGGGTGTAGCAGTTAACACTCTTGATAGAACTCACCTATCTGAATGAGGAAGTGGGTCGCTTCCTATGAGAACTGAGCTGATTCTCTAGAGCATTCTGAGAAACGGGATACGTCTAGGGCCAAAACGGACACAATGGCGTGAACTTAACAACATTTTAAGAGATATCTCGCGTAAGGAGTTATTGAAGACGATGGAAGTTCAAGACATCACATTCACTGACCATCAAGTAGTTCCGGTGCTTCTCACTAAGCAAAGGTTCAATTCCAAATGGTCACCTATTGCTTAAGAGGTATTTCTCGTTTTTTCGATTTTCCGATTTTTCGATTTCGTCATTCATGTGGGGGATTGTTGGAAATAAAAATGGTTTAATTCTAAAATTAAGATTTTAGTACTTAAAATAATTTTGTTACTATAATTAACTTGATGGGTGCTAGGATCACTAGTCCAAACTTGGGTGGAATTATAGCCATCCATTTTCACTTCTTAGTGAATGAGAAACCTTTGGTTGTCCCACATTGGGAAAACCAAGGAGGAAGTTCATGCATATTACCACAAACGTTCTATATAAGGAAAAGAACTAGTGGATTGGATATGGACTTGGGAAATGGACTAGTGGGCAAATGCATACATGTGCGGTGCTTCGCACCGAAGCACCGCAGGCCGCGGGCTTGCGGAGCTTGCGTGTGCTTTTGCGTTTGTTTTGGCGTGAGCCTTGGTGTGAGCCTTGGGGATTAAATTTTTCAAATTAATTATCTTTTCACCGTTTTAAAAATCAAAAGCTTTTTTCTCCTATAAAAGAAAAAGATTTATAAGTGTTTCGTTTACCCCAGTCGCAGCCACTGTCCTGACGACTTTTCACCATCTTCCTGCTTTGTTTTGCGCACTAGCTTTACATTCTTATTATTCATCTTCTGTTAAGTTCACAACGGGCCAACGAGCTTTGCTAGCTGGGTCGATATCAGGTGATTTTATCCTGAATTCAAGTTTGTCACTTAAAAGGTATAGCAGCATCTTCCTGAAGGTGTACCTGGAAAATATTGAGTTAAGGGCAGTCTGTTGAACAGGCGACTTCACCTCTCTGTGCTTGAGTGTGTGTGCTGTTTAATTCTAACCCTCCCTTAATCATTTTCAAGTTCTCTGTTGTTTGTGTTTCTCTGTTACAGGAAGATTATTAGCCAACAGGTTAATCATTGTTTATCGACTCACAAAGGTGCTTTCTGAATATTTCTTAAAAGTATTTGTAGCACTAAGATTCTGATGTCGAACTTATTGTTTTATTCCAAGAAGATTATTTGCAAGTCATTGGTAACAAAAAAACTCACGCGTAAAATCTGGAATTTAGCGGCATCGGGAGCGATAGTCCAAATGGAAAGTTATTTCCCTTGAGTGATAACCCAGATCAGGAAAAAAAACATATATCAACGGGAAGGATAAGAACAACAAGAATTACAAGCAACATGCAATAATCCTGATCAGAAAACAACGCAGATCAACGGGAAAGATACATACAACAAGAATTACAAGCAACATGCGTAAGCATACAGAAGGTTTAATTGGTCTATTTCTCGGCCTATGCTCTAAGGAAAAACCCTTATACTCTTCCAACACATCCCCATTCCATTTAGACTGGGTTAAAGGAGACACAACAGACTTAATAATCTCAGCTCGAGCAACATGCGCCTGCAACAAAGACCTAGATATTTAAACAAAGAAAATTCATCGCCTGCAGAAAGTAAAAAAAAAAAGACATCATACCACACAATCTAAAGTCAGAGCCATAGTCTCAAGTCTCAACCGTAACCATCCCTAAAAGCCTCGCTCAAAGAAGGAGTAAATCCACCGATGTTAGTTTATAAACCTAGTAAAAAAAATCCTTCATCACTTTCTTCTTATACGACAGGCTAGCTTAACAGAGTTCGATGCTATATTACAAGTTTTCCGGATCAAAATAGTTGATCTTGGATCTCGTCTCAGCAAGGGCCCTGACACCTTGATGAGTTTTTTAATGAAATCTCCGAGTAACTTCAATAATAATATGTATCGGTTTCTAAATTTTATACGTATAACAACGAAATACTCTTCAGTAATAATATGTATTAGTGTGAAAAACACGTATGGGAACACTGTGCATTATTGAAAAAATATTTTACCTTAAAAGAGCTCCTCAAGATACATATATTATAACTAAGATAAATGAACATAACAAAGCGAATTGTCCATATCTAGTATAGATTGCCCTATTTAATTGACTTTGTCTTCCTAACATATTTACGTTTTTCTTTTTTTGCCATTAATCTTTACTCGCATCATACTTCTCCATCTTTCATATTTTCGACCTCGCTTCTCTACCTTTATTTATGTTGATTCTTTTAGAAAATCTTAAATCTTGCAGATTCAAAATTTAACCTTTATCAGTTAAATTCAATGAGTATGCGAGAAAGTTTGATTTGCTAGATATTTATGAAGAAAGTTTATACGATTTTTGTTTAAGTAAGCCTTATTCAAATGAATCTAAAGAAAGAAAAAAAATCTATAATGAATGATTCGTAATGGTCTTAATATTATATTTACCAAAACTTTATGAGGAGATGAAAACTCTCAAGTTACCGAATTCGCTCAAAAGGAGAAAAAAAAAACTCGTTACCATTATTTATCTGGCTCGGTGATTTGGAAAAGAATTGTTGCACAAACTCAATGGAGTCAGTCGAGTTATTCGAGTAAACTCGTCTCGGCTAGACTAATGAAATTGACGCGTTCTACCGCCGAGAGCAAAAAATATGTTAGAAGCCCGTCGGAGTCAACCGAGTTTGACTATATTGATTTAGATGCTGCAGAACGACCTTTGGGGTTCAGAGATGGTTGGCGAGTATTGCAAGACAGACATATATGTTTGAGCTTTCTTTTCGGCAACATCGACTCATGTTTTGTAGAAAGGGAAGACTAGAATATCCGTAAATCCAGACACTTCGCACAACCACATGACTATCCAGCCAGCTACCTTCAAGAGATTGTTTAAACCACATGGAAGTACCTACACAATATCCCATATCCCTTAGAAAAGATAAAATACATAAAGATCAGAATATGACACCTTCCGTATATAAAGTACTAAAGTATAAACCATATTATCTCTATAAAGCCTTTATTAAATCAACGCGACGGCTTGACAAGACCATCGGGAGAAGCCATGGAACATTGAATGAAGCTGTTGGAAACTTTAAATCCTTAAAAATACAAGGCCAAAACAAGCAATTGCACGCCAACGTTGAAATAATATTTTTCCCCATTTTGCCAAAACTGTAAAATGAAGAAACATAAGACGAAAGTTTGGGTACCAAATACTACACATAGATATTTAGATATAATTAGAGAATAGCCACAAGCCTAGGATGCCCAATAGTAACAATACTCTAGATGTTATATATGACTTAATATAATGCACCCTATGTAACACCGAATCACAAAGGTTTGTCCTAATGATCCTTATAATTAGAGATACTTAGAACAAGGGCTATGTGACTATCCCTTTCAAAATAAGTTAGGAAGGAGGTGATAATAAGTTTATCCTATTATAAAATTAGGAGTGAGTTAGTGTTTCAAAGATATACGAGATGTTAGTAAATTAAAGAAGCACGACACGTGGAAGAGGATCAAGTAAAGAAGCATCTAGATTAAAAAAGGTGAGAAACACAGGATCACTATCAAAGATATCGAATATCGAAAAGGCATGAGATGTTTCCTGAGCAAAGAGCTGCATGAGTGACACATAAGATCGAGAAAGCTGAACACCAACGAATAAAACAAACAGCATTGATTGATAGCTGTTCGGGAAAGCAAAAAGTTATTAATACTATATTATTTTATGATCGAGAAAGTAAAAGATAATAATTACTCTATTCTTTTAAAGATCGAGAAAGTAAAAG
>JAJJMC010031110.1:19768-137536 GCA_023531435.1 Papaver californicum | reverse complement strand
CAAGAGTTTGATTGGTTGTTTAGCAAAAGGAATTTTTGGCTTAAACACGAGAAAAATCAAAAACTATTAAAAATGTCGCTTAGTGAGAAACCCTTTTCAAAATAAGTTAGGACGGCTAAACATGTGCCGCATACTCTTTTCTTTCAAAAAGTTAACTAATACTTTCTTTTTGTCTTCTAGTTATTTTTTACTTCAGCGGCTAAACAAATGTCGCTTAGCGAGAACTTTCAAAAACTACTTCATAAAAAACGAGTTTTGGAAAGAAAAAAAAAAGCCTTTTTATTTCGATAGTGAGAGCAAATTAGGTATTTCTAAGAGCGTCCATAATGACTAGACTATAACACGGACCAAACACATATTTCCTCTTTGATCCGTGAAAAGGTAGCCACAGCGGGACGATCATAAATGATCCTTGGTCCAGATTTTACATTGTTCATGACTAAGTTTAGTATTTTTTCGGACCAAACCCATTATAGTCGAGCGGTCGTGTAGTTAACCGTATGATTCTAAGCGGGCGTGTAGTTAACCCTTTGATGGCAGGCGTTCTCCTAACGTAACGCTTGAAAACACAGGCGTTAGCCAAATTTCCGCCTGATGAAGCGTTCACCTAACATTACGCCTGATGAAGTGTGCGTCTAGGATCACGCCCACCAACATGCGGTAACCAAATTACCGCCCCATTCAAACGGTATGCTGGAGATACGCCCGAGTGTGGGCGGCACCCTAAACGTCCGCATAAGATTCACTCCTCTGAAGCGTGTGGCTAGACGTACGCCCCATTGTAGGCGTTACTCTAGAGTAACGCTTGAGATATGTTACCGTTGAGTTTTTTACCATTTTTTTACCGTTGCAACAGCTATATTTTGACACCTATATATGGAATACTAATCCATTTTCATTTTACTAAACTCATTGCTATCTAATTTGTATTCGAAAAGAATTAAGTTATTTTTCATATAATTTCCTTCCAAATCGATTGGAATTATGGCACCAAAACCACGAGGTCCAAATTTTACTGCAGCTGAAGATGTAACGATGTGTAAAATTCATTTGTCAATATCCCAAGATTGTAGTATTAGTGCCGATCAATCAGAAGAAAGATTATGGTCTCGCATATTATATGGGATGAAAGAAGCCATACCTTCGATGCCACAGCGCACTTGGACTTCCCTTCAGAAACGATTTCAGGGAATAAGTAAAGATGTGGCACTTTTCTCTGCAAAGGAGACGGAAGTGGAACGTGAACACCATATTGGATGGGCCCCTAAAAATAAGGTAACTACTCATTTAATTTTGACGATTACATTACTGTTTTGAATTGTATATCCTCCACTAAATTGAATTAAAAAAAAAAACAGATTGCAGAAGTAAGGAGGCTTTTCAAGGAAGCTAATGGTGGCAAAAGTTTTAAGCATGACGAGTGCTACACAATTATGTTAGAAAAAATAAAATATTCACGACGATCGACAACTGTTTTCGATTCATCACAAGCTGAAGAAGATTCCGAAAGCGATGAGGAAAACCGGGAAATACAGGAAACAAGACAAGACAATCCCAGTGGCTATGAAGACACATGAGATATACCTAACACATATATCCGTCAAATGGGAAAAAAAAGGCGAAACGACAGAAGAAAACAGGGAAAGCAAAATCGAGTGGCCAACATGAAATGATGGAAACTATTATTAAAGAGCAACAAAACTTCAACACCAAATATGCAGAACAAACAAAAATGAAGATGGCGTAAAGAGAATCCGAGTTTGCAGCAAAACTAGCTGTGTCTTCAGCAAAGTTTACGGCAAAACAAGCTAGGAAAGAAAAACTTGACGCAAAGAAAGAAGCAGACGAAGAGTTTCGTATAATGATGATGGATGTCTCCGGGATGGATCCGGTAACAAGATAGTACATCGATCTTAGGAAGGCAGACATTTTGCAGAAAAGATTAAACCAACCTTAAAGGATTCTTGGAATACCTTAAACCTAAAAATTTACATTCTTATTAGCATTGTCATTTTTAAGTTTCAACTTTTATGAACTAATTATGTTATTTTCAGTTTATTTTTAACCGATATATTGTTATCTTAAATGTATCTTAATTTCATTTTAAATTTTAATTTTCTTAATTTTTTAAAAACTCACATGCCTTCAACATTATTTTACGGCTACCTTTATTCAGATCCAACGGTTTGATTTTTACATTTTTTTAAAAAAATGACCGTTGCCACTCCTGTTATAAAATGACCGTTGCCATATCCTACTTTCACCACCATCACCTGCAAATTCTCATCTTCTTCTTCAACAACATAATTCTTGAAAAAATTTCACACAAAACATACATAATGGAGGGTTAAAGCTCATCACCAATTACCAAGTATTTTCTTTGTATTTCTGCTGGTCATGTTGCCAGAGATTGTCCTTGGGAAGGTACAAAATGCACAGTAACCAACTGCAAGGGGTACCTGTTTCTTAGAAAAGAAAGAAAAGGAAAAACTGGATTTCAACCTTATGTGAAGTGCAACTACTGTGGAGTTTTCATCTGGTTAGATGCTTATGTAGCTTCACACCAAGGTATTCCACCAACTTTACCAGATGATGAAAAGTGGTTAAAAGAGAAGCAATTTTACTGCTACTCATGTGGGGAAGCTGATCACATGGCTTATAACTGCAGAACCAACCTCTTACCATGCACATATCCATGTTGTGATGGTAAGATGAAGCTGCTCACTTCTACAAAACCAGAATCTATTGGAAACAAATACTACTTATGGCAAACATGTAAGAAGGTTAAGTTTCAATAAATATGTAAGCAAGTGTTGAAATATGTATGAACCTAGTAAGATACTGTCATACTGTTATAAGTAGGTAATAAAGAAAATAACTTAGCAACTGCATATGTTGTTCACAAACTACAAGCAACTCTTTCACGGTAAATTAAGAGATTCATATTCGTAATAAAAGTACTAATAAGGCTCAACACCATAAACAACAACGCTTTAAAAGATAAAAACATCTATGTAGATAATTCATTTAGTTGGGGCGATTTTCATTCTCTTCAGAAGAAAGGGTTGCTATCTCCTTAAGCACTTGTAGAACTCCCCGTTGTTTTGCAATACTAATTAACTCCTCAGATTTAAGCGAACGGGTCACTGTCCTGACCAACACATTTGTTCGATCCCTTATAACAGACATTTGGTTATCAACCACTGGTGTTTGAACTTCCTCATTCACCAAATCAACAAAGATTGGTGGATCAACAACTACACCACCTTCAGGTTCAATCCATATTTGATTCCAACCACCAATTCGTCCCGATCTTGTAACTCTGTTACCATTTGTGTTCATCTTCAGAATCTGCATCAAGTTTATGGCTAAATAAAAATCAACATAATAGAGTTCCCATATTTCATAAACAATAATATTATTCAATTAACCAGATAATTATCCACAACCCAACTAAAATTAACTAAATACCTAATCAATTTTTACTTAAATTCAATAAATTCTTCTAACCCTAGAATTAAACCCTAATTTTCATTATCAATTATAACTTCAATTCAATCAAAATACTAAAAAAAATTATACCCAATTTTAAAACATAATAACTTCAATTCAACTAAAACACCATAACTTCAATTCTCATAATCAAAATCAAAGTACAATGTTAAACAAAATTCATTAAACATTAAATTAAAAATTAAGGTTATTAAAAATTAAAGTAAATATTAAGGTTATTACCTTCCAAATTGATGAGGGGTTTCTCACAAATCAGTGCTCATGTGGAGTTGGTGTGGTGGGCGGAGTTTTTCAACTTGATGAGGCTTTAGGAGAAGTTGCAGGATAAAAATGGTGATAGAAGAGAATATATGGCCGACTTCTACATTGGGCAATCGGCTAGACGTCCGCCTGGTGAGACGGGGGATTAACCGGACGTCCGTCTGACAAACCAGGCGTAGTGCTAAGCGTTTGCCCGTCTCACCATTCACACGTACCAGATACTCATGTGAGATATTTTCCGCGCGGTATGATGTGAGTCCACCCCATCAGGCGTTCGTCCAGTATAGCGCCCGTCTCTGGGGCGTGCGCTTAGATGTCCGTCTATCATCAGGCGGTTGGTCTGCGTTACGCCTGCCATCAAGCACTTCTGCCTCTAAAGTAAATCGGGATAAAATCAGCTCAGAGGGGGCCCACCTCCCTTGGAAAATCAACTCACTTTGATTGACCAGGGTTCCTAAGTCATTATTGAGCTACCTAGGCAATCCCCACGTGCCGTTCATTTGGGAGATACCTGCTTCAGGTTATAAAATTATTTATGCTTTTTTTAGTAGCTCGCTCAAACAGCCCAACCACCTTACCAGAGAGGAAACCAGGGCTTAGCTAGCCTAAGACAGATCTTCCGCAAAAAAGAAAAAGATAGTCGAGGGCAGGAGGATCAGGTTCCTGAAGGTAAACTTTAGCCTGGAATCAGATGACCAGCCTTGGATGAATGAGGGTTTGCTCTACTGGTCCACCCGCTTAAGCGTATTCCTAGACGTACGCCCGTGTCAAGAGACGGTACTCTAAACAACCGCCGAACAACATGCGCTACTTTAGCCGTCCGCCCGATCATTTATAATCCTATATCTATTGTTTTAGGCCGGACCAAAGAATAAAAATTTTATTTTTTAATCTTTGGTAATGCTCTTACCATTGTGGATGCCCTGAGCAACTACGCTTTTGAAGTAAAATTTTACTCCCCATAAGATTCGTTGTTAGTCTCCAAACCAGGGGCAAATGGTGTCGGAATAAACTTGGGTGGTTGATACTTGATAAAATAGACGAGCGATTATAAACTAACCGGATAAAATTTTGTGAAATCTACCGTCAGATGTATTTTGTTAATTTTTTTCGCCCATAAATCGATGACTTCAGAATCTTAGGGACGCGCCCTTATTTTACAAACACTTCACCGAGAAACCCTTTTTAAAAATGTATTTCGTCGGCTTTTTATTGGCTAAACTACCCTTTTATTTCAAAGGAGAGGGAGGCGAGGAGAGAAGTTGATTTCGTCCAGAAAAGCAAACTGAGATTTCCTTCAGTTTAACTCATGACATTTTCTTTCATCTTTCTCTCTTCATTTCTAAGGTTTCGAGTATCCTCTCAAGTAGTAGATTTGGATTCAATTTGGGGATTCAGGGTTCTATATATATGGCATATTGTCCAAGAAAAACTCAAGCTTTGTGTATATAGATGGTGTGATTTCGGTCTCATTTTTTTATTCTGGATCGTTGAAGACGCATGTACGTTTTATTTCCTATTTCCCCCCCTTTTTTCTATGATTTTTGCTCGATTCAAATTGGATTGATGTAGGCTTATTTTGGGTACTCATCAATTTTGCATTGGTGTTTTATTTCTGATTCAATTTGTGCTTTTTAGGTTTTTTTACTGATTTTTTTTCCTTCTAGTTTGTGTGATTTGTGTTTAATTTCGGTCGGATTGATGTTAGACGTTTCTTTCATCTTTAAAAATGCAAAATGCAGTATTCTATTTCCGGTTCTTAGGCGGAGAGATAAAGAGATTTTGTCTTTCATTCTTTCCCTACTCTTCTCTTTCTTTCCGTGTTTCGTTCTCCTGCTCAACGAAATTTCTCTTTTTCTAAAATTAATTTAGATATCATCACCCATTTTCATTTATGCTGTTGTTGCTTTAGATTATCTGTCATTGTTCGTAAGTCTCTATTGGATTAATAGAGGGGGATAGTGTTGCGTAATCACTACTGAAACTAAATAATGTTTTTTCTTGTATTGTTACAGCAATGGTTAACATGAAAGATCCATTCAAAGGGAATAAACATGATATACAAGGAAGAAAGTTGTGTTATAAATATGATTGGACTCTTGGGTTACATTCTGGCTCTAGGTAAAAAATCTAGCTACTTAGAAATCTGATTGCATGGATCGATTTTCAAGATATTAGTAACTTGTTTGGTCTTCGTTTGCAGGACATTGGCTCCTACAATCTATATTATTTTTGCATCTGCATTACATGTAATTGCATTTGGAGAGCAGTTAAGTAAAGAAAATGTCAAGATTCAATTACCCATACATGTAAAGTCTGAATTCTGGAATATGGACCCCAGTGAGTTGATATGGTGATTTTTACTTGTAGATGGAAGCTTGAGCACAGTGGAGACTCTAGCTTCAACTGCTATTTGTGGTATAATATAGTCAATATTTTGTGGACAACCTATGCTAGTTCTAGGAGTCGCAGAGCCCAAGCACATCTTCAACCCTTTGTCTACTGGTTCAGTGCTCTGTGGAAAGAAACAAATGGCTGAGGTTTGTGTTCTATTTCCACTACCACTTACCAACCGAAGCTTCTGTTCATAGAGCTTCCGAACAGATTTTGTATTTATTATAGTTGGCAAAATCGGCTATGTCTTTCTGCTGAGATGTTAACAAATTCATTTTTTTTCAAGCTATAAGGTTGATTATTTGTCTAATGGCTCGGTCAATATGTATTTGAAATAGATTTAAGTAAATTTCCTGGTACCAGTACACTAAGGCGTACTGCCAATGAGCTTGTTGCATTAGTAACACAGGCTAAATAGTAGTTATCATACTGGATAACTAGCATTTGTGTTATGGTTATTTCAGATGTCTTTGTCTCGACTCGATAAAATCAACCATTCAGTTAGAGCTGACATCTTATCATATAGTTATGGGCTACTATGAGGTCACTTCTGCATTGACCGTATGCTATTTTATTTGCTTTATGTCTTTGATTTCTACCTATGATTTATATTGTATTTGCATTGTTTGCAGGTAAATAAAGAAGGAAAATGATGATTGTACGTCTTGGACACCGCTTTGATAAATAGAATGATGCAAATATTTTTAGTACGGTGGTGCGGCAATTATTTGGGAGTGGCTACCACTCAAAACCCTGACAGATGCAATTCATTTTTGTTTGACTTTTCCTCTGCGGCTACACAAGAGCTTTGATTTTTTCTTCACTGTCCAAGGAGACAAATACAGTGTATGGGAAAGTCTAAACAAAACAAAACAAGAAATGAACGTGAAATGCAAACATGGGCAAATCTTAAACCTTGAATTTGACACATCACTCAGCATGTTTAAGGTCTTTACTAGCTCTCAAAACTTCTAGTAGGTTTCACATTGATCTTTCCTTACTCTTACTTTTAATCCCTTGCTATTGTATTATGTTGATGTCACAATGTATGATTTTCGAAGGAGGAATTTTTTAATAAAGAATATGAATAATTGAATTCCTTCCGAGTAAGTAGTAGTTGCAAGTTATGTTTAAGATATAAAAATTGCAGGAATCTGGATATTACGAGGGAATGCCGCGGATTCGTATCATTATCTATCTACAAGTGTCATGCATCTTTGATCAACACTTGTGTTGATAAACAAGTAGTTGTACGTATTTTTATACTGTAATTATAAGATTTACTTGGCTTTATTAAAAAATTACCTTGGTTGTTTTTTTTTTGGAACTCCTAGCCTGCTATTCATTTTTGTTATAAGACTTACCTTGGCTTTTTTATTTTTATTAATCTATTAAACCTTGACAGTGTTAAGTATTAAAATCAACTAAAAAATATACGTATAATCTGTTATGTATTTAAAAAAATGGATGCATAATCTATTATGTATTTACAGAAATGGTTGCATAACCTGTTATGCAGTTGAAAAAATAGATGCATAATGTATCATGGAGCCATATATGTTTTAATCAACTAAAAAATAGCTGCATAATCTGTTATGTATCTACAAAAATGATTGCATAACCTGCTATACTACACAGTCAAGAAAATGGTGACATAATGCATTATGCAGTTACTTTTTTATTAACACTGAAATCAATAAAAAATTTGGATGTATAATCTATTATACAACTAAAAAAATGGGACGCATAACATATCATGCATCAAATATTTTGTTCTCACTAAAATCAATCAAAAAAATGGTTGCATAACCTGTTATGAAGCTAGAAAACTATATGCATAAGTTGTTATGCAGTCGAAACAATGATTGCATAAACAGTTATGCAGTTGAGAAAAGGACTACATAACGTATTATGCATCATTTATCTATTGTAATGTTATTTTTCAAGCATATACATAGTTTTATTTCAAAATATGATTGCATAATGTATATGCATCCTTTGTAGTGACTACATAATTCGTTATGCATTTTTTTTTCTTGGAATGCTATTTTTAGGCATATACATCGTTTTGTTGGTTGCATAACCAAATTAGTGGATGCATAAACCAAAATATGGATGCACAATATGTTATGCATCCTTTGTGGTGGCTGCATAATTCGTTATATATGTTTTGTGGTGTCTGCATAACGTGTTATGCATCATTTGTAGTGGTTGCAAAATGGTCATGTGTCCATGTTTTGAAATTTGTGCCTAAAAGAACAATCACCCCCGATTTTTCGTAAAAAAAATAAATTTGATATTGTTATTTATACTCGTTGTGTAGAACTCTTTAAATGTTTTCCAACGAGATAAAATTCGTAAAATTCCAAAGTACGGTTTTTTAGATATGTTATATTCTAGTTTGTTTGTCAATTATACCCCTTAAAAATATGATGCATAATAAGCCAATGATTTTTTTCCGTGTTTCAAAATAACGAATTATGCATATACTTTACAAAAGAGATAGAAAATCCAAGTTTTCTTTGTTATACGATTAAAACATATTAAGATTACTTGTTTCTTCTTTCTATCTTTTGATAATTTTAAATAATTATGGATGATAAAAATTAGAAAATATTTTAGACTTGTTAATGAAAATAAAAATAAAATTCGGGCATGAGTCTAAAACTCACTAAAATCTAATAGTGGTTGAGAAATTATTTTATTATTGAGATAAGTAACGGGTTTAAATGGAAGCCAGCTTTTTCTCACGCGGCAACTGCACAACCAATCTCAAAACATTAGTGCATTTGCAGGCGCTCACGGTTACGGCACCAAAGGCATCTCGCAATGTCATAGTCAGCTTCTCCAAGAAGCTCCAGAATAAAAACCCTAGAAATTTTGCCTGAATAACCGAATTAAGGTTTTAGTTAAATCTCGTCTTCATCGTGAGATCTGAAGATATGTTATCCGCTTTAAGATCCAGGGTTTTTCAATCATCCTCTTCATTTTGTTCTGGTATTCAGCCATGGAAGTCAGGGTTTTGTCGATTAATATCATCACCATCTTCTTCTTATGATGAGAATTCAGGATATCTAGAGTTGCAAGAAGTAGAGAAGATTCTCACTGATGTTAAAGCAGATAATATAAAAGTGATACCTGTTAAAGATCAATGTGATTGGACAGATTTCATGGTTATTGCTACTGGTAGATCAACTTGGCATGTCAGGAACATTGCTGAAGCTCTAATTTACAAGGCAGGTTCTCTTACTTTCTCTATATTAAATTCAAAAATGAAAACCCCAATTTTAAGATCTTCAGTAAAAGAACCCTAAATGGATTTAAACTGACATTGTGTTGATTTTGAATCGGAAACCCTAAAAATTCATAGAGCCCTAAGTCAAACACAAAACCTGCTGCTGCACCAATTCCACCACCACCTCTGCCTTCGCCTTCCCCTCTCCCGAGCTCACTAGCTCCAGCATTAAAACCTCACCTGCCCCAATTCCTGCACCATTCCGCCTGACACTAATCCACCTTCACAAACAGACCTATCAGGATGTATCTGCCGACACCAATGCCACATTCTTTTCCAAATTGGTGGTGGAGTTGGCGCTGGGGGTGAAGTTGGATGTGGTTTATGAGCAGGTGAAGGTGTTGGAATTGGTGTTAGAGATGTTGTAGCCTGTAGGAGCTGGTTGAGAGCTAGCAAGAGGTGGGGGATGGTGGAGGCGAAATTAGGTGGTGGATCAGGTGTACGGTTTGGGCAGGAGGTGGCATTGGTGCCGGCGGAGGACTTGGTGGTGGAGGTTCTATGTCTTTAATTCATAAAAGAATCTCAGATGAAGGAACAAGGAATAAATGAAAATGAAAATTCATTGAACTCGATAAATAATCTGAGAAATCCTTAAAGCCTAAACCCATACTACTTATTTCTCTTTCCAACGGATTGGGTTTTATACTGTATTACTTTTAGTGCCATTGTTGAAGCAGCGTTGGTTTTAATTGTTATGGATAGGTAAAGCAGAAACAAAAAGGGTTTGAAAGATTACTATTGCCGAGTGTACAAGGTCAAGAAGGAGGAAAATGGATTGTTATTGATTCTGGTCAGCAATGCCCATCAACTTTAATTGTTTGAAACAGGATTGTTGTGCTGATTTATTTTTATTTTTTAAATTCTGTTCTTATTGTTTTTTTCTTTCTTTTTCTGTGTTTGTTTTTCAGGGAAGGTAATAGTTCATGCTCTTGATGAGAAGGCAAGAGAGTACTATGATTTGGAAGGTCTATATACAAAAGAGGCGCTCGCAAAGAGGGTTCCAGATCAGGTGAGTTTATAGTTGTTATTGTGGGTGTAGGGCTTTAGACTATATAGTTTAGCGTAAATGCTAAGATTTTTACTTATTCACGTATCGAGCTACCAAACACACTTTTAGCTTGTATAGTTGTCGTGTTGAATGCATTTAGGTTCGAGGGTTGAAGGAGCGTAATAATAGTTGGATCAAATTTGATGTGACTAGTTTTAGGCAGCTCTATTTTATATCTAAAGATTCTAAACTTGACATTGAAGTGGTAAATCATTTAACCTCACTTTGTTGAAGTATCAAACTATATGAACTTGAAACATATCTAGGCATTTCTAGAACTGAACTAGGAAAGAAGGATGCACAATCGCACGAAATAATTCTTCATAAGCTAATAAATCATATGTGTGAAGTATGCGACTTAGCAAACGAAATAAAGTTATTGTATTGAGTGTATCTCAAATGCAAAGGAAGTGATGGATTCAACACAATGACAAACTGAACAAATGGGTGTTGTGAAGCAAACCAGTTTTTTTCGAAAATAAGGTTGTCGACCGCCTCATCACAACCATTTTGCGGCTAATAGGCTGGTGAATATTTAATACTGATATATTGTTTCCTTTGTTATGCTTAAGCATTATCAGTATTCAGTAATAAAACATGAAATTGTATTATCTGATTAGATTCAAACGCGCTACTTATCAACTGAATAGGTCGAGTATTCCCATGTTGTTTTTTATCTCTTAAATGTGCTGGTGAAATCAATCTAGAGACTGATTTTCTTAGGGAGAAAGAGAACTTGAAACATGCTGCAGTGGAATATTTTTACGATCTTCTTAAATTGTGTTTTGAGCATATATTCGGACTACTAATACTATTTTGCTTCATTCAGGATATGGACGGTGCTTTTGTCAAAGTTCGTCCAATTAATAATTCTAAGAAGAAGCCTGTGCCAAAAACTGTGGGATAGTGGATTTGTCAGCTTTACTAAGCTAGGGATGCATCCAGTTTGTTCACGAATATACCAAACTTGGATGACATCTTGAAAATTATAATCAAGACATGCCCTTTGTCTCTTCTAGGTCTATTACTGCTGTTCATTTGTTTTTGAGTAATTTTGTATTTGGGTCGTAAGTTTTGGTATGATAGAGTGTTTGGGTCGTAAATTTGTCCAGTGGTGTGTTTGGGTCATAAGACTGTCAGTCAACGTGGTCAAGATAACCGGCCGTTAGACCCAAATTTTACAAGTTTGCCATTCCGTTAACATACATCACTACTCGCCGATTAATCTCAAAAATCGTCAATTAATCTCTGAAGTCTTTTCCTATTTTTGTTTTCCTGGGTTATAATCTCTGAAGCCTTTTCCTGCCTGTAAAGAAAAAACGAGAGAGAGGGAAAAACAACGATCAATTAGGGGTTTTAGAAATTGAGCCCAAATTGAAAAGGATTTTACTAATATTAATCGATTATCAACACAACAATCAAGCCTATGATGAACAGTGTTTTTAGGTAAGTAATTTTGTTAACTTTTTGTTTTGTTTTTAGGGTTTTGACAATGGGTGGTAAGGGTTTTTAACTTGTAAGTAGTAGAGTTCTTAAATTTTGGGTTTCTATAGTTTGCGTTGGCAAATTTAAAGTCATACTTTGATCTTGCTTTTATGATTGTGATTGATTTCGGAGAAGATGCCAGCAGGGTTTCTGTTAGACATTGTGGAACCCCTATTGAAATGCATACTTGCTAACCTGTCTTGACAAACCTGATCCTAACTCTTCCAGCCTGTTAAACATAGAGTTAGGTTGGGAATTTCGTGTGATTTGCAGCAGGCCTGTAATAATGTAATTTATTTGTCTGTAATAGTGTAATTTATTTGTGTTTTGAATGAAATCATTTGTTTGTACACAAGTTGGTGAATGATGGGGGTAGTTCTGAAGATGAAGACTACATTCCAAGAGTAAGGAACCTTGACCTAGAGAAGTGTGATGAAGAAAGCTCATATTACACATGAAGTGAGAGTGATGAAGGGGATGATGTACCTACTGATGCTGATAGAACTGGTTGCAAATTTCAACCTGAGGGTCATCCATCTAATGTTGGTAAGTGATAGCTATCAGAATCTCTTTTGTGCATTTCACTTTCTTGAACTGTGAATGAACCATATGTTAATCCATGACACCAGTACCTAGCTCATCCATCTAATGTATGATATATTGGTCTTAGGTGTCCATATATATCGTGGACCACATGATAGGAGGCCTCTTATCAGTGATGGAGCCGCAATACCTAGACCAGCACCTACATCCAGAATATATACAACTACAGGTATTAGGCCAACTAATGGAGGAGTACCTAGAGGTGGAATTCCACCTATGGCTGACATTACAATTGGTAGAGGGAGACCTGGTGCTATTGCAAGAGGTAGAGGTAGTGCAGCTGGTACTACAAGTGCAGTTGTAAGAGAAAGACGGGGTGGTGTTGCAAGGGGAAGAGAAAGAGGTACTCATAGTGCTACTGCAGCTCAATCATCTCAGGCATCTACAATCACACAACAGCCTACTACATCAACAAGGCCTGCTTCCCTTTTGGGGCACAGTCAAGACCAACCACAGCTAAAGAAAACCAACAATTCTACTTTTGGGGTTAAATGGTATTAGGTATATTACTTTTGTTATTGGCTATCTACTTATCTCAATTAAGCTTTAAACTACTGCAATTAAACTCTCCTAGCAGTTTTTAACTTTGTTTTTTGTCTTGTCAAACCAAATACTCTACTCTACAATTGTATAACTTGTTTAAATCCTTAAAAATCTTATTTTGTTGTGATGTCAATGTGTTTTTTTTTTAAGTTTTCTTGTTATGGTGGTGAGTGCAATGGTTCTAGTAAATATTGAACTGCAGGCAGGAAATTACAGGACTATAACCCAGGAAAACAGATAGGAAAAGGCTTCAGAGATTAATTGACGATTTCTGAGATTAATCGCTGATTAATCGACAATTAATCGGCGAGTAGTGATATATGTTAACGGAATGACAAACTTGTAAAATTTGGATCTAACGGTCGGTTATCTTGACCACGTTGACTGACGGTCTTACGACCCAAACACTCTATCATACCAAAACTTACGACCCAAATACAAAATTACTCTTTGTTTTTTTTCGTGAAAATATCTCACAAATCCAATAATTGACTCTTTTTTTTACAAACCTATCATTAAAATGATTTTTATGTATGTATAATCATGATATAAGATTACAAGCTAAAAATGTTAACTTCTAGATTTGATTTATAATTTTAAAATTTTCGTAAGGACTATAGTATAACCTTTATAGGTTTGACTAACAAGTAAGAAAATAAAATTTTACCATTTTTATGGTCATTTAGATAATGCCGTTGTTAGTGAGAGTCGTTTTTTTTAATATCTTATATTCCCTTCGTTTTAAAATAAAGTTACTATCATTTTTTTATTTTAGCATAAAAATATATCAAATTGAAAAAGTGATAATAGGTAATATCTTTTTTTTTTCCTTTTAGGTATATTATAATTTATATATTCTTTTTGTTTTAAATTATAAGTCTTCCATTCTATTTTCGCCCGTCTTAAAATAATTATCAGTTTTTGTTTATAGTTATATTTTTTCATTAAATTATTAAATATACCCTTAATTTTTTATAATTATAAAATCAGTTTTAGTGAGATCCGGTTTGAAATCTTAAATGAGTATTTGTATAATAAGAAAATAAATGTGATAATATCTTTATTGTTTATATCTTCATTTTTTAAAAAAATAAAATGACATTTGTACAATTAAGAATCTTCCCTTATATTTCCCGAGTATCCAATCTTTTCAATTATCTACCAAAACTACTGTATTTATCTTTTGTAATATACCAAAGATAAAGAATTTCCAAATATTTCCAAATATAGAGTAATATTAGTACTAAACGTGTTTAACTTTAAATATAATAGTAATTTTATATTTAATATGAGTAGTCTTATAAATTCCTACGGTCTTTTTACAATCCTGAGTCCTGACTTTGTCAAAACGGACTTAAATTTATGACTGAGGGAATATTTATTTTGTATGACTTGTATGATTTCTATAATTTTTTTAAGGTTTGTCGTTATTGGTCTAGTGAAACTCAATTCTCATAAGTTTTCCAATTTATTTACAAGTGAAATTCGAAGTTTTCACTTTTACGTATGGCTAAACCAGAAGTTTTAACCGTGAAAATTGGATATTTCACCAAGTGTACGGGTGAAAACTTGAATTTCTACCCTAAAAAAAATTAAACTTTCACCTTTTACTGATATGAAAATTCATAATCTTTTTTGTTGATATTAGACAGAAGCAATAAATAAGAGAGTAAAATAGTTCTTTTAGGAAAGGTAGAGATTTAAAGTTTTGAAAAAGCTAGATAAAAGGTTAAACAAATTACTACCTCCGTTTCAGTAAAAGTGTTATTATTATTTTTTCATTTTAGCCTAAACATAAGGTTAAATTGAAAAAGTAACAGTAACACTTTTCTAGAAACGGAGAGAATATTATTTAAGGAATTATTTTTAGTATCACGCTTTCTACTATTATTGTTTTTTAAAATAAATAACCATTTTTTTGGCAATACATTATTTTTATAATTAATTATGGGTAACTCATATATGTATTCTTAATGATGGGTTTCAATATATTCCTTCCGTTTCTAGAAAAGTGTTACTATTACTTTTTTATTTTAGCCTATGTGATAGTAACTTTTTTTCTAAAACGAAGGTAGTATAATATAAAAAAAATAGGTTCAAAATATTTTTCCCCGATTTTTTCTTCCTTTTTTCTTTCTAGAACAAAACTATTTTAGGTTATGCATTTCTTTGTTTACTTCTACGTATGTGGTTTAACCTGTACTTGTAAATCTTTCATTGTATGCATAGTACCCTCCGATAGAGGTCTACCTCTGTTTGTGATAGTGTCTGGATCTAGTTGTAAAATTCTGTTTCTTTTTCACCGTCCTGTAGTGATATATCCTTTATTGGTTCTCCAATATTTCATTCCCATTAATTTACTTACTTACCCTATCATATAAAAGTTCATTGCATTATGTAAAGTCTCAGACTAGCTTGCACATTCTCTTTTACTGTAAATTCGTCCTAGATCTAATCAAAATGGAAATCAAATTTTGACCCAAACCAATGATTGATTTGATGTTGAAAATCAATAAAAACAGTGAAATTACAACAAAAATCATGAAATTGGAAAACACTCAAATTCGAATATATTCATCAAGATTCAAATGGATCGACAACTATATGTTTGAAGCTCTATCAATGATTTAGTGATGCCAAATCACATAATGTTAAAGAAGATGATGGAGTAGGAATTCGACGGATTTTAAGTCAAATGAGATAAAAGACTCTTATCATGTGAGGAAATTGATTTCTGTATAACGTTCTCTTTCTTTTATTTCTCATTGTTTTAAATCATAACGCTTACAAATATTTATAAAAATCGAAATACAGAAAATGTTATAAACTAAAAATAGAAGTTTATACTTATGTGACACTATCTCTAACACCCTCCCGTCGACACAGAGCTTATGTCTGAGTGTAGCAAAGCGAGAAGTAGAAAGAGCGTTTGTTAAACTATCCGCAATCCGATCCTCTGTAGAAATATACCTCATAAAAAGTTTCTTAGCCGCTGCCTATTCCCTAACAAAATAAAAAGCAATCTCAATGTGCTTCATGCGCCGATAAAAGAGAGGATTCTTAGTTACATAAGTAGCACCAATGTTATCACACCACAATATGGGAGAACTTAAAGAAGGAAAGCCAATTTTAGAAAGTAAAAACCGAAGCCAAAGCAACTCAGAAGTAGCATCAACAATAGCCTTGTACTCTGCCTCTATGTTGGAGCGAGATACACTTTTTTGTTTTCTAGAGCACCGGAAAATAAAATTTGGACCCAAGAATATTGCTAAACCATTAGTAGAACCTTTATCCACAGAACAACCTGCCCAGTCAATGATCGTTTTAGAAAAATGGTAAAAATAGTTCGTTCGCTGAGACTTGTCAAGATTCATTTTAGGCCTAATTTTGATTTAAACTAGAAAATAAGTAAAATATTTTAACAATATTTGGAGAAACTGGAACTCAGGATTCCACCAAAATCACTTCTGATTGATTTCTACAATGATTCTTAAACAATTATAGCTCTTTTATTGACTTTGTTTCTTTTCCAAATGTAGATTTCTAAATCATTAATTGTAAATCGTAAGCATAGCACATCAAAAGCTCTTAAGTCCCAGCATACACCATCAAACAAAATCACAACTAATTATAAAAAATCATAAATCAATTTAAAACCAATGTAAAAGTCATAAAGAATCAAAAATAGTAACCATTTATTCATAAAATATGGCTTCCTCCATTGCCCCAGTGATGAGATTTAACTCATCATGCTCAAAACACTCTCAGAAAATTGATACATAGCTAAAAAGTGCTTAAGAAGAAAAAATAAATAAAAAACAATTAAAACATGGAATCTGCAACGTTGTATAGGCGTTACAAATTAACTATTACAGTTTAAGTTCAAGATGAACGTTGCAGAATGAAGATAAATGTTGCAGTTAGATGAAGGAACCGTGACATATTGGTTGAAAAACCGTCGCCTTATCTTCTGTTCTTCAGCAACAGCAGCTGCATAAGAGATTCTCTGTAACTTTTTCCTTCGGCCTGTTGACCTCCAAACCTCTCCTCATTTTTCTTTGTTCGAGTCTATCTATTTATAAGTTTTGGAAACCTATTCCTATCCAAAACAAAATCTAATAACGCGTTTTAATTCCCCTTTTTCTTTTCCCAAAAGTTACGGTATTTCTCCTTATTTTCTTCACGCGTGTTCTGATTTGCTCCAAACTCTTATAAACTGATAGATGCAAGTTCTATAAGATTTTATCTTCTCCCAAACTCTCCACGTAACTTTTATATATACAACCAAAATCCAAGATAAGCTCTCCTCTCTGTTTTGTCGAGATAAAGGGTAAACTTCTTTTTTTACCGAATCTAAACCATTACCAATCCTGTTAATTAGGTAACAACATAATCGCAACCTAAAACCCTTGAAAATCTCCAACAATTTCTTCCACAATTTCACGCGGTTGAGAGTTAAGTTTTTCCCGCTATTTTTATTTTTCAAATATATGGGAAGGGGTGCCCCTATCCAACAATGGGGTGCCTTTATAAAATTACGTGGGTGCCTTTAGTAATTTCTCTGTGTGCCTTTATCAACTTTTTGAGCCAATTTTTCCATAAACGTTTATTTTCCAAAAATACCTACAAACAAATAACATAACACAATTAGTACTAAATTGAGCACTATTAATATAGAGAATTTGAGACAAATCAGACACAAAAATGTGTTTATCAGTCGGCATCACAAAAACCTGTAACTACAAAGAAAAAGCCCTTTTAAACTGCAAACCAAAATCAAATGTCCTTGAAAGATATCTCAATATGTGCTTGATAGCAGACTAATGCTCCTCAATGGGAGCCCGCATTTGCCAGCTTGCCTTGTTAACAGAAAAAGATATGTCGGGACGAGTTAGGGTGGCTTATTGAAGAACACCAACTATGCTTCTATAAAATGCAACATCAAAGAACAATTTCATGTTAGGAACATGAGAAGCAAGATGACAAGTCATGAGAGTTGAAACAGGTTTAACAGAGTCCATCTTAGCCTTCTTAAGCAAATTGACAACATATTGCTTTTGGGAAAGTAAAATACCAGCAGCATCGGGACAAGCCTCTATGTCCAGAAAATAAGACAAGTCACCAAGGTCTTTGATAACAAATTCAGAATTGAATCAATAAAACTTGAAATAGATGAAGAAAAGCTACCGGAAGCCAAGATGTCATCAACATAGATAAGCAGATACAAAACATCAGTGGAATATACTTTGAAGAACAAAGATGTGTCAGTCCTCAAGGCCTGAAAACCAAGAGTGAGAAGAAATCACTCAACCTAGAGAACCAAGCCTTAAGAGCTTGTTTCAACCCATAAAGGGATTTCTGCAATTTACACACATAAGAGGGATGATCCTTATCTACAAAACCTGGAGGTTGAACCATATAGACATCCTCAGTCAAAGTACCATACAAAAATGCATTATTTACATATAGTTGTTTAATACACCGTCCTTTGGTTAGAGAATAGACAACATGAGTCTAACAGTGGTAGGTTTGACGACAAGGCTAAAGGCGTCCTGATAGTCAAACCCTTGCACTTGATTGTATCCCTTAGCTACAAGTCGAGCCTTATATCTCTAAATATTACCATCAGCTTTGGTTTTAACTCTAAAGACCCGTTTGCACCCTACAATATTTTGGGAAGGATCAGGAGGAACTGAAATCCAAGACTCATTCTCCATCAAGGCATCATATTCTTCAGTCATAGATAATCTCCATACAGGGGTCTTGTTAGCATTGGAAAATATAGCATGAGTAAGAAAGTAATCTGAACAAGTGTCAGTGGTAGTAGTGTAGGTCTTAGGTTTAAAAATACCATGATGAGACCTTATGACCATACCACCATAAGTTGTAGATGGCAATGGAACTGAGACAGAATCTAAAATAGGAGTTGAGATAGGATCTAACTAAGGTGTAGGAATATGTGGTGGAGCATGAGACAAGGAAGTAGTGGACTCAACAGTAGTTATTGAACATTGTGGAGACACGGAAGCAGCAGTTGAGAACAAACTTGCATAAGGAAACTATGATTGATATGTTGTAGAATTGTGGTAAAAAGATTCGTTACTCAGACTTGTGGAGATTTGGTTTTAAACTTATTTTCTAATACTAAAATAAAGAAAAGTAACTTAAAAGTGATATCAAGATTTTAAAAACAACCAGAACACTGGATTCCAGTACTACACATGATTGAATGATGTCATAAATATTTCAAAACCCTAGTCACCTTTTAAGTCCTTTTATTTCTAAATTCACTAATAATCAAGCATATCCTCAAATATTATTTGTACACATTATGTATAGATTATCAACTAATTTAACATATATAACCTATCAATTTGAATCACAAATAATCAAGAAAATCATGCAAACAATTTAAAACTCTGCAGAAGCAGTGATTAAGTGAATTATATAATTAAAATAGAGAAAATAAAATAATTACTCATCAATCATGCGTAAATAGCTTCCTCCATTGCCTTGGTTACGTGAGAATTATCTCATCATGGAAAACATCCTCACAGAGTATTGATTCATGCTCAAAAATTGTTTATAAAAATGAAAATGAAGAAAATTAAAATTAACACAGAAAACAACAATGAATATAAGTGTTTCAATCGCTGTTTTCTGTGTCGCTAAAGAGAGGAATTGTCACAGTGAATAAAAGACTGTTTCTAGATGCAGTAAAAAAATGAAAGAAAAGGTGACAGTATTAGCGATTTTCCTTCTCTGCCTTATGTTCTTCTTCTTCGTATTCACTCTGCAACTCAAGCTCAGATTTCTGATTTTTCTTCTCTCTCAATTCTAGCTCTCTAAAACCTCGATGATCCTGTCTGTGACACCCAACAACCTATTTATACACCACATGCCCCTTAATCACGTAGCAATTAATAAAAAATCTTCTTATTAACTCTCATGCAAGTCATAGGAATAATTCTTTCCTTGTCTTTTGTGTGTAACCGAGCTGTCACAGTCTCTCAAATAGAATGCAATAACTAGAGAAGATATCCTCCCTTATATTCTACAAAGTTCCCAAAAATAATGCCAGAGAATCAATCAGAAAAACCTGAGAATATTTTTCTTCCCCTGTTTGGCGAGATACGAAGAAATCTTCACTTGTTTACGTGTCTATTTAATTACTAGCCTTGCTTTGACTCTACAAGTCATTAGCAAACCAATCCCGTGAAAAAAATCACGTCCAAATTCAACTCAAAATCTTCACAGTAAACTGAAAATTTGAATTGTTCTTTTCCCGCCAAATACCAGGTGAAGAAGGTGGAGTGCCCCTATCCAAAATTGGGGTGCCTTTAGCAATTGTTCTCGGAGTGCTTTTTTAAATTTTTCGAGCCGATTTTTCCAAAAATATTTTTTCTCAAAACCACCTACACATATAGAAAACACCATAATAAGTAAAAAAACGAGCATTAACATAATATAGAATTGAGGCAAATCAGACACAAAAATGTGTCTGGCAAATACCCCAAAACTTGTTATTTGATAGTCCTCGAGCAAATCTAATCTAGAAAAATCCTAACTCACTGTCCCAGGCATCACGATTGCACTTAGCGTGTGCAACAAGCCTTTGAACCCCTAGGTTACCCTAGTGGACGAGTGTTGTCTGGTGAGGGTTTAGAAAGAGGTATACCCATAAAACGTTTACTCCAAACCCTAGCTACTTGTGAACAATTGAGGGTACACACTAAACATGCTATTTAGTTGACTATTAACTTTTTTGGCTATGAGAGGAATTACCCTGTTTTTGAATCCAATGGTTGTACACGAGTTTGCAGTCAAGCGTACTAAAATTCATATATAAGAAAACAAAGCTCTACTTAGATAGTCGTGCAAGTGACCACGATACTCGGAATCTAACAAACCACGATCACATGAATAGATTAAGAAAATGGATATGGAGATGATGAAGTTTGTACATGTTGACTAAGGTGAAAGGTGTTTCCTATATCTGTATGAAGGTCAGTTCCAGGATGAATTCTAATGGATTGAAATACACTCCCACTGGTTTTAATCCTTATACTAATATCGACTCAGCTGGTATATACAAGGGCCCTAGCGGTTGATTTATTAAAAAAAAAAAAAATTTTGCGTAAATAATATACAATAATGGGGCTTGATCTCAATCACTTTACTTCATCCTGGCGGCGATAACAATTCGATACTGGTTCCCCAGCAAATCACTTAGAGAAACACATAAAATTGCAGAATAAAAACAGAACGTGACATGGTGATGACTCCGAGATATGGTGACGACTATCATGTTATTCCTAACACCTGAGCTATGTCCTTTTATGAATAGACCCTTTAGTTGGGTCCCTCAACTCCTACATCCAAGAAGTTTGTTTTCATCTACTTAGAATGGTTAGTGTCATCCTGAATTGTTCACAAGGTTCTAAATTTTGGAGTTTTATTATTTCAACTAAAAGTTTCTCTCTTACCCCCAAACTTAAACCTAACATTGTCCTCAATGTTTCAAATTAAATTACAATGCCAAAAATATAGGTAACTAGAGGAATAAAGAGGTAAGTCAGAAAGATAGTACCTGGGTGAAGCATAACAATCCTTCTTTGGAGAATAAGACAAAAAATAAAACAAAAACCTACAAAAACTTAATAATGTACAACAACAACCTTGATGGTCAATCAAGGTAAGCAGGGTCCTCGAGAGGGACCTCCTTAACATCACTTGTAGGAAAAGGCTCTAAAAAGGGTTTCAATCTCTGACCGTTAACCTTTGAATAACTAGTACCATCCAGCGTCTCAATCTTAATAGCACCATGAGGAAAAACAATACGAACTATAAAAAAGACCCGTCCACCGAGAGCGTAACTTCCCGGGGAATAGATGAAAACGAGTATCATAAATAAGAACTTTTTTACCTGGAGAAAATGACTTTCTTAAAATATTTCTATAATACACAAGTTTCATTTTGTTCTTATACTCCTTAGCACTATCTTATGCATCTCTACGAATCTCGTCCAACTCATTGAGATGGAACTTCATGTGAGCTCCTGCCTTGTCAAGCAAAAAATTAAGTTGCTTTACAGCCCAATATGCTCTATGCTCTAACTCGACGGGAAGGTGACATGCCTTTCCAAAACCAGGCGATAAGGTGACATTCCAATGTGGGTCTTAAAAGCAGTACGGTAAGCCCATAAGGCATCGATAAGACTCAACGACCAGTCTTTCCGATTAGGATTAACAGTTTTCTCTAAGATATGTTTAATCTTTCCGATTATGATTAACTGTGGGTGATATGGGTTAGCCACTTTGAAGTAATACGATATTTCTTCATCAAAATCCTAAACGGTCGATTACAAAAGTGTGACCCTCCATCACTAATTATAGCTCGCGGTGTACCAAAACGTGCAAAAACTGGACCACAACCTTGTAGTCATTTTTTCTACACGAAACCGCCTCAGCCCACTTAGACACATAGTCTACAACGACAAGGATGTAAAAATAACAAAAAAAAAGGAAAATGACCCATAAAATCGATGCCCCACACATCAAATACCTCAATAACTAGAATAGGGTTCAAAGGCATCATATTTCTATGGGGAAATGGTTCCTAACTTCTGGCAACGCTCACAAGTAACACAGTAACGGTAGGTGTCTTTAAACACCAAAAGCCAGTAGAAATCCACACTGCATATCTTAGCAACGGTTTTCTTAGTAATGAAATGACCCCCACAAGCATGATCATGATAAAAGAAAATAATACTAGACTGATCACTCTCAGGTATACATCTCTTAATAATCTGGTCTGGACAACACTTAAAAAAATTAGGATCATCCCAAAATAAATGCTTAACCTCGGCTAAAAACCTAGAACGATTTTGTTTACCCCAATGTTGGGGCATTCGACCAGTAACAAGATAATTCACTATATTTGCATACCAAAGTAATCGGGAAACAAGGAAAAGTTATTCATCAGGAAAACTATCCATCACCGAAGGGGAATCATCAGGGGACTCCACAACAAGCCTAGACAAGTGGTATGTTACTACATTTTATGCACCCTTTTTGTCTCTAATTTAAAGAGAAAATTCTTGTAACAAAAAGATCCATTTAATCAATCTAGGTTTAGTATCCTTCTTGGACAGAAAGTACTTCAAAGCAGCATGATCAGTAAAGACTATGACCTTAGAACCTAAGAGATATGATCTAAACTTGTCTAAGGAAAAAACAATGGCTAACAATTCCTTCTCGGTGGTGGTATAGTTTAGCTGGGCATCATTCATAGTTTTGCTAGCATAGTAAATCACATGAAGTAATTTGTTTTCTCGCTGACCTAGCACAACACCAATAGCATAATCTAAAGCATCACACATGATCTCAAAAGGTAGGTTCCATTTAGGTTCCTGGACTATGGGGGCGGTAGTGAGCAAAGTCTTAAGCTTCTCAAAAGCCTCTAAACAAGCATCATCGAAGACAAACTTAACATCTTTTGCGAGCAAATTGCAAAGAGGTCTATAAATCAAGTTAAAATTCTTAATGAATCGACGATAAAAACCTGCATGGCCTAAGAATGACCTAATATCTCTTACGGTTTTGGGAACCTGTAAATTCTTAATAAGGTCAACTTTGGCTTTGTCTACCTTTATACCCTTAGAAGATACGATATGCCCTAAAACAATTCCTGAACGAACTATAAAATGACATTTCTCCCAATTAAGCACTAAATTCTTTTCCTTACATCTATTCAACACTAATGTCAAATGATGCAAGCACTCATCAAAAGATGAACCAAACACTGAAAAACCATCCATAAAGACCTCTAAAAATCGTTCTACCATGTCAGAAAATATGTTCATCATGCGGGCGCATTACACAACACAACACACACAACACAAAAGGCATGTGTTTATATGCAAATGTACAAAAGGGACAGGTAAAAGTAGTTTTCTCTTGGTCTTCTGGGGAAATAACAATCTGATTATAACCAGAGTATCCATCTAATAAGGAATAATAACTATGTTCAGATAATCGCTCTAGCATTTGGTCGATGAAAGGAAGGGGAAAGTGGTCCTTCCTTGTGATATTTTTCAATTTTATATAGTCAATACAAACACGCCGCCCTGTGGTCATCGGGTTGGGATTAACTCATTGTTGTTATTCTGGACTATAGTGATATCTGATTTTTTGGGAACAACCTGAACGAGGCTGACCCACTTACTGTCTGAAATAGGGTAGATAATACCCGCATCTAAAAACTTAAGCACCTCAGTTTGAACTACTTCTTTCATGTTAGGGTTCAGTCGACGTTGCATCTCCCTAGAAGGTTTGGTGTCATCCTCTAAATGAATCTGATGCATACAAACAGTAGGACTTATAACTTTAATGTCTGCTAAGGTCCATCCTAAAGCTTCCTTATTGCCTTGAAGTACAATCACTAGCCTACACTCCTGATCACTATCCAAGTCGGATGCTACAATTATAGGCAAAATCTCATATGGGCCTAAAAATACATATTTCAGAGAATCTGGCAATGGTTTGAGGTCCAACTTAGGAGGCTATTCTAGAGAAGGAATTATGATAGTCTTACAAACTAGTAGTGTTTCGAACTTAGATTTCCATCTATTAGTATCTAACACAGGGCTAGAGTCTAACAGAGCATTTTCTTGATCAATGGTGCTATCATCGTCAAAATCTAAACCAAAAATGGGATATACAACTCTCTAATGGATCTTCGGATAAAATGTTTGGTAATGACTCCTGAACTAATTTTCCTATCATGTTCACCTCTTCAATGCACGTGTCATCTAGCTCAGAGGGTTGCTTACTAATATTGAATTCATCTCAATAGTCATATTACCAAAAGATAGATTCATAATACCATTTCGACAGTTAATGATCGCATTAGATGTAGCTAAGAACGAGTGACCTAATATCATAGGTATCTGGTTTTCTGGGTCAGGGAGAGGTTGGGTATGTAGGATAACAAAATCCACAGGATAAATAAACCTATCGACCCCAATAAGAAAATCTTCGACAATACCACGAGGAATTTTCACAGACCTATAAGCTAACTGAAGTGTTATCTTGATAGGTTTTAAGTCACCAAGTCCTAGCTGGAGGTACACATGGTACAAAAGTAACTTCACACTGGCTCCTAAGTCAAGTAACGCTTTTTCTACACGGTAGTTACCTATTGTGCAAGAAATGACAGGGGAACCTGGGTCTTTGTTCTTAGGAGTTCTGTTGTTCTGGATAATTGAACTCACATGACTAGCTATAAAGGCTTTTTAATGTACACTAAGCTTTCGCTTTCGCGTACAAAGATCCTTAAGGAACTTGGCATAACTAGGAATCTGCTTAATTGTATCTAATAAAGGAAGATTGATGTTGACTTGCTTAAAAATCTCCAATATATCATTAAAGTTGGATTCCTTCCTAGTTGGTATTAGAAGTTGTGGGAATGGGGCTTTGGGCACAAAATCGGGCTTAGCGGGAATCTTTAGAGACTTTATCAGTCTCTTCATCTACAAGCTCAGAAGGGTGAACTACAACATGTTCACTGTCAGGCATGGTTACCTTATTGTCTATAACTCTACCACTCCTAAGGGTTTTAATTGAATTCACATGATTTGATGATTTCTCACCAGAAGATAACTCATGAAATCCTCTAGGGTTGGGTTTTGTTTGACAAAGAAACTTACTTTTTTCTCTCAAGGACTCATTTATCTGACTAACATGGATTGGAAGACTGGAAATAGCTTGTTTGTTTTCCTGTGCAATCCTATTATTAGTCTGTAAACTTTGTTCAACTGATTGCTGAAACTTAGTAGTGTTCTGAGCTAACATGGTGAAAGACTCTTCTAAACTCATGATCTTTTTATCTGAAAGGCTCTGAAATTGTGTTGGTCCAGATGGATTCTTAGTATAACCAAAACTTGAGGGAACCTGAGGGTTACTAGACTGACCTTGATTCTGGCCCTTAGACCAAGAAAGGTTTGGATGGTTTCTCCAACCAGGGTTATAGGTTTCTGAATATGAGTCAAACATTTGACGGTTATCAAATCTAGTGTAATTGTAAAGAGCATGGGCTTTCTCTTCAACAATCAGTCCTTCCCAAAATAACTTGGGCACTATTCCACAACTAGATTGAATCAATTATAAGGCTTCTAACCTTTTTGCTATAACTGTAATTTTGGCATCTGATTCAAGAATTTCGTCTACCCTATTGACGTTACTTAATTTTTCTCTGGAGTTCCTTTTTACATTCCCATTGCTGGGTTTTTTCGGCAATTTCATTCAAAAATGCCATTGCCTCATCAACAGTTTTACTATCAAAACTCCATGTACATAATGACTCGAGCATGGTCGTCGTTGGGTAATCTAGCCCTTCATAAAGGATCTGGACTAGTCTAACCTTTTCTAAACCGTGATGGGGACATTATATCAATAAATTATTAAACCTCTCCAAATACCTATACAAAGATTCTCCCTCTTGCTACATAAATGTGGAAATCTCGTGCCTAATAGAAGATATTTTATGCCTAGGGAAAAATTTAGATAAAAAGGCAGCAATAAGCTTTTCATATGTTTCGATGGATTGAAATGGCAAACTATATAACCAAGATTTGACCTTGTCTCTCGGAGAAAAAGGAAACAACCTAATTTTCAAAGCTTCATCAGTTAGGTTGTGAATTCTTAGGGTACTACATATTTCTTCAAATTCCCTAATGTAAAAGTAGGGGTTTTCATTTTCTTTTCCTAAGAAAATTGGGAGCATCTGTATGGTCCCAGGTTTTAACTCATAGTTTTCTTGAGTTGTAACTAACTCGATACATGATGGACGAGAAGTCCTAGTGGGATTCAACAAATCTTTTAAAGTTGTCATTTTTGGCACATCTGGAAAACTATGAATAACTTCCTCATTAAGAGACAAATTCTCAAGACTAAAGTTTCCAAAAATCGGGCTCTCAAAAGAAGGGTTTCCTAAATTCTCAATTTCAAAAACAGAGTTTCTATTCTCATCACTGATCACACGACCAATATAATCTCTTCTCCAAACACGCCCACTCAAGGCTTTAGGCGGCCTGGGCATACAATAAAATAACTTCTAATAGGAAGAGAATTCTAACAAACACAAGCAAGGCTGACTCGACCAAGCAAAATTATTTAATCTAGCAAACAAAAAGCATGATGGCTCCACTTAGATTGTTTATAGACCAGCTTCTATTTTTCCAAAAGGAAACTAGTTACAATTTTAGCAAACCTCTTGGATCGATCTGAATTAGATTAAGTCAAAGAGAAGCAAAGTAAGTTTTATGGAGCTTTGATAACCCTGCCTCTTTGGAAAACGTTTCCTTGGGATACAAGGCGACGTGAATCAACTTAAAATAATTATCCTGATCCTTGAGTTAAGCTAACAAAGTAATCAATACAATCCTTTTGAACGACTTTCGTATAAGCTCGTTACTCTATCGGTCTTCTTCTAGTTAAATTTTAAGGCTTAGATTTTCATTACGTAACGTGTTCCTAAGGCGGGCAAGAAGAGAATGGTGATAAAATCCAAACCCTTATCTTATATAGCTAGTCCTTGCCCTTTACTTAAAGAATAATTTCGTATCCAATTCTTCAATATATATGCATACGAAGGAATACAGTAAACCCACTTGCAGGGGATTCATGGGTTGATCGAGTCTTACCTCCCGTTCCAGACGGGGGTGAACCGTTGAAGTCGACCCGGGTCACCGACTCCTGTGTCAGGGTATGAACCCGAGGGGCCGAGACAATATCGTAATTGTCGTCCTTCCCTGTTGCATTTTATATTTAAATTACTCATTCGTAGGGTTTAAAAAAGAATAATAATGTCCTAAGTCCCCAAATAAAATAAAATAAAATAAATAAAGTCCAAAAGTGTTCTAAAAGAAAAAGAAAATTACAATATATAGGAGATTTCCTAATAAAATCTAACAAAATCTAAAAAATAACATAACAAAATTCTTTGGTTTCTTTTCCGTTCTTTTAGCTTTAACTTTAACTTTAACTCCAAGTCTTTATTCACCAAAATTCTTGGCTCAATTTCTTTTCAATCTAAAATCCAAAACATGTAGCAAAAAGATAAATACCCAAAGAAACGTAAAATAAAACAAAGTAAAAAATACTAAAAACAAAAATAAAAACCTAAATATAAATCTTAAACTTGAAACCTAAAGAAAAGTCCGCCTCAGCAATGCCAAAAATTGATATGTTGTAGAATTTTGGTAAAAAGATTCGTTACTCAAACTCGTGGAGATTTGGTTTTAAACTTATTTTCTAATACTAAAATAAAGAAAACTAACTTAAAAGTGATATCAAGATTTTAAAAACAACCAAAACACTGTATTCCAGTACTACACATGATTGAATGATGTTATACATATTTCAAAACCCTAGTCACCTTTTAAGTCCTTTTATTTCTAAATTCACTTTAATCAAGCATATTCTCAAATATTATTTGTACCCATTAATCATGGATTATCAACTAATTTAACAAAGTATAACCTATCAATTTGAATCACAAATAATTAGGAAAATCATGCAAATAATTTATAACTCTGCAGAAGCAGTGATTAAGTGAATTATATAATTAAACTAGAGAAAACAAAATAATTACCCATCAATCATGCTAAATAGCTTCCTCCATTGCCTTGGTTACGTGAGAATTATCTCATCATGGTAAACATCCTCTCAGAGTATTGATTCATGCTCAAAAATTGTTTATAAAGATGAAAATGAAGAAAAATAAAATTAACACAAAAAACAACAATGAATATAAGTGTCGCAACCGTTGTTTTCTGTGTCGCTAAAGAGAAGAATTGTCACAGTGAATAAAAGACTGCTTCTAGATGCAGTAAAAAAATGAAAGAAAAGGTGACAGTATTAGCGATTGTCCTTCTCTGCCTTATGTTCTTCTTCTTCGTATTAACTCTGCAACTCAAGCTCAGATTCTGATTTTTCTTCTCTCTCAATTCTAGCTCTCCAAAACCTCGATGATCCTCTCTGTGATACCCAACAACCTATTTATACACCATAGGCCCCTTAATCACGTAGAAATTAATAAAAAATCTTCTTATTAACTCTCATGCAAGTCATATGAATAATTCTTTCCTTGTCTTTTGTGTGTAATCGAGCTGTCACAGTCTCTCCAATAGAATGCAATAACTAGAGAAGATATCCTTTCTTATCTTCTACAAAGTTCCCAAAAATAATGCCAGAGAATCAATCAGGAAAACCCGAGAATATTTTTCTTCCCTTGTTTGGCGAGATACGAAGAAATCTTCACTTGTTTACGTGTCTATTTTAATTACTATCCTTGTTTTGACTCTACAAGTCATTAACAAACCAATCCCGTGAAAAAATCACGTCCAAATTCAACTCAAAATCTTCACAGGAAACTGAAAATTTGAATTGTTCTTTTCCCGCCAAAAACCATGTGAATAAGGTGGAATGCCCCTAATCCGGATTTGAGGTGCTTTTAACAATGAAGTGTCCCTATCCAAAATTGGGGTGCCTTTAGTAATTTTTTGAGCCGAGTTTTCCAAAAATGTTTTTTTCTCAAATATACCTACACACACATAAAACACCATAATAAGTACAAAAGTGAGCACTGACAAAATATATAATTGAGACAAATCAGACACAAAAATATATCTAAGAATGACTCATCAAACACACCACATTGCAAGAAATCACAATCTTGTTAGTAAGAGGATTCAAGCATCTACACCCATATGCATCAAGCTATAACCCATAAAAATGCACTTAGTAGATCTATTCTCTAGCTTATGAGAATTAAAAGGTCTCAAGCAAGGAAAACAAGAACAACCAAAGAGTCATAATCAGGCTTGAGATGAAATAAAGTTCCAGAGGAGACTTATTCTGAAGTACAGAAAGTAGGTAATCTGTTGATAAGAAAATTTGATGTTTCAAATGCATATGACCAATATATAAGAGGAAGAGAAGCATGATGCAATAAGGCAAAACCAGTATCAACCATGTGTCGATGCTTACGTTTTGCCTTTCCATTCTTCTCATGAAGATCATGACAAGACATTCTATGCATAATTCCACAAGAAGCCAAATGAGAAGATACAATTCTACATTCACCACCCCAATCTTACTATAAGTACTTAATCTATATACCAGACAAATTTTCAACTAATTTATGAAATTTGATAAATGTAGGAAGTACATCTGACTTATAAGCAAGAGGGTATAACCATGTGAGTCGACTAAAGAAATCTATAAAAGACACATAATATGTGTAACCATTCACATCACAAACAGGTGACACCCAACCATCAGAGTGTATAAGATCCATAGGTCCATGAATATCAAATGAGATGGAAAATAAGGTAGAGCATGAGACTTAGAAACAACACAAGAAGAGCAAAATGCAGGTTGTAGGTGAGAAGAAATTGAAGTATCAACACTAGCAACCACATGTTTAAGAGTTTAGTAGGCTGGATGTCCTAGCCTATAATGCCATTAAGTGAAGGCAATGTCAGAAAAGGCTTGCTTCATATTGTCAGAGTCAAACTGAAGGTCATAAAGACCATTCCTAACACCACCTTTAAGCAATTATCTATGAGTACCAAGTTCTTTAATAACAAAATGATAAGGATGAAGCTCAAAGTAGCAGTTATTGTCCCTAGTGAACTGAAGTATAGACACTAAATTCTTTGTGATGGATGGAACATGTAAAATATTAGACAAAGCAAAAGATGAAGTAGAGGAGTTAAAGAAAGAAGTACCAATGTTTGCAATAGGCAGACCAGAACCATTTTCAACATGAACTTGATCAGATTCTTCATATGGAGAACGAAGGTTGAGATATGCAAGATCTGAAGTAATATGATGTGTAGCTCCGGGATCAGGGATCCAACTTTGGAGAAGAAGGAGCATCATCAGTGTTGTAAAGAGCATATGCTTCAGGCTCAGGGAACCAACAATCCTCATAAGAATCATCAGAGTATTCATCATCATAAGTGTAATTAGCTTGAACAACTCCATCATTTTTAGTGAATCTATGACGACATTCAAAGGCAGAATGACCAGGTTGTTGCAGATTTGACACTGAAAATAGTAATTATAATGAACTGGTGGTGGATAGAAATTAGAAGTAGGATATCTACCACCACGGTCAAATACACCTCCTCGAGAATTACCTCTTAATATGTTATGACCACCTCCAAAACCACCTCTGGGATAACCAGAACCACAATGATATGAACTATAATCTAGATCAGAAGACTGATTATAAGGAGAATAACCTCGAAAGGTTTCAGTAGGAGGATGATAAATAGAAGAATTACCAGATTAATGTTCATAAACATTAACTGAAGCAGTAGTGAGATCTGAATTAGCCTCTGTATTCATACGAGATTCCTCATAAAGTAGAAGACCGAGAAAATCAGTACTAAAAGTTTTATCCAAATTCTTGAGAACTTGAGTGTTAACACTTGTTTTAAACGAATTGAACTCCGCATGAAGGCCATAAAGAATGTGAAAAAACAAATATTCATCAAAAACTACTCGATTGATCTGAGCCAGCTGAAATGGATCGTGCTTTGTTAAAATAAACTTGCATTGATTCTGAACCTTTACGTAAATTCTATAAATCAGTCTTCAATTTCATCAGTCGAGATCTAGTAGAAGCATTATAATCCTTCTCCAATGTTTTCCAAACCTCATACAAATATTTATTGCCTAGAACTTGAACATGACACTCATCAGTAAGATCATTAAGCAACCAAGAAAGAATCGCTTGATCTTGATTGAGCCAAGAAATAAAACGAGGATTGAGAACCAAAGTAGGAGATGAAGATGAAGTAATTTCAGAATCCGAATCACAAGTTGTAGGAAATGAGCCATCACAAATCTGAACAAATTGCAGCTTCAAAAAAGTTGAGCAATTTGAGATTTCCAGATCTGATAATCAGTAGATGTGAGTTTAGAAGAAGGTTTAGAGCTCAATGGAATATGAACCAGAGAATCAGAAGAAGGAGATGAAGGCAAAGTATTATCAGAAGCCATTGATAAAAGAAAAAACCTAAAAATTAAATTTGATGAAAACTTAAATGAAGCTTCGAATCAAAGAGAAGAAGCTCCCTCTGATACTATGAGGAAATTAATTTTCAGTTTAACTTTGTTTCAACTTTCTCTTTCTATCATTGTTTTATATCATAACGTTTACAAGTATTTATAGAAACCGAAATACAGAAAATGTTACAAACTAAAAACATAAAACAAAAAATTATATTTATGTGACACTAGCTCTAACATCATGAGATACTGGTAGGGATAAAAAAAAAAAAAAAAAAAACAGTTACAAGTTACTAATTAATTATATAATGATTTGCCTCTGACTTGGAAAGTGGTGGTCGAAAACGCAAACACCAATATCCGTGGAGTCCACCACTAGATTTTTTGTTTAACTAGGAAATAAATGCATTGATAAGAATTAAGCTGCATTAAAATCTTTCTTATGCTAAAGCTACAAGCAATTGAAGATTGCAGCATGAATTTATCATTCTTATGGGAGTTTGTTCTTAAATCTTTTAGTCCAGCCTTTAATCTATTCTTTATTATTTCTTTCTCATCTCCTTGTCGTGATGTTTTGTCTAAAAGTTAAAATTTCTGCTAGTCCTCACTCTGATTTCTCTAGTGTTTGTTATGTTGTTTTTACTTAATGATCTTCGTTTGTTAGTTTGCCTAGTGCTTTTGCCATGGAGAACTAATCTTTTATTTGCAGGACTCTCTTGGTAACCCAGATATGATAAACCAGTTGTGGAATAGTGGAAGAAGTCTGCTTCTTAAACAATTAGCAGTTATGCAATCATGCATCCCCATGAAGGTGTTCAGTAACTTGTTGAAAAAAGATTTAACTCTACATCAGTTTGAGTAATCATGAGATTAGAAATCACATAACTCCAGTCAAATCCAAACCAACCTGCTCAAAATTGTAGCCGAAACTACCTCTCCCCGTACTTACTTTGTGGTCACACTCAATTCAAAAATATTACTTTCCCATAATTCTGCATGCACAATATATCCTGCAAGATAACCGGAGTGAATATATGTATTTTTTAGATATTTTTGATTATGTGTCCAAATATCTACTTACAACCTTCGAGCCTGCAATTCCCTGACTACTAGCACACCCCAACCTCCAAACCCTGGCGCAAAACTGCTCAAATGGCCAACAACTCCCACCTCCAAATTTCCATCATAACTAATCAAATGAGATCTGCTTCTATTGGCTCGACACAAGGCCTCAAAGAAAAATCCTTGGTGCAACAAAAGCTCTGGATGAAGTTGCTGATCAATGGGCTTACATTGTCATTGGAAAGATTATTACTCTTGAGCTAGTTGAAGTTAAGAATGTTCAAAATGATATTAATTTGATTTGGAAAAATTCAAAAATTTTGAAAAAAAACGAACGGGTCACAACATTTTTGTATTCAGAATGAAGAATCAAACTGGACAAGATGAAATCATAAATAATGCTCCATAGACGGTTCAATGGTACTTGTTGGTTGTTCAGAAATACAAAGCCGAAACTCCAGTATCAAACTACAAATTAACCCACCAATTTTTTTGGGTAATTCGAAAGTTTACATCCGGAATATTTAAGTGCTGATATCATCATTGAGATCATACAAGAACTAGATGCTACGAAAGACACAGATCAAAAAAACTTTCATACTAAAGCCATAACATTGGAATTTAGTCGCATTGTTGAACTCAATTACACAATATAGTCTACATACATTGATTGATCATACTCACAAAATGAAAAGAAATTATAAAATAAGCTATTGATTGATCATACTCACAAAATGAAAAGAAATTATAAAATAAGTCTATATACACTGTTGGACTCACAAAAATGAATGAAAAATCAGAAACAAAAACTAAATAAACTTAACTAACCTAGAAATAATATGATAATCTCCTCAAATAAATAAGAATATAAACATCAACTCAAATCACGTCTGAACTTTCATTAGTTGAAACTTAAACCAACCTTTAACTTTCTTCGTGATCCACAAATCCACTGTAACATCGTCTCGTAACCAAATCTAAAACCAACAAAGTGAATCTAGTACAATCAATTCTACTAATTAATGAATGTAAAACTTGCTAGATCTGAATTATTTTCAACGAAATGAAGTAAATAAACAACTAACCAAAGCATGGAGATCGAAAAAAATGAAAGATCGACTTCAATTCATCTTTCAAAAACCCTAAAATCTGAAATTTGGTAATCTGAAATATGCTTTCAAATCAGTTGATTGAAATGAATGGAAATTAAAAAATTATGTTTCATAAAACCCTAAAACGGAGTTTTCAGAATTTTCACATTTGAAACAACAACATAAATATTTAATATCAAGAGAAGAAGATTGAATCTAAAGATTAATAAAATCAACCTACCAAAACATTCTTTTCTGAATTCGCGACTCAATTAAATATTTAAGCAAATCTTCAATCTTCAATGCCGGAGCTTGAGCGATAACTGGAGAAAATGAAAATAACGTAGTGGAGATTTATCCCTATTATTGTTATATATCAAGGGTATTCTAGATATTTCAAATATATACGTTTCGTAAACACGTGTGTGAACCCTGGAATTAAACTTTAGATCTAAAATTTGAACCTTTATAAAAAAAATGACCTCCAGTTAACGAGGTCTTAATGGATGGATATGCTTAGACTGTATATGTTAACAGATTTTTATGGAAATCGAACCGAACCGAATTAAATAGCGTAAAATCAAACTAAACTGTCTGTTAATTGAATGTTTTTGAAAGAAAAATCTAAAAATCAGTAGTCATGATTTGGATTTTGGTTTGGTAAAAAACCGAACCGTTGTAACATGAAAAACAGAGTAGTTAGAACCGTTGATATAGATTTTGATAGCTTTAATCTACACCCTTTATATATAATCCTTCCTAACTCTCGTACCTTAATATACCGGTTTTGGTTTTAAATTGCTGCTGCCTTCATATAAACCGGATATACCGGTTTTGGTTTTCGTTTTTTCTTCCTAAGCCTTTTGTTCGATGGGCTTGCCTTTCTTTTCTCTTTTTCATTCTCTTCATTAAGTGCACCCATCAACCTATTTTCGATCAATCTGGGCAGCTGGAATTTATTTTTTCCATGATCATGCTTCCCACTGTTATTGTGGCTTAATTCTTGAGTTTTGGTGTCTTGGTGTTTTCATTCTCCGGTTTCTTCATTTGATCAGTTTTAGTTATGTAGTTTGTTGTCTTAGTTCAACAACTTTCGATGGATTTTGACAGTGTAGTTTTCTTGATGGATTTGATCATTTGAACTAAATTAGATCGATTGATGCTTTTCGGTTTCATCGTTCTGGTGTCTCCGGTTATCCTGTAGCTTACCGTGTTTACAAGTTTTAACAACTTTATTTTAGAAATTAATATAAAAACTCAACGTGTTGGTAGTGGTGACGTTGCTTCCCTAAGAAAACGTGTCTAAATGTTTTCCCTTTTAACACGTGTATGTGAGTGGCGTGTCTCTAGTTTTGGAGGATTTTTTGACTTAGGTTGATACAAGGTCAGCGAGTTTGTGGGCTGGCTCATGTTGATTTGTTTTTGTTTTTGGGGTTGGCTTCTTTATCCAATCTTGTTTGCAATTGAATATTGGTCTTTTCGTTTATTTAAGCCTTTTTGTGTAAATGCTTATAGATCGTATGTAGTAATTGGTTTCTTAGCGAGCTAATCCGAATATTACAATCTTTTATCTTGTGAGTCCTCATTTTTTACCTTTATCTCTAATTTAACCCCAAGCGTCCCATCATCCAAAATCACATACTAATCTCAACATTGATCCTAGAGTATAGGACAAATTATCAGTCCGGGTAAGTAACATAAAATAAAATCTCCTTTATTTATTTTAGTCTAGATAATTTTATTTGTCATTTTAGTTTGACCTCAGTTTTACAGTAGTTTTTCTTGTTTTAAAATTTTTATTTTCTCTTTTACTTATGTTAGCTTAATCAAGTTTGAGTTTGAAATTGTCCTTGTTGCTTTATTTCAGTCTCCAATATCATATTAATATCATTATTAATAGTTATAATCTGTAGTAGTAACATCATTAGTATTATTCTCGAATTGTCTTTTGCTTAAACCAAAACTTTCAAAGACATAGATTGAGACTTCTTCAAGCCACAATCTGAACTAAAGGCACATTTAGAAAATATGGATCAAGCCGAAAAAACAAGTGATAGTCAAATATCATTCGCGCAGTACCCCTCAGCATATGGATGCACATGCATGACTAACAACTTCATTCAATTACATCAGACCTTCTACCGTTAACTAAGTTCCTATGGATATTGTCGTGTCCTTCAACAATACAACTTTTCTTGTGAATAGCATTGACCGAAAGAATTTCGACCTTCGACTTTAACTCCAACATCCGCCACCAGTGCAACTCCTATCCGAAGACTGTTATTCACATTTTGCTCTAATATGATGTTATAATTAATGAATCTTGGGGTATCACATACCCTCATATAATAGCTCATAGTAGTTTAATTGTGGTGGGGATTTCCCCTTTTCTCTGTGAACCGAAAAAAAAATTTGTTTTCTTTAAAACTTAGATCCTTGATCTGCCCGGTTTTGGTTTGATTTTTTAGATCTACCGGGCAAATTGAGTTTGTGACCTTGTATATATTTATCTTCCAATAAAAGAAATTCTTTATAAACAATTTTTATGGTTTCATGTCAGTCGGATGGTTTCACAATACTATCAACACTTGTTTTCTTATAGCCTTATTAGTTTGTTTTTTTTTTGTGAATTTGCATTGTTATCAAGCATGTTCTAAATGATAACGATGTACTTCGCCAGATATGGAGATCGTTTGCGAAAATATTAATTTTGCCATATTACTTCCATTTTATAGAAGCATCTAATATCTACGATGATCAAGAAACAAAATGGTTTAAAAACATTACAAGGATATCCAATCCTTTAATGGTCTGCAGAAGTTTAATACGATCTTTATATCTCGTTTATTTAAGTTTCAATTGTAAATCTTGTACTATCTGTATTATCATGTTTATTGATGTAATTGATCAATCAAAATTTCATGTCAATAAAATTATGAGGTTATTTCAGAACCCACATTTGGCGATACTCAAAAAAGACAAAAAAACGTTATGAAATAATTTAAAGAACCCCTTATCCAAATATTTTAATAATAACTACTTTAAATTACTTAGTTTTTTAAAATTAATTAGTAATAAATTAATTTATTAAAATTAAATCTAAAATTATTGAGTTATTTTAATTAATATTTTTAAAAAATACTAGATATACAGAGAGAATTAATACCACGGTCGGCATTGTATGCATGATAAAGACAATACCGACTGTGGTGATAAAAATGTTATAAGATACGGAACATTGTTCGACGCTTTCCGATTTTCCTCCACAGACTAGACACCATTTCTCGACTATGAAAGTCAAATTCCAAAACAAAAATTTGAAACCGAAGAAAATGGGAGGGGTCCATCAACGGCGAAATCGATTTCCACGATTCTAAGGAGGAGATCAGCTTCATATTAGAGTAACAGTGGAGATAGCTTCGAGAATTTTAGACCAAAGATTTTCGACCGCCAGCTCAAATTCAAACAAGTTAGTCTCTCTTTATCTCTCAGCTATCAGCACACTAAATAAAACATTAGATGAAAGCAATCATTATTTCTCCTTACCTACCTGTAATTTTAAGAGAAAGGGTTTCTGAATGTGTCAATTGATTTGGGTTTTAGGTTGTATAGTTTGGGATTGAAAATTGTATAGTTCTCTGAATTTTTTTGATCATAATCAAAAGGGTTTATTTAAATTTTAAAATTGAGAAAGATGGTTAAGAAATTACTAAGTGCTGCAAATTACAGGATATTTATTTCATTTTGTTCAACAAGGGTTTAACGATGGAAGTTCCATAAAAAGAGAGAGGTATGAAAGCTTAACGGATGTTGGAAATGGAGGTGATTCCGAATTAGGAAGGGGATACCAAATTAGATTTTTTTTTATTATTAAAAAAATATCTTTGGTTAAAATCTAGTTTTATGTAACGGTCAGTATTCCCTAATTTTATGAGAATATTTTCCAAATGTAAATTTTTATTTTACCTCTTTAATAAAATAAAAATAAAAAAGTTTAATGAATTTCATGTTTCCAAAAGAAAAAAAGAATAAAAATCTCACCTCGGAAGGGTTGAAGGAAAGCCCCAGCCAAAATAGCAAGTGCCAATATCTCTGCTAAACTCTACTTCTATATTCTCTCTTAACTTCGAGCCAAAAACTCTTCAGTTGCTTGTCTCTTCTTCTTCTTTCGCTATTTCATTCACTGTATATGTTCTTCTTCGTAGCTTCATTAAACCCATTGTTCATAATACAATTTAGTCATTATGTTATCTTCAACTTCAAAACCTCCAGTAAATGATATTCATCAGAAGAGTTTTCTCCCAATATCGTCATATATCTCTGCCTCTGAAATCAGAAATTTTTGTGAGAAATTATTATTGTGGTCCAGAAATAAAAACAAAAACCCAATTTGAGAGTTTTGTAAGGGATCAATGCAACTCTGGGAGGGTTAAAAATCTTGATGTTGCGGCAGCTTACTTTGATACAATGATTTCCATGAACCCATTACCATCTGCTGATACTTTTAATCATCTATTAACTTCAGTATCCAATATTACATGTTATTGTGCTGTTTTCCCGTTATATAAAAAGATGAATACTGCAGGTATCCGACCTGATGTTTATACATTGAGTATTATGATATATTGTTGTTGTCAATTAAATCAAGTCGATTGTGGGTTCTGTTTGTTTGGTGAAGTTTTGAAGAGGGGTTATGATCCTAATGTAGTGACTTACACTACTTTGATAAAGGGTCTTTGTATGCAAGAACGGATAGGTCCAGCACTTAAACTGTTTGACAAAATGATTGAGCAAGGTATTCAACCGAATGCTGTTACATTTAATACCCTTATATGTGGGCTTTGTAGGAATGGGGAAGTCATTCTTGCTCTAGAGTTGCAGGGGATGATGGTGAAATGGAATTGTAGTCCTAATGTAATCACTTACAGTACTCTTATTCAGGGCCTGTGTATGCAGGAGAAGATAGGTCCTGCCACTAAACTGTTTGAGAAAATGACCGAGGAAGGTATTCAACCTAATGCTGTTACATGTGGGTCTATTATATGTGGGTTTTGTAGAAATAGGGAAGTTGATCTTGCTCTAGTGTGGCAGAGGATGATGGGGAAATGGAACTGTAGTCCTAATGTGATCACTTATACTTCTGTGATTCATGGATTTTGCAGTACTGGCCAGTTAAATCAAGCAATGGAACTCTTTGTTGAGATGTATAGTCGAGGAATCTCACCAAACGCAGTAACACTCACTGTATTATTAGATTCTTTATGTAAAGATGGGAGAATGAAAGATGCTTGCCATGTCTTTGAACTGATGACCAAGTTAGGAACGGAGCCTGATGTGGTAACATATAATTCGATGATCAATGGCTACTGCAAGAATTACAGATTGGATGAAGCTATTCAACTCTTCTACAAAATGGAACAAAAAGGTATCAAATCCAACCAAGTTACTTATAGTACCATAATTGCTGGACTATGCCGAGTTGGAAAAGTTAGCACCGCAGGACGCTTATTTGATGTGATAAAATCTAGTGGACAGCCATTGGGGCTAATTGCATGCGGTGCACTGTTGGATGGGCTCTTCAAGAACCATGAATTTGACAAAGCAATCAAACTTTTTGATTCCCTGGAGAATAATGCCTTTGAAGCTGATATTTGTATGTACACTATACTCATTGATGGGTTGTGTAAATCTGGGAAACTAGAAAATGCAAGAAAACGATTTTGTGAACTTCGTAGTAAGGGGTTAGTGCCGAACGTGCAGACGTATACAGTAATGATCAATGGCCTATGCAGGAAAGGGATGTCTTTTGAGGCTGAGAAACTTATTGCTGAAATGGGAAAGAATGGTTGCTTGCCTAATGCAATCACATATAACACCATCATACTGGGTTTTATTCACGAACAAGAGGTCGATAAGGCAATTCAATTTCTTTACGAAATGCGTGAAAGAAAACATGTTCCTGACGTTGCTGTAATTTCGTTGTTAAAGAACACTCTTCGGTGGATCAACTAGAGAACTATAGTTTTTTCATCAAATCAGTTGATAATTGAGGTATGGATAATTGTCTAAATTCTTCGGACATCTTTGAATAGTTTTCTTTACAGTGATTTCACGACTTATCTTAGGACTGTACACTATCACTATTCGACGGGTTTTCGTGATGTATATTTTCTTTTGGTTTTGCATGGTTAGGCTTTATATCTCCCTTCATTTTGTTCCGTTTTCTTTATCAATAAATTCTCCTAGATGGAGTTTGCTTAACATAATATTATTCTGTTTACCCATTAAAAAGATTTCACAGTTTTCTTAGTTCCATTTTAGCAGAGTACTAGCTGCTCGGTGTTATAAAAGCTCCCAATGTTACTGGATTGGTTAAGCCATGGCATTTTGAAGATGCACTTGTGGTATACACAGTGCCTCAGGTAGGTAGTTCTTATCATATTTTGTAGCTTTTGATGTATCACACATTTTATATTATACCCACTTGTATTCTGTGCAAGGCTGAATATCTTTTCACTCAATCACAGATGATATAGTCATTTAAACAAAGTTAGAAATATCTTCTAAGTGAGTCTTGGAATCCGATAAATGCTGCAGGTCAAGCTGCACATAATTATGGAAATCTGGAATCATTACGAAGAAGGCTCAATTTTGCATTCATTAGTACACTAGGTCCAAGTGTGATGTTTTTCCTTCCTTTTTCCAGTGATGTTTTACTTAGATAAAGTAATTGGTGTTCAAAGACAGCGTTGTTTATTTCGAGAAATCAATTAATGTTTAAACTTAGTTTTTATTACTCTTTGAAAATAAGACGTGTTAAATATTTCTAATATGTTTCATAAAAATACGTGATAGGGAAGAAAATGGAAATTGAGCATCTAGTACATATAATATTGCAGGTAGGATGTTGAACATTTATGCTTAAATCAGTGTTCACTCGCTCTTGTCTTGATATGCACAATCTCTGCACCAACTTTTGATTGAGTGTAATCCTTTTGCTGATTACCCAAGACTTATTTGTTGCGTTCCTAACTAACATGACAGTTTCCACATTGTGTGATATGCAGAACCAGACGGAATCCTTTAGTCTTCAGGTATCAACAAAAGAAAAATACTGAAGCTTGGGATTCCAGGTAAAGTAAAACAAGTAATGGGGAACTTTACACAATGACAAATCGGATTGACTGTGCCACCAAGTTTTTGTAGGGCATATTTTTTTGTATACGAATTTGGTTGGAAATATGGCTGGGGTATCGAGATACAAAACGGTTGAGATACCATGCTACTAGACATAGGTGGGCATACCTTTTTTTTTGGATTTCAATAGATGGCCATGCAAGTGGGTGGCTGTGTGAGAACCCATAAGTGCACATTCCCAAAGGTTTTTGATACAAGAAATGGTGTCCTCAAAGTCGATGTTTACCTCTCTTTTTTTTTTTGGAAGAGTCAGTTCATATGGACTTTTTCCTTCTTCTAGTGTCTCAATTTTCTACATCAGAACACGTGATTATATAAGAGGATTTGCTTAAACACCAATGATTTCACTTTTTTTATTGTGCACCCAACCTCAATGTTAATCAAGTTAAGGATAGACTGAAACTACACTCTTTGTAAATGAAGATATTTACTATCAATAATTTTAATGATGGTGCTAATATTGTATTGTGATTAATGATTAGATGGTGACTAATGAATCCTATGCGTACACGAAGGTGGTGAATGAAATTGTTGGTTTATTATTCATCTCATTCACTAATTCGTTATTTGCAATCACATTCACCACCTTAGCATCGGCTTTATTAATCACCATATTTTCATTAATCATGTTACTATACTATAAGCATCTTGTAGCAAGCTATGTATTAAACTAGTGAAAAATCTGGCCCGGCTTGATGCTGCGATTTTTTGGAATCTGCGAACCGATTCACAGGTGCTTGATAGGGAGGGCCATTTGGGGATGCAAATTTTCGCATTTATTTGCTGTGACCCCACAGAGAGAAGGATTCTGGTATGAAAATTCGTCGTCAAACATCTCATCTTTTGAACACAGCCTTGTATTTCTCTCTATACTCACTCTGCAGTTTTCTCTGCATATCGATGGAAGTATACCCTGAGTTGGCATGAAATTTAGGGCTTTCTACATTCGTTAAAGGTAATATACTTGAGTTTGATTGAGCAATTTTAGCGTTTTGTTTTTGTTTCTTTCATCTATCTCTTCATAAATAAATAAGCTTATCTTGAGCTTTTGCTTAAGTTTTGATCCGATACCCAATATTTTTAGTACTAATTTGAAAGGTTTTGCTTATATCCAGAATTGGAAGCTTAAAATGCTATTGAATTAAGGGTTAGCATAAAATGATGATCTTGTTTCGAACGATTAGGGTTTACTTTTATTTTTTCTGTGACTAGATTGTATACTAACCCTAATCTGCATTATCCCTAAAAAATTGTATACTAACCCTTAACAAGATCAAATAAGCTGTTGACTTTTGTATGTTTTCTCTACATTAGGGTGTATGGAAAAGGGATTTTTGGTCTGGACTTTGTTTTGCATACCCTTTGGTTTATTATACATACATAACAATCTGTATGAGTCAGCCGTTATAACACCGTTCTTGCTTTGGTACGAAAAAATGTTAGTCCAAATAGATTTTCTTACGTAGTTAATGTGGTTAGGGAATGAGAATAAGAAGAATCAGTTCAGTAACTAGCATATGCATCGTGTACTGTGAGAATGTTCAGTTTGGCCTTCCGCATTGATATGAGGTCTTGTGTGCTACTTCATAGCCGAATGCTTGCTGACCCTTCCGTTGAGGTTGAAATTGGAACTGAGGTTTGTTTTTTTCTTGATTCAAGAAAAAAACTTTGCTAATAGTTGTTTTGTTACTTTCTAAGTATCAGCAAATGGATAATTTGTATGAAACAGGCGAGAAAAATCGTAGTTATGTATTTAGTGATGCACATTCAATGCTCTCTGCATTGCATGTGTTTTTTGTGCAATTTAGTATTCTGCTGTAGTAGTAGTAGGTCCATTTATATTTGCATTTACTAAAGCGATGTTGCAGGTGGTAATTGATTCTTGTGTGTAAACTTTTGTGAAAATTTTACTATTCAAAAGTGAGCTGAATTTGAATCGTTTCTCATAGATGTTTTACTTGGGGTGGTTGTTGACATCGCTATACTTGATCTATTATCACCATTTGCTTGTTTTGGACAACCGACTACAACCATCTTTATTGAAGGCCTATGTGAACGCTTTCAACATGCCTATGCAATTCTATCTAGCTGGTTAGCATGATCTGCTTCTGTTAAATGCCTTTTCAATGTGTGTTCTTTTGACTGCATATTGAAAGTTAGTACCTAGAAGTTCTTTGAGGAATTAATAAAAGTTATATTTTCCATTTTCCAGGACTCCAGCCTTTTCTGCTTGCATATCCGTAGATATAGTAAAACATTTTGTTTCGTCATGTGAGTTTCCAAATGGATCAGGCCTTTGGATGTCTCATATTCTGAAAGTATCATTACTTATCCTTCAAAATCTGAAACTGACTGCAGAGTGTCTTTCTCTGTTATTGGATATATTTGTTTGTTCTCATGCATCTTTTTACTGTTTGTTAACATATATCAAGTGCTTAGTGTCGCTAATAGTGAATCCCATTCAGTATAAATTATCCACAGTAGTATAGAAATCGAGTTAACCATCAAGTGTCATTTTGATTAATAGAGAATACCCAGAGTCCCTGACATATTAAAGAAAGGATCACTACAGAGAGAGATCAATTGTCAGTACTTAGAATGTTAGAACGAATAACGTATTCAGAAGGTTTTCATTGTATCTGAATTTTGCTAGTCATAAATAATCATTAAATATCATTAACTGTCAATTAATGCTACAAGATTGCAATAATGATAAGTGACGTGCCACTGAAAGCGCAAGCACGTGTGGTAATCAGTATGTAGATCATTTTCCATGTCGAAGACGCAAAGGGAGTTTCAGATGTAAAAAAAAGGCAGAGAACCATTATTCAGAGAAAAGGAAACATTGAAAGAAGTTTAATCGGAGTCCATGAACCCTCAGCCGATGGAGGTGCAACTTCGCGAAAAAATTAAGAAGTTGGATGGTTTTAGTGACTAATTCTCGAGTGTGCCTTTAAACAGATGATGGTTGAATTTATGTAGAATATTCGTAAAAATTGTTGAAGTACCATAATTGACAAGGTAGAAAAATAAACCATGTCGATTATGGTACACGAGGAAAGAATCGGTTTGGTAGAGTTTTTCGACCTTGTCGATAATCTTTTTCTTATTACTTCAACCAACAACGTGATTTTTTATTTGTAGATCGCATTAGCAGATGATGATCAACTTATTCCCGTCACTTAGATGCACCCCAATACTACTACCCATCACTAACCTATAAATATTTGAATTGTTTTCCTACTTAGTAATTATTTTAATGTGAAAAATAAATGTACTAAAAACAGAACTTTTATAGGTTCGAGAGATGAAAATTGTACAAGATGAGTCTAAACCAAGAAATGATCGTTCATGCGATGAAAATGATAGTGTGTAGTTGAAGACTGGATTATCTGTGGCATAGATCTCTGTTCTGTTATTGTTTCGATTAGATGAAGCCATCTATTTTATAGTTTGGTAGTGAACACACTGATTTCTCGTAAGTTTTGGAAGTTGTGAAGAGATGGAGAAGTGATGATCGTGGAGATTGCAGTGGAGTCATGTCCGCTAAGTCAGGAGGACTGTATGACCACTACTCTCTCATCCTATTATCCTTTCAACTGCTCCTAACTGTCCCATTACTTATTACCTTTTTGTAGTGTATGTGTTGCCACATCGCACGTTGATGTAAATCGTCAGACCAATACCCATATGTGTGACATATTTGACATCTCGTAAAAAAAATAGTAAAGTCATAGACTATTACTATTTTTGTTAAGTCAGGTCAATAACCTGCTACATTAGTGAGGTAAGTCGCTCAGTTCACTAAGTGGTTAAGTAGACTGATTAGTATCAAATCTAGTTAAAATAGTAAGTTTAGTAGTCATGTACTTGCTTAAAATTAGTATTGCATAAATTTAAAAGTGCTTGAAATCAAGAGTATACAAGAGTCCTAAAGGAAAGAGAAAGAGATAGCGTTCTCGAGAACCATACAAAGAGTTAGACATGTTGTCCTCGAGAAACAAGGATTGGCGCTGGCCTAATGCTAGCGTCAAGGATGAGTGCGACGCTAGCATTAGGCTAGCGCCACAAGTGGTACGACGATGGCACTAGGCTATCACCGTAGGTTTTGAGACGCCTCCTCGAGGACTGGCTATTAAGCCAGGACGCATCCTCAAGGATCGGTCATGAAGTTTAGGACGTTTCCTCGAGGACTAGCTATTGAGCCAAGACACATCCTCGAGGATCAGTTATGGAGTTAGGTCGTTTCCTCGAGGACCGACTATTGAGTTAGAATATGTTCTCGAGGATATGACATTAAGCTATGATGCGTCCTCAAGAACATGGCATTAGGTTAGGACGCGTCTTCGAGGATAGGGCACTAAGTTAGGATGCGTCCTAGAGGATCATGCATTAGCTAGTCATATTATGTGACATGTTTGGGGTGTTGTTTCCTATTGCGTGTAGTAGTAGATTGGTGTCATTAATGCATATTCGGAACAAGTTCAAGGAATTCAACCGTGGAAGTTATGCGACTCGAGACTATTCGACATGGCATCAATATATGTATATATTTAGAGAGGCTACGAGATCAATATAGAACGCTTGTATCTATCTGTAGAGTCTGTATTCTTAATTCTATTGCGGAATAGTACAAAATTCATATTTTGATACAAAGTTAGAAACATGTGTGAATATTTATATGTTTCTGTTGCTGGGTAGGTGACAATTTTACGATTATAGCCCTAGTCAAAAATCTACCATCCACAATAACTAAATCGATTTTAATTTTAGTTGGGTTTGTCAAATCTAGAGAAATATTACTCTGGTTGATAGCTTTCCTGATAAGTAACTGGTGCGTTTCGTAAGTGCAACAAATTACTTAAGATATTTTCCACGAATACTAACAAGTAATATAACGTTAATAAGGATTGTTCCCACACAGAGTTGTGTAATTGACATGTTATTCATATTAGGAAACAAGAATAAAAATAAATACTAAAGGGTGATTAGTTGAATAATTACTAAAGAGACAATAAAAATACAATAAGAATACAAAGATGATTGAAAACACCTTCGTTGTTACCAAACATTAACTCAATTAGTATACTTATCTATCTTTTGTTAGAACCATTTATCATCAACCGTAGAATAGTAATAAACTCTGTGATCCCCAAAACTCCTTGTATCACTGGATTTTATCCATCGGGGCCATTATGAATAACCTCTTAAGGTATAACCTAGTTGAATGCATTAGGGTTTGTGAATTTTGGTTGACCCTAGCATCAACCGTATAAGCTTGGTCTGTTTACTAGTGTTGTCTTCACACGTGATTGCTCCACAAAATCTCTCTGCAAGGTCTCACGTTCTCTAATTGTAGGACATGTTCAACTATTACACGTATCTTAAAAATCTCTACTAGAAACAGAATGATCAATAGATTAATTTAGCGTGCATTCCAAGCAATATAGAAATCACTTATAAACGTTCGATATAGAAAATACAAGCACAATGATTAAAACTCCAAATAAACGTTCGATATAGAAAATACATTGAATTCATCCTTAATCAACAAAAGAATTAGCTACTCATATTACAAAAAAAAAGAGAATAATAATAATATTTTGCCTCGTAAAGGGGCAAACCCTAGGTTTTAGATGTAGAAGATGTGATGTGAGTAGGAGATGGTGGTTATGTTTTGTTTGATCCTTAGATGTCTTCTTTTATAGCCTCTAATTTTTGGTCCTCAAGTATCCTCTCTTTCTATGGTTCAAAATCCCATTGGGATAAAGTTTCCTTGATTTAGAAGTCAAAAACGTGTAAATTATGCATTTATCAAATTCCCCCACACTTAGTTTTTACTAGTCCTCGAGCAAAATACTTCATAAACTAAGCTAACTCATTTTCGGAGGAATCACAGTTACAATTACCATGTGCAACAAGTCTTTAAACCCCTAGGTGCCTTTTAGTGGACGAGTTATAGTACATGAGAGTTTACGGAAGATATACCTAGAAAATCTACTCTAACTCTTATTTACTCAAAAACCACAAGCATCCACAAATATATGAGGATAAAAAAATTCTCCACCTAGAAGTTAGAAGTACAAGAGAAAATTTCAAATTTAAATGCGCTTAATGGAAGAGAGTGGGAGTGTCATGTGTTAAAACCAATTCTATACGATGTAACACAGCCTCGAGAACAACCAATAAGCATTTTTCCTCACCGGTTGGTCACTCATTACACCATATGGAAAAAGGAATAAAGAATTGAATACTTACACATGTTGAAAGGTGATGTTTATATTCAATTTCCGATGATCTCTGTTAATACCTGAAAAATGACTACCCATTGATAAGGGGAGTAACCTCTATTAGCTGGGTTTGAAGCCATGATTATCTATATACTTGGGGACTAAGCCCAAGCTCTTATACGAAATACCCATAGAGATATAAGGATAAAGAAGGAATAAAGGAGGTTAAGGATATGATTGGAATGATACTTTGATAATACTAGGGGATTTGAGAGGATACATGTTAGAAGGAGATAAAGAAGGAAAATCTATAAAAGGAATATGGATAGTACTAGAAGGGATCGTTTTTCTCTTTTTTTCTCTCTCTTCTTGGAGAATTGGGCATATTATGGATAAGACTAGGCTCTCACATTATTTTTTTCATAGTTTACCCTAAACATTTGACGACCACGGTGGGAGCCTAGTTTCTAACCTAGCGGCTCAATTCCCTCGAGCGTTTATTTCCCAACCTAGCGGCTCAATTCCCTCGAGCGTTTATTTCCCATCACGTGTCTTCCCTTTCCCCTTTTCACGCTTTACCACATCGCTTCCGCGTCTACCAGAGCCTCTTCACCCCATCAGCACTCTCGAACTACATCGGCGCTCACCCTACCTTCGACAACACTACTTCTTCTTCCTTCTTCTCAGAACAACCATTATTTCTTCTTTGCGTTTACTATCTGAGGAACAATACAAGCATCAAACCTAAAACAAACAACAACCTTGGAGATTTATCAGTACCTAAATAATACTAGTTTTGATTCGAAGTGAAAGCTGGAGCGATTCATTATCAACAATCAAATCGGAGGATGCATTAACAAGCTCGATCGAACAAATAAGTTCAACCCACTTGTTATCACTTACTGTAATTACTAATTGATTGAGTTGAAATATGATTTCGGAAATAATATTTTAGGGCTTTCATAAACTCAAGTTCGAAATTTCTGTTGACTAACTAATACGATTTAATACCAGGACTTAAATTTGTAATCTTCTTTTCTTTCTAATCGTTGAAGGAAAAAATCTTGAAAAAAATTTCCCAAGATTTCAGACTTGTTCTTCCCAAAAATCATCGTAATTCCCTTTTTTCGTTCTTCGATATCCAATTTGATTTAAGAATCTTAGTCGGCATGTTTTAATACTTATTACCCATCCAACCTTTTTGAAAATGACTGAGTTGAGATTTTCAACCCATTTTGAATCCTCTATTTGTTCTTGAAAGATTTTAATGGCTTAGATTGCATTAGTTTTTACTGAAATTACATAGAGGTAATAAGGTCTCCACCTTGATTCTAGATAACTAATTCAGAGAGTTTCCATGGTTATTGCAGAAACAGTCCCAAAGCATTGTTCAAAAGAATTGCAATCAGTGATGAAGAAGGCTGCTCATTATCTTTGAAGATTAATAGGGTCAAGGAAAATCGGAAGGTTATGACATACTTTCAGGCGACACCTAGGACGTAGAAAGGAAAGCTGTGACAGCATCATATTGCTTTTTTTTTTTTATGATTTTATCAATCTCTATTACACCAATCAGGAAGATGGTGTTGTTCGTAGTACCAATCCTTTGTTCGAAAACCCAAACTGGGATGCTGGCGCGTCGTGTATTTGTATGAATGCCTGTAAGAAATCCTTGACGCGCATATCCCACTTGATCTAGAGGTTAAGCGTTTACATCAAAAGTGAGCACGAGGTTTGCAAGCTGAAGTTCACTTGCAATTGGCCATACACGAGCGGCAGAAGCAAAAAAACCATTGGAAAGCTTGTGTGACCGTCAACTGCCACCAACTCTATCATTTCCGTCATCTCCTGGTGTGTTGCACTAGCCCGTTTAACAGCCACTACGTTGCTGCGATACAACCATAAACATCTGTTTGCGAATTGTAATATCAGGGGACGCATATACAACATGGTTAAAGCGCCTTTATCATCAATCCTCTTGCAAGCTCAAAATGTATCAGATGTTCGTTGATACATTATTGTGTTTGTAAGGTTGCGTGGAAGTTTGAATTGCAAGCTTAAAGATCAGTAAAGTCAAGGGACGATCACAAGATTGTTACCTACTCGTAGCTTGGCCCCAACCATGGTATCATCTGGAAGCTACACCGACTACTACTACCTTAAGCCGCCTGCTACTCATTATCACTTTGAAGTTTCAGTCGATATACTCGTTGGGGTCTCAATATGAGAAACTGAGCTCAAACCAGTTCCAAAGCGCTCTCCCACAGAACTCCAACCAATGATGAAGAAAGACTGTCGGGAATGGGGCTGCATCGTGAGACATTGCACCATTGAAGAGTTAAACATCAACTTCAAGCACAACAGACTCAATTCTATAGCAACAAGCGTCTTCATGGGCTGGAAGAGTTCATTGGTTCTGCCAAGAACATAGCTTGAATCGTCAATTTTGCTCGCTCAGAGCATCCATCTCGAGCTAGAAGAAGCGTACCAATAGCGAGAGAGGATGCAAGCTGCTTGATAATCCAATCATGATGATAACGCCATTTGATACCCCAGAAACTCGCCGTCTCAGCGAGCTAAGTACACGTCATTTTTAAAATTTTGCACGAATAGTATAACATGAAATAGTACCTAATTGATTAGCGAGTTTAGACCCTTTCAATGAATTTCACATCTATTTTGATTACAAAGAAATCCAGTCGTTTCCTCTCCCATCTTGAGGAGCACTGATTGAGATCACTTTATTGATAAAACCATGTTGAAATTGTATATAAATCATTTTGTAAACTCGGTACTATTGTCAGCAAACATCTAAAATTGTAAAGACTCTACCTCATATTGAAATATGTAGCTACTATTGACTACAAATACCTGATGCACATGGTCCATTTTTTGAAGGAAGCTTTTTAATCCCTCTCATCTTCATATCCATAAGTTGTGAACTGTTGAACTCGATTAAAAAAAAATTGCTGGTACAAATTACTCTTTAATTTTGGTTTCATTTTAGTACTCCTTAGTTAACTAATATATTTAGGTACTTGTTGTATGTTCTGATCCCATTAGGTACAAAATTTGTGTCTTAGTTTACTTCCTTCCTTTAGCTTTTGATACTTAGTAGTCTTTTAACTTGTTAGACTTTTAGGTGTTTATTTGATTCTCTTATATAAGTGTACCTGTTTATTTGTTCTTTTATTGCAGTAGTCCATATTTGAATTTGTAAGTGCTAATGTGTCATTCTTTGCCACTATCGCATTCATTATTTTTCTGTGGTTGCTGAATTTTTCTTTGTGTTTATACTAATATTTTAAGTAGGATTTGACGCTGCTTGCCGAGACTTATACAACTTGAGTGACTGAAAATTTTTGTGATCAATTCAAATAATGAACAAATGAGCAAGATCTGTGAGTATACAGTTTAATGATTATGATCATTATTGGGGGGAGTTGGTCAGACTTTGACTGACAAGATTGTATCCAGCAGCTGTAGCAACTTGACCACACTAGTCCACAACAACATGAGGAAAAATAACTAGCTACAGATCCATACATAAGCCAAGCTACAACCCAACGGATCAGGTCCATGTCAACAACAACCTAACAAAGTCTTTTATATGATCGCCTATTGTTACATCTGCAAGAGGGGGTAGCTGATAGACATATTTTTATGTCTAAATTATGCTCAATTTTCTATATTACTAGTGCTCGATTTTGTACTTATTATGGGTTTTTATGTCTTTGTAGGTATTTTTGGGAAATAAATATTTGTGGAAAAATCGCCTCAAAAATTTATAAAAGCATCCGAGAAAAACTACTAAAGGCACCCATGATATTTGATAAAGGCACACGTAGCTTGGATAGGGGCACCCCTTTTCAGTTTTAAAAATCCGGAAAAGGAGGGAAGAAGTTCTTCACGCGAGAGAAAAAGTCCGAGCTAGTATGGGACCGAGATTCATGGGATTTAAACGTGTTTTCACTATACCAAATTGAAGAAATTATCAAAAGAAGTTGAAACACGTTAATCAAAAGTGTTTAAAGCCGTAAAACAAGCTGGAAAAATGGAGTTGTCACCGGAAAAGGGTTTACCCCCTTATTTGGATAAAAAAGAAATCTGAGTTGGTTTGGGATTCTTTTCTTGAGTCCTTATCGATTAGGATTGGTTGTTAAGATTATCTGAGCCTATATAAAGCTAAGATATCGAGTAAAAAGAGGAGAGCTTCAATCGAAAAAAAAAAAAAGAAAAAAAAAAGTGTTGCTGCTATAGGGAAGAATAGGAATATGAGACGATTTCTTCAACTGAACAACAACGTTTATCTTCAGATGCAACGGTTTCTTCAACCCATCTGCAACGTGTATCTTCAGAACAGTAACATTTATCTTTAGTGGAAGCACTTTCTTTCTGTAACAGTGGAAACAGTTGTCTACAAAGCCATTGCACCATTGCAAACTCTCTGTTCACACAATTTTCACTCTTTTCATCTTTGTAAACAATTTTTGAGCCATGAATACACATCTTGAGAGTGTTTACAACATGAAGAGCTAGATCCCATTGCTGAGGTGACGAAGGAAGCCATTTTCCAATAATAAGGTGGTATATTTTTATCTTATTAATTTTTTGTAACCTTTTATGATTATTTGCTTTGAATTAAATTTAAATTAATGATTTTTTATCAATTAGTTGTGTTTTCTTTTGATGAGTCATGCTTAGTTCAAAGCTCCTTAGAGTTTATCCTGTTTCTATTCGACTTAATCTTATTCGGATCGTTCTAAGAGGTTTGCTAAAACTGTAACTAGTTGCCTTTTGAAAGAATAAAAGTTGGTATAGAAACAATCTAAGTGGAGCCATCATGATTTTTGTTTGCTAGATTCAATAAGTTTGATTTGGTTGAGTCCGCCTTGCTTGTGATTGTTTAGAATTCCCTTCAAATTAAGATTTTTTTCTTTATTTTAGTGTATGCCAAGACCGCTCGAAATCATCATTGAGCGAGCTTGGAAAAGAGACACTCTAGGTCGTTTGATTAGTGACAAACCCATTAGTTATGTCCCTGGAAACGAGGACCTCCGAGACTCTTCTTTTGAGGGCCTTGTTTTTGGAAATTTCAATTTTGAGAACTTGACATTGTGTGAAGAAGTTACTCCTAGTCCTTTGATAGTGCCAGCAATGACAACTTTAAAAGCTTTATTGAACCTGACTAGGACTTCTCGTCCATCATGTATCAAGCTAGATGAAACTGAAGCAAACTATGAGTTAAAACCTGGGACTATACAGATGCTTCCAATCTTCTTAGAGAAAGAAAATGAAAACCCCTATTTCCATGTTAGAGATTTTAAGGAAATATGTAGTATCATCAGGATTAAGGACCTAGATGATGAAGCATTGAAACTTAGATTATTTCCTTTTTCACTAAGAGACAAAGCCAAATATTGGCTATATAGTTTTACTTATGAGTCCATTGAAACCTATGAACAACTTACATCTGCCTTTTTCCGGAAGTTTTTTCCTAGGCACAAAACATCATCTATTAGGCACCAGATTTGCACATTTGCTCAACAAGAGGGAGAATCTTTATATAGGTATTTGGAAAGGTTCAATGACTTATAATCACAATGTCCTCATCATGGTTAAAAAAAAGTAAGGCTAGTTCAGATCCTCTACGAGGGTTTGGATTATTCGACAACAACCATGGTTGAGTCATTATGCACAGGTGTGTTTGAAAATAAAACTGTCAATGGTGCAATGACATTTTTGAATGAAATCACCGAAAAATCCCAGCAAAGGGAAAATAGTAGGGAACCCCAAAAAAAAATTCTTCTAAGTATAGGAAATGTCAATAGGGTAAAAGGATCTTTTGAATCAGATGCCAAAATAGTAGTTATATCAAAAAGGTTAGAAGCTTTAGAACTGAGTCAGTCTAGTTGTGGAATTAAGCCCAAGTCATTTTGGGAAGGACAAACTGTTGAAGAGCATGCCCATGCTCTTTATAATAACACTAGATTTGATAATCATCATAAGTTTGACCCTTATTCAGAAAACCTACAACCCTGGTTGGAGAAACTATCCTAACCTTTCTTGGTTTAAGGGCCAGAGTCAAGGTCAATCTAGTAATTCTAAGGTTCCCCTAGGTTTTAGGTATACTAAGAATCCTTCAGGACCAACACAGTTTCAGAACCATTCAGATAAGAAGATCATGAGTTTAAAAGAGTCTCTCACCTTTTTATCTCATAAAATTGCTAAGTTTCAGCAATCGGTTGAACAAAATTTAGAAGACAATAAAAAGATGATTCAGGCTAACTCTCAGGTTATTTACGATTTACGAACCCAGTTTATTCAGTTGAATGAGTCTTTGAGAGAAAAGGGTAAGTTTCCTAGTCATACCCAACCCAATCCTAGAGGATTTCATGAAGTTCTTCTGGTGAGAAATCATCAAATCATGTGAATGAAATTAAAACCCTTAGGAATGGTAAAGTGGTAGACAACAAGGTAACCATGCCTGATAGTGAAAATAATGTATTTCACCCTTCTAAGCCAGTAGCTGAAGAGACTGGTGAAGTCTTTAAAGAGCCCGATGCAGTTCCTTATAAGCTAGATTTTGTGCCCAGAGCCCCGTCCCACAACTGTTAGCACCAACAAAGAAGGACAAACTTTAACGACATATTGGAGGTTTTTAAGCAAATCACTATCAACCTTCCATTATTAGATGCAATTAGGAAGATTCCTGTTTATGCCAAGTTCCTTAAGGATATGTGTACGCGAAAACGAAAGCTTACTTTACAAAAGAAAACCTTTTTAGCTAGTCATGCGAGTTCAATTATCCAGAACAATACAACTCCTAAGTACACAAACCCAGGGTCCCCAGCCATTTCTTGCACAATAGGTAACTACCGTGTTGAGAAAGTGTTACTTGACTTAGGAGCCAGTTTGAAATTACTTCCGTACCATGTGTACCTCTAACTTGGACTTGGTGATTTGAAACCTACTCAAATAACACTGCAATTAACTAATAGGTCTGTGAAAATTCCTTGTGGTGTGATAGAGGATTTTCTTATTGAGGTCGAAAAGTTTATTTATCTAGTGGATTTTTTTGTCCTTGATACCCAACCTCTCCCTAACCCAGAGAATCAAATACCTGTGATATTAGGTCGCCCGTTTTTAGCTACGTCTAATACGATCATTAAATATCGAAATGGTATTATGAACTTATCTTTTGGTAATATGACTATTAAGATGAATATTTTTAATATTAGTAAGAAACCACCTGAGCTAGATGACACGTTTATTGAAGAGGTGAACATGATGGGAACATTAGTTCAGGAGTCTTTACCAAACACTTTGTTAAAAGATCCATTAGAGAAATCCCTAGCCCACTTTGTTCTATTTTACGTTTCTTTTGGTATTTCTCTTTTTGCTACAGGTTGGATTTTGGATCAAAAAGAAAGTGAGCCAAATACTTGGAATTAAAGCTAAAGACTTGGAGTTAAAAGTTAAAGCTTAAAGAACGAAAAAGAAGACAAAGATTTTTCTTAATTAGATTTTATTTTATTTTAATTATATTTTATTTGTTTAGAAAAGTGTATTAGGATTTTTATTATTTCTGTAATTATTTCTTTTATTTTTTTTGGACCCTTTTTGGATATTATTTTTGGGACTTTGGACATTTTATTATTTTTAAACTTTAAGGAAGGGTAATTTAAATATAAACTGCTACAGGGAAGGACGACAATTTCGATATTGTCTCGGCCCCTTGGGTTCGCACACTGACACAGGAGTCGGTGGCCCGAGTCGACTACAACTGATTCATACCCCGTCTGGTACGGGAGGTAAGACTCGATCAACCCACGAATCCCCTACAAGTGGTTTTACTGTATTCCTTCGTATGCATATATGTTGAGGAATTGAATACGGTTTTACTTTTCTAGTAAAGGGAAAGAACTGGCCATACAAGATAAGGACTCGGATTTCATCACCGTTTCCTTCTTGCCCGCTTTAGGAACACGTTACCAAACGCGAACCTAAACCTTAAAATTTTGACTAGAAAGAGACCGATAGGGTAACGAGCTAATAGGAAACTCATTCAAAAGGACTGTATTGGTTATTTTGTTAACAGAACTCAAAGTTCAAGAAGATTATTTTAAGTTGATTAGAGCCGCCTTGTAACCCAGGGAAAAGTGCCAAAGATAAGGGTTATCAAAGCTCCTTAGAGCTTATCCTGTTTCTCTTCGACTTGATCTAATTCGGACAGTTCCAAGAGGTTTGCTAAAATTGTAACTAGTTTCCTTTTGAAAGAATAGAAGCTGGTCTAGAAACAATCTAACTGGAGCCATCATGCTTTTTGTTTGCTATATTTAATAGGTTTGATTTGGTTGAGTCAGTCTTGCTTGTGATTGTTAGAATTTCCTTCTGTTTAGGATTTATTTATTTTAGTTTTTATTTAGTGTATGCCAAGACTGCTCTTCAAGCGGACTTAGAAAAGAGACGCTCCAGGTCGCTTAATTAGTGACAAGCCTAGTAGTTTTGTCCCTGGAAACAAGAAACTCGAAGACTCTTCTTTTGAGGGTCTTGTTTTTGATTTTGAAAACTTGACTTTGTATGAAGAAGTTACTCCTTTGATAGAGTCGACAATGACAACTTTAAAAAGCTTTGTTGAACCCGACTAGGACTTCTCGTCCATCAGCTATTAAGTTAACTGAAACTCAAGCAAACTATGAGTTGAAACCTGGGACCATACAGATGCTCCCACTCTTCTTAGGAAAAGAAAATTAAAACCCTTACTTTCACATTAGGGATTTTGAAGAAATATGTAGTACCCTAAGAATTTTACAACATGTCTGATGAAGCTTTGAAACTTATGTTATTTCCTTTTTCCCTAAGAGACAAGGCTAAATCTTGGTTATATAGTTTTCCATCTGAATCCATCGAGACATATGAAGAACTTACCGCTGCCTTTTTACCTAAATTTTTCCCTAGACACAAAATATCATTCCTTAGGCAAGAAATTTCCATATTTGGGCAACAAGAAGGAGAATATTTGTATAGGTACGTGGAAAGGTTCAACGAATGAGTAACACAATGTCCCCAACACGGTTTAGAAGAACAAAGACTAGTCCAAATCCTTTATGAAGGGCTAGATTATCCAACAACGAACATGGTTGAGTCATTGTGTTCAGGGAATTTAGAGAGTAAAACTTTTAACGAGGAAATAAAATTTTTGCATGAAATTGCCGAAAAGACCCATCAATGGGAATGTAGTAAGGAACCCCATAGAAAAATTCTACTGAGCAGAGGTAATGTCAATAGATTATATGGAATTCTTGAATCCGATGCCAAATTTGCAGCTATATCAAAAAGGTTAGAAGCCTTAGAATTAAGTCAATCTAGTTGTGGAATAGAACCCAAGTCATATTGGGAAGGACAGACTGTTGAAGAGCAAGCCCATGCTCTTTACAATAACACTAGATATGATAACTGTCAGAAGTTTGACCCATATTCAGAAACCTATAACCCTGGTTGGAGAAACCATCCAAATTTTTCTTGGTCTAAGGGCCAAAATCAAGGTCAGACTAGTAACCCTCAGGTTCCCCCAGGTTTTGGTTATACTAAGAGTTCTTCTGATACAACACAATTTCAGAATCCGTTAGAAAAGACAGTCATGAGTTTAGCAGATACAATCGCTACATTAGATCAGAGCACTAAGGAGATACATCAGAACACTAAAGAGTTTCAGCAGTATGTCAATCAAAGTTTAAGAGAAAATAAAAAAATTGTTCAGGCTAACAATCAGGCAATTTCCAATTTAGAAAACCAGGTTGGTCAAATCGCTGAGTCTTTGAGAGACAAAGAAAAAGGCAAGTTCCCTAGTCAAACACAACCCAACCCTAGAGGATTTCATGAGCTATCTTCTGACCATGTGAATTCAATTAAAACCCGTAGAAGTGGTAGAGTAGTAGACAATAAGGTAACCTTGCCCGATAGTGAACATGCTGTAGTTCACCCTTCTGAGTCTATAGTCGAAGAGGCTGATAAAGTCTCTAAAAAGTCCAATGCGGTTCACGCTGAACCCGATTTTGTGCCCGAAGCCCCATTACCACAACTTCTAATACCAACTAGGAAGGAATCCAGCTTTAATGATATATTGAAGGTTTTTAAGAAAGTCACGATCAACCTTCCGTTATTAGATGCAATTAGGCAGACTCCTGCTTATTCCAAGTTCCTTAAGGATATTTGTACGCGAAAGCGAAAGCTTAGTGTACCAAATAAAGCATTTTTAGCTAGTCATGTGAGTTCAATTATCTAGAACAATACAACTCCTAAGTACAAAGACCCAGGTTCCCAACCATTTCTTGCACAATAGGTAACTACCGTGTTGAGAAAGCGTTACTTGACTTAGGAGCCAGTGTGAACTTACTTCCGTACCATGTGTACCTCCAACTAGGACTTGGTGATTTGAAACCTACTCAGATAACACTGCAATTAGCTGATAGGTCTGTGAAAATTCCTCGTGGTATCATAGAGGATGTTCTTATTGAGGTCGATAAGTTTATTTATCCAGTAGATTTTGTTGTCCTTGATACCCAACCTGTCTGTGACCCAGAGAATCAGATACCTGCTACATCTAGTGCGATCATTAACTGTCGAAATGGTATTATCAACTTATCTTTTGGTAATATGACTACTGAGCTGAATATTTTCAATATTAGTAACCAAACACCTGAGCTAGATGACACGTGCATTGAAGAGGTGAACATGATAGGAACATTAGTTCAGAAGTCATTACCAAACACTTTGTTAGAAGATACATTAGAGAAATGTCTAGCCCACTTTAGATTTGATGTTGATAATGATAGTGTTATTAATGAGGTGAATACTTTGTTAGATTCTGAACCACCTGATCATAATTTAGAAGAAGCAATTGACCATTTTCGGGAATCTGACGATCTAGAAATTAGGGAAATTGTGATTAGTCTATCTAGAGACACTGAAAACTCTAAGTTTGGGGGGTGACTATCATTCTCCATGTGCTTTAACTTTAACTCTTATAAAGGTCCATAACTTGGGACTTGACATATGCACCTCTACCATTTTACAAGATCATCTTCAAACTATATTCCCTGAGCCTCTTGATGTCCATAAAGAAGTTCAGTTGTTAGATACCCATCCTCTGGTCGATGTGATTTATCTAGGAAATAATACCAAGATTGAATTTGTTTCCCACCAAAATATTTTCTTCCATATGTCGGAACGTTAGAATTTCAAATGTGTCAGTTATTAAGTTTTGAAACTAAGCCTAATTACTTGAGGAAATTAGAATCGACACATTTGCTTAAGAATGACCACCTTCATAGTAGTGAATTGTGTGAGTCAAATGAGTCAAATATGATTGACTTTAAGGATCCATAATTATTCAGGTTATTATTATGTGCTTCTAAGTTCTTAGTTTAGTTATTCCAGACTTTACAACCTGATCCTGTTGATCCTGCCTATGAGGAAATCCAACCCATGGAAATATTTTATCTAGACCCTTTTATAGACCCTGAACCTGAACCACAGTTAGAATTAGTTGTCTTAAACAGGAAACTAGATAAGGGTGTGCTCGGTTTGTTCATTTTCTTGGCATGTTGTTGTTTCCTCTTATTTGTGATATCACTGATTCAGACGACCCACAGTTGTTCCGATTATTGTTATATGATTTTATGAGGTGACTAATTCTTTCTTAGTCTGGATGAAGACTTTAAACTTAGCACTTCTTGGGAGGTAACCTATGCTCATGAAACACGGTAATATCTTTCCTTAACTCTTTTCCTTCGATTGGTAACAGTTTCTCCTTGTTCATGCTTTTAATCATTCATCTTTAGAAACATTGAGGACACTGTTTGATTTAAGTTTGGGGGTAAGGGAGAAACTTTTTAGTTAAATAATAAAGCTCTAGAATTTAGAATCTTGTGAACACTTCAGGGTGACACTAACCATTCTAGGTAGATAGAAACTTAGCTCTTTTTCTATAGGAATTGGTGTGCCCAGTTAAATGGTCTATTCATAAAAGGACAGAGTTCAGGTGTTAGAAAAAACATGATAGTTGTCACCACATCTCGAAGTCTATCTCGACCATATCACCTTCTGTTTTTATTTTTGTAATTTTTGTGTTTCTCTAAGTGATTTGGTGGGGCACCCGTATCGAATTTTTATCACCGCCAGGATGGAGTAGAGTGTTTGAGATTATTTAAACTATATTAAAAAAAAGAAAAAAAATGATGAAAAAAAAAGGAAAAAAAATTAAAAAAATATCAAGTATTGACACTTTGATAGCAATATGTGTGTGTTCTCCCTGTCTACGTCGCCTAAGCAAGCGTGGAACGCAGGATCCATGGGAACTATCATGTAAGATGATGATAAGAACCATGCGCTTGGATACAATTTGATCCAATCATGTTGTCAATACATTTATAGTTGTTTTATTTTCAATAAATCGATCGCTGGAACCCTTGTATATACTAGTTGAATCGATATTAGTTAAGACCATGTATCTCAATCTATTAGGATTCATCCTGGCACTGACCTTCAGACAGATATGGGAAACACCGTTCACCTTAGTCAACACGTGCAACCTTCATATTTTCCATGTCCATCTTCTATATCTTTTCATATGATTGAACTGTGATAGATTCTGAGTCTTGTGGTTGAACGATTATCTGAGTAGAGCTCTGTTGTCTTATATATGAATTTTAGTATGCTTGAGTAAACACTCGTGTACAACAATTGGACTCATATAGGGTAATGATTCCCATAGCCGAAGAATTGAGTAAGCCAACTAAATAGCTTGTTTAGTGTCTATCCTTAATCGTTCACGAGTCGCTAAAATTTGGAGTACAGGTTTTGTGGTTATACCTCTTGTAAACCCTCATGAGACAAAACTCGTCTACTAGGGACACCTAGGGGTTTAAAGGCTTATTACATATGCTAAATGTAGTCGCGATTCCTGCGAAAGTGAGTTAGGATTTTATTTTATAGATTAGATTTGCTTGAGGACTAGCAAATAGTAAGTTTGGGGGTATTTGATAGACACATTTTTGTGTCTAAATTACACTCGATTATCTATTCTGATAGTGTTCATTTTTGTACTTATTATGGCTTTTTATGTCTTTGTAGGTATTTCCGAGAAATAAATATTTGTGGAAAATTCGGCTCAAAAAGTTGTTAAAGGCACCCATCAAAAGTGATTAAGGCACCCTACAATTTTGGATTGGGGGCACCCCATTTAATTTTAAATATTCGAAAATGGCGGGAAACTCTTTCTTCACGTGAGAAGCTTCGGTGATGATTCTGAACCGACGATTAAGGGATTTAAAACGTGATCTTTCTATCCCAAATTGTTTAAACACTCAAAGGATAACACAACACGTCAAGTATGAGTGATTCACACGAAGAAAAATTGAATTTGGCCAGAAAAATGGAGTCCGGGTGAGTTTCGTTTAAACAAGGAATTTGAGATTGATTTGGATAAGTTTTAAGAGTTCTAATCGATCTAGAATACTCTCTAGGGTTTAATAACCCTATATAGCAAAGAGAATCGAAGAAAAGCTCAGAGGGAGGCAGCAGTGACGTGCGAAAAAATCCAGGAGAAAAACTTCCTGCTGCTGCGAAGGAGAAGGTGAAGAACATAAGGCTGATAGAAACTGTCGTTGATTCTGTCGTTGTTACAGTCATATACTAAGCTGCTGAAGCAGTCTTATTCCCGCTGCACACAGTGTCTATTCTTTATTCTTGTTTCCTTTTTCTTCCTCCGGTAACACTACGAACCATTCACTGTAACGCTTTTAAGTGTCTCAAAACTTCTGTGTCACTTTTGTTTAACCATTGTAAGCACTTTTCGAGCAATGAAACTATATTTTGAGTGCGTTTCCATTACAATGAGCTAATCACCATCACTGGGGTGCCGGAGGAAGCCTTTCTTCCAATAATTAAGTGGTATGTCTATTTTATCAATATTTTCTTTACAATTCTTTTATTATTAATTGCTTGATTAAAATTGAAAAAATGGTTTTTCTTAAATAGTTGTGTTCTCTTTTGATGAGTCATGCTGGGTTGACTGCTTTTGATGTCTCATGCTTACGATTTACAATTATTTTTTCAAAAACCTAACTTTGGCAATAATTTGATTAACTGAATATAAGAATTGCACGATTTTATCACTTGAGTTATTGGTTAAAAGTGGAATCCTTAACCCTAGTTCTTCCCATCAATTTTAAATCATCTTACTTTAATCTGTTTTATTGTTAGTTATTAAAAATTAAGTTTCAAAATCGAATCTTCACAAGTCCGAGAATCAAACCCTTTTTACCACTATATTAAAATCACATCAATATCCATCTTCTAAATCTTTTCATGCGATTGAACTTTGATAGATTCTGAGTATCGTGGTTGAATGACTATCTAAGTAGAGCTTTGTTCTCTTATATATGAATTTTAGTATGCTGAGTGCAAACTTGTGTACAACAATTGGACTCATATAGGGTAATGATTCTCATAGCCGAAGAATTTAGTATGCCAACTAAATAGCTTGTTTAGTGTTTACCCTCAATCGTTCACAGGTAGCTAGGGTTTTGTAAACCCTCACGAGACAACACTCGTATGATAGGGAAACCTATGGGTTTAAAGGCTTATTACATATGCTAAATGTAGTCGCGTTTCCTGATAAAGTGAGTTAGGATTGTTATTTTATTTTTAGATTAGATTTGCTCGAGGACTAGCAAATAGTAAGTTTGGGGGTATTTGATAGACACAATTTTGTGTCTAAATTGTTTTCAAATCTCTATTTTGTTTGTGCTCAATTTTGTATTTATTATGTCATTTTATGTGTTTGTAGGTATTTTTGGGAAATAAACATTTGTGGAAAATTTGGCTCAAAAAGTGATAAAAACACCTGAGAAAAATTACTGAAGGCACCCAGACTAGTTTATAAAGGCACCTATAGCTTGGATAGGGGCACTCCTTCCTCTTTGGTTCAAAAAAGAGAAAATGACGAGAAAAGAACTTTCAAACGTGTGGAAGTTCTGTGGAGGTTGAAATCGATTTTTAGGGGATTTTAAAGAGTTTAAACCTTAACAACATGAAGCAACAATCATTAGAGGATGAAACACGTAAATTACAAGAGTTTAAAGCCGTGAAACAAGCTGGAAAATTCATCTGCAGTCGGAAAAAGAGTTTCACCCTGATTCGGATTTACAAGAATTAAAGTTTGTTTTGGATTGATCTTTGAGTCTTTATCGATTAAGGATTAGTTGTTAGGGTTTGTGGAACCTATAAATAGCAAAGAGGAGGAAGAAAAATCAGGCAGTGGAGGCTTGAAAAAAAAACAAGAAAAAGAAAGAAAGTTTTGTTTCTAGTGAAGAACAGGGATACAACACTATTCCTTCAACCCATCTGCAACGTTTATCTTCAGTTTTCCAACGTTTATCTTCAGCTTCAAAGGTTTCTTCAACCCATCAACAAAGTTTATCTTCACTTTGCAACATTTATCTTCAAGCTCCACTATAACAGTTAATCTGTAATACCTATAAACGTTGCAGATTTCCAGTTTTATTAGTTTTAGCTTCTTTTCTTCTTCTCAAGCACTTTTGAGACATATACCAATCTTTTGTGAGTGTTTTGAGCATGATGAGCTAAACCCAACCACTGGGACAATGGAGGAAGCCATATTTCATGAATGAATTGTAACTATTTTTGATTCTTAATGACTTTTGCATTGATTTTTTATGGATTTATGATTTTTCTTAATTAGTTGTGATTTTTTTTGATGGTGTATGCCAGGACTTAAGAGATTTTGATGCGTCATGCTTGTGATTTACAATTAATATTTTAGAAATATACTTTTGGCAAAGAAACATGGTTAATAAAAGAGCTATAAATCATTGTAGAAATCATTCAGAAGTGATTTTGGTGGAATCCTGAGTTCCAGTTCTTCCCAATATTATTAAAATCTTTTACTTATTTTCTAGTTTAAATCAAAATTAGGTCTAAAACGAATCTTCACAAGCCTCAGCGAACGAACTATTTTTACAACTTTTCTAAAACGATCAAGTTTTTGGCGCCGCTGCTGGGGACTTGTTTTTAGGTTAGAGTTTTAGATTTATTTTTGTTATTAGATTTAGTTTTATTTTTAGATTTTTATTATTTTGTTCTATTTTATATTTTTTGGGCATTTCTCTTTTGCTACAGGTTTTGGAATGAAAACAAAAAGAAATCGAGCCAAAATTTATTGTGATTAAAAGACTTGGAGTAAAGTTAAAGCTAAAAGAACGGAAAAGAAGACTAAGATTTTTTTTTAATTTAATTTTTACTTTTTAGGGTTTTTATTTGTTATTTTAATTTAGAAAAACTGTACTAGGAAATCTTTAATTGTTTTTGTAATTTTCTTTTATTTTTGGACACTTTGGGACATTGTTTTGGACATTATTTTTATTTTTAAACCCTATGGAAGGGTAGTATTAAATATAAACTGCACGGGGAAGGATGACAATTACGATATTATCTTAGTCCCTTGGGTTCGTACATTGACACAAGAGTCAGTGACCCGAGTCGACTTCAACGGTTCATCGCCCGTCTAGTACGGGAGGTAAAACTCTATCAATCTTCGAAACCCCTGCAACAGGATTTTCTGTATTCCTTCGTAATGCATATATATTGAGGACTAAATACAGATTTATTTTCTAGTAAAGGGGAAGAACTTGCCATACAAGATAAGGACTCGGATTTCATCACCGTTTCTTTCTTGCCCCTTTTTTAGCTACATTTAAAGTGATCATTAACTGTCGAAATAGTATTATGAACTTATCTTTTGGTAATATGACTATTGAGCTGAACATTTTCAATATTTGTAAGCAACCACCTGAGCTAGATGAAACGTGCATTGAATAGGTGAACATGATAGGAACATTAGTCAGGAGTCATTACCAAAAACTTTGTGATCCATTGGAGAAATGCCTATCCCACTTTTGGTTTGATTTTGATGATGATAGTGTGATTAATGAGATGAATGCTTTGTTAGATTCATCCCCTTTGATAGACACTAGTAATGGATGGAAATCTAAGTTCGAACCACTACCAGTTTCTAAGTCTACCCTAATTCCTTCTTTAGAAGAGCCTCCTAAGTTGGACCTTAAACAACTACCAGATACCCTGAAGTATGTGTATTTAGGCCCATCTGAGACTTTGCATGTGATTGTAGCATGCGACTTAGATAACAACCAGGAAAGTAGGCTAGTGATTGTGCTTCAAGACAATAAGGAAGCTTTAGGGTGGACCATAACAGACATTAAGGGTATAAGTCCTACTGTTTGTATGCATCAGATTCATTTAAAGGATGATACCAAACCGTCTAGGGAGATATAACGTCGACTAACCATAACATGAAATAAGTAGTTCGAACTGAGATGCTTAAGTTGTTAGATGCGGTTATTATCTACCCTATTTCAGACACTAAGTGGGTCAGCCCCGTTCAGGTTGTTACCAGGAGATCAGGTATCATTGTAGTCTATAATGATAATAATGAGTTAATCCCAACCCGAGTGACCACGGGGTGGCATGTTTGTATTGACTATAGAAAATTGAACATGGTCACAAGGAATGATCACTTTCCCATTCCTTTCATCGACCAAATACTTGAGAGATTAGCTGGACATAGCCATTATTGCTTGCTAGATGGTTTTTCTGGTTATAATCAGATTGTTATTGCCCCAGAAGACCAAGAAAAAACCAATTTTACCTGTCCTTTTGGTACCTTTGCATATAGACGCATACCTTTCGGGTTATGTAATGCACCCGCTATTTTTTAGCGCTGTATGATGAGCATATTTTCTGACATGGTAGAACGGTTTTTAGAGGTCTTTATGGATGATTTTTTAGTATTCAGGTCATCTTTTGATAAGTGCTTGCATCATTTGACATTAGTGTTGACTAGGTGTAAGGAAAAGAATTTAGTGCTTAATTGGGGAAAATGTCATTTCATGGTTCGATCAGGAATTATTTTAGGGCATATTGTATCTTATGAGGGTATATAGGTATACAAATCCGTAGTTGACCCTATTAAGACTTTACAGGTTCCTAAAACTGTACGAGATGTTATGTCATTCTTATGGCATGCATGTTTTTATCGTCGATTCATTAAAGATTTTAGCTTGATTTTTAGACCTCTTTGCAATATGCTTGTAAAAGATGTTAAGTTTGTCTTTGATGATGCTTGTTTAGAGGATTTCGAGAAGCTTAAGTCTTTGCTCACTACCGCCCTTATTGTCCAGGCACCTAACTGGAACCTACCCTTTGAGATAATGTGTGATGCTTCAGATTATGCTATTGATGTTGTGTTAGGTCAGCGAGAAAAAAAAATTAATTCATGTCATTTACTACGCCAGCAAAACTCTAAATGATGCCCAACTGAACTATACCACCACAGAGAAGGAACTATTAGCCATTGTTTTTGCCTTAGACAAGTTTAGATCCTATCTCTTAGGTTCTAAGGTTATAGTCTTTACTGATCATGCAGCTTTGAAAAACCTTCTGTCTAAGAAGGATACTAAACCTAGATTGATTAGATTGATCCTTTTGTTACAAGAATTCTCTCTAGAAATTAGAGACAAAAAGGGTGCATAAAATATAGTAGCAGACCACTTGTCTAGACTTATTGTGGATTCCCCTGATGATTCACCTCATATGAGGGATAGTTTTCCAGATAAACAACTACTATTTGTTTCCCAATTACCTTGGTTTGCGAATATAATGAATTATCTTGTTACTGGTCGAATGCCTCAACACTGGGGTAAACAAGATCGTTCTAGGTTTTTAGCCGAGGTAAAGCATTTCTTTTGGGACGATCCTTAATTGTTTAATTATTGTCCAGACCAGATTATTAGGAAATGTATACCTGAGAGTGACCAATCCAGTATTATCTCCTTTTGTCATAATCATGCTTGTGGAGGTCATTTTAGTACTAAGAAGACTGTTGCTAAGATATTGCAGTGTGGATTCTACTAGCCGTTATTGTTTAAAGACTCCCACAATTACTGTGTTGCTTGTGAGCGTTGTCAGAAGTTAGGAACCATTTCCCGTAGAAATGTGATGCCTTTGAACCCTATTTTAGTTATTGAGGTCTATGATGTGTGGGGAATTGATTTTATGGGTCCTTTTCTTAATTCCTTTGGTTATTTTTACATCCTTGTCGTTGTAGACTATGTATCTAAGTAGGTAGAGGTGGTTTCGTATAAAACAAACGACCACAAGGTTGTGGTCCAGTTTTTGAATGATAACATATTTGCACGTTTTGGTACACTGCGAGCTATAATTAGTGATGAAGGGTCACACTTTCGACCGTTTAAGCTTTTGATAAAGAAATATGATATTACCCACAAAGTAGCTACCCCATATCACCCAAATACTAGTGGTCAAGTAGAGGTTTCCAACAGGGATATAAAACATATTCTAGAGAAAACAGTTAATCCTAATAGGAAAGACTGGTCGTTAAGTCTTACTGATGCGTTATGGGCTTACCGTACTGCGTTTAAGACCCACATTGGAATGTCACCTTATCGTTTAGTTTTTGGCAAGGCCTGTCACATTCCCGTCGAGTTGGAACATAGAACATATTGGGCTGTAAAGAAGTTAAATTTTTTACTTGACAAGGCAGGAGCTCACATGAAGCTCCAGCTCAATGAGTTGGAAGAGATTCAGAAAGATGCATATGTTAGTGCTAGGGAGTATAAGAACAAAATGAAACTTGTACATGATATAAATATTTTAAGAAAGTCATTTTCTCAAGGTCAAAAAGTTCTTCTGTATGATACTCGTTTGCATCTATTCCCCGGGAAGTTACGCTCTCGGTGGACGGGTCCTTTTATAGTTCACACTCTTTTTCCTCATGGTGCTATTGAGATTGAGACTCAAGATGGTAGAAATCCTTTCAAGGTTAACGGTCAGAGATTGAAACCCTTATTAGAGCCTTTTCCTACAGGTGATATTGAGGAGGTTCCTCTAGAGGACCCTGCTTACCTTGATTGACCATCAAGGATGTTGTTGTACATTAGTAAGTTTTTGTAAGTTTTTATTTTTATTTTTCTGTCTTATTCTCCAAAGAAGGATTGTTATGCTTCACTCAGGTACTATCTTTCTGACTTACCTCTTTATTCCTCTAGTTACCTATATTTTTGGTATTGCACTTTAATTTGAAACATTGAGGAAAATGTTAGGTTTAAGTTTGGGGGTAAGAGAGAAACTTTTAGTTGAAATAATAAAACTCCAAATTTTAGAAACTTGTGAACAATTCAGGGTGACACTAACCATTCTAGGTAGATGGAAACTTAGCCCTTTTTCTTGTTGTTCGCACTGTTTTTCCTCATGGTGTTATTGAGATTGAGACTGAAGATGGTAGAAATCCTTTCAAGGTTAATGGTCAGAGATTCAAACCATTTTTAGAGCCTTTTTTTATAGGTGATGTTGAGGAGTTCCCCCTGGAGGACCCTGTTTACTTTGAATTACCATCAAAGTTGTTTTTTTTTTATGTACATTAGTAGATTTTTGTAAGTTTTTTTATTGTTCGTTTTTAGGTTTTTATTTTCAGTCTTATTCTCCGTAGAAGGATTGTTACGTTTCACCTAGGTACTATCTTTCTGACTTACCTCTTTATTCATCTTTTTACTTATTTATTGGTACTGCTTTTTATTTTGAAACATTGAGGACATTGTTTGATTTAAGTTTGGGGGTAAGGGAGAAACTTTTTAGTGCAATAATAAAACTCCAAAATTTAGAAGCTGGTGAACAATTCAGGATGACACTAACCATTCTAGGTAGATGGAAACTTAGCTCTTTTTCTATAGGAATTGGTGTACCCATCTAAACGGTCTATTCATAAAAGGACAAAGTTCATGTGTTAGAAATAACATGATAGTTGTCACCATATCTCGGAGTCTATCTCGACCGTATCACCTTCTGTTTTTTTTTACAATTTTTTGTGTTTCTCTAAGTGATTTGGTGGGGCACCAATATCAAATTGTTATCGCCGCCAGTATGGAGTAGGGTGTTTGAGATTATTTAGACTATTATTCAGACCAAATTAAAAAAAAATCGATTATTGACACTTTGATAGCAATATGTGTGTGTTCCCCCTGTCAGCGTCGCCTAAGAAATCGTGGAACGCAAGATCCATGAGAATTATCATGTAAGATGTTGATAAGAAGCATGCGCTTGGATTCAATTTGATCCATTTATAATTGTTTTATTTTCAATAAATCGATCGTTGAGACCCTTGTATATACCAGCTGGGTCGATATTAGTATAAGGAGTAAGACCAGTGGGAGTGTATCTCAATCCATTAGGATTCATCCTGGCACTGACCTTCAGAAAGATATGGGAAACACCGTTCACCTTAGTCAACATGCGCAAACTTCATCATCTCCATATCTATCTTCTAAATCTTTTCGTGTGATTGAACTTTGATAGAATCTGAGTATCGTGGTTGAACAACTATCTAAGTAGAGTTTTGTTTTCTTATATATGAATTTTAGTATGCTGAGTGCAAACTCGTGTACAACAATTGGACTCATATTAGGTAATGATTCCCATAGCCGAATAATTTAGTATGAAAACTAAATAGATTGTTTAGTGTTTACCCTCAATCGTTCACAGGTTGCCAGGGTTTGGAGTAAAGGTTTTGTGGGTATACCTCTTGTAAATTCTCACGAAACAGAACTCGCCTGATAGGGACACCTATGGGTTTAAAGGCTAATTGCACACGCTAAGTACAATCGCGATGCCTTCGAAAGTGAGTTAGGATTTTTATTTTATTTCTAGATTAAAATTGCTCGAGGACTAGCAAATAGTAAGTTTGAGGGTATTTGATAGACACATTTTACTAGTGCTCAATTTTGTACTTATTATGGATTTTTATGTCTTTGTAGGTATTTTTGGGAAATAAATATTTGTGGAAAAATCGGCTCAAAAAATTATAAAAGCACCAGAGAAAAACTACTAAAGGCACCATGATATTTGATAAAGGCACACGTAGCTTGGATAGGGGCACCCCCTTTCAGTTTTAAAAATCCGAAAAGGGAGGGAAGAAGTTCTTCACGCGAGAGAAAAAGTCCGAGTTAGTATGGGACCGAGAATCATAGGATTTAAACGTGTTTTCACTATACCAAATTGAAGAAATTATCAAAAGAAGTTGAAACACGTCAATCAAAAGTGTTTAAAGCCGTAAAACAAGCTGGAAAAATCGAGTTGTCACCGGAAAAGGGTTTACCCCCTGATTTGAATGAAAAAGAAATCTGAGTTGGTTTGGGATTGTTTTCTTGAGTCCTTATCGATTAGGATTGATTGTTAGGGTTATCTGAGCCTATATAAAGCAAAGATATCGAGTAAAAAAGAGGAGAGCTTCAATCGAAAAAAAAAACAGGAAGAAAAAAAAGTGTTGCTGCTATAGGGAAGAATAGGAATAGGCGACGATTTCTTCAACTGAATAACAACGTTTAGCTTCGTATTTGCAACGTTTATCTTCAGCTGCAACGGTTTATTCAACCCATCTGCAACGAATATCTTCAGAACAGCAACATTTATCTTCAGTGGAAGCACTTTCTTTCTGTAACAGTGGAAACAGTTGTCTGCAACGCCATTACATCGTTGCAACCTCTCTGTTCACACAATTTTCACTCTTTTCATCTTTGTAAACAATTTTTGAGCCATGAATACACATCTTGAGAGTGTTTACAACAAAAGGAGCTACCCCATTGCTGAGGTGACGAAGGAAGCCATTTTTCCAATAATAAAGTGGTATATTTTTATCTTATTAATTTTTTGTAATCATTTTATGATTATTTGCTTTGAATTAAATTTGAAATAATGATTTTTATCAATTAGTTGTGTTTTCTTTTGATGAGTCATGCTTAGTTTAGATCTATTGATGTCTCATACTTTTGATTTACAACTATTATTTTGAAAATCTAACTTTGACAATATTTAGAATCAATTGAATGTATGATTTGCAAGATAGTTATTAATACTAAATCACTTGAAAAAATGGCTAATGGTGGAATCCTTAGTCTCAGTTCTTTCCATAATCTTAAATAAAATTTTACTTTAATCTTCTTTATTTTTAGTATTAAAAATTAGGTTCAAAAATCAAATCTTCACAAACCTGGGTATCGAATCTTTTACCAATATTTCTTAAACACATCAGTAAGATAACTTCAAAAGGTTTATGTCAACAACATCCGAACAAAGTCTTTCATGTAGGTATGTCATCTTACCAATTTAACTAAGTATGCAAAGGGCGTCTAAAACATCATTTGCATCAATATTATCTTATTTTGAATTTTCGCGATTGGCTACCAAAATGAATCGACTACTGACTTATGTAGCGCCTCCACATGACTTGCTTACAGATTGTATGGACATTAGAAGTTCTCTATTTTCCTAACAACACATCATCAGCGTTTTCCTTTTTGAGCTTCATTTCACATGCCTTAATTTTATGCACCTTGTGACCGTGAATCTCTAAATTTTATACTTTGTTGATCACTAGGCTAATCTAGTGTGTTCACACAATGTCACTCGTCACAATATTTCCAATGTTATTTTTAGACCATCGCCTATTGTTACATCTGCAAGCGGGGGTAGCATAACTTCAAAATTTGATCATCATCATTTTATTAATAGCTCGCGATTATTGTACCTTTTGTTTTTTTGATGTATTTTGATTATCATTTGATTATCATTTCATATTAGTTGCATAATAACACCTAGTTTTCTTAACTAAGCCAACTCCTTTCTATCCCATCAACTATTACTACTAACTCGTGACGTTCCTGCTTATACTATATCGTGAACATAGCTTCTATCCTATTTAGCAAAGTATTCATAAAGCGTCAAAAATCCCATATGCATCAACACTATGTCAATCCAGATCTCGAAAGACAAATATCGGAAGGGTTTGGAAAACTGCAAGAATTGATTGATAGGTAGATTAACTCTTCCAAAGGGTTCTATCCCTCTTAAAATGATTGATTTTTATCTTGAATTATTTATAACCGGTTACGCGGTCCAGCAAATCATGATTGCAGAGGTGAGATCGGTTTAAGCGGCCTCCACCCCAGTCCAAGATATGTAAACAAATGGTCACAAGAACATCAGAGGGGAAAGTTCCCCTGCTCGACCAAGCCAAATACCCAACATAAATGGTCATAAGAGCGGCAGAGGGCAAAAAACCCCTGTTTGACCAAGCCAAGACTAAACATCAATGGTTACAAGAGCGGCAGAGGGCAAAGTGCCCCTGTTCGACCGAGCCAATATTCAACACCAATGGTTACAAGAGCGGAAAAGGGAAAAGCCCCCCTTTCCGACCGAGCCAACACCCAACACTATGACTATGGCGATGGGAATGGCTTAAGCGGCCTTTATCCAAGTCTAGACAATTATGACTATGACGATGAGAATGGCTTAAGTGGCCTCCATCCTAGTCCAGACAAATTTATGACTATGGGAACGGCTTAAGCTGCCTCCATCCTAGTCCAGAAAACTATGACTACGGCGATAGGAACGACTTAAGCGGCCTCCATCCTAGTCCAGACAACTCTGATTTCGGTGGTGGGAATGACTTCAGCGGTCCCCATCCCATTCCAGACAATTATGACTATGGCGATGGGAATGGCTTAAGCAGCATCCATCCCAATCTAGATAAATATACACTCCTTCCCCAAAGAAGTCAAAGTCGCTTCTTTTATAGAAAAATAAGATTTACCATATGCTTATTCCACAGAGAAGTCAAAGTTACTCCTTCCATAGTGAGTCGAAGCTACTTCTTCCACAGAGAAGTTAAAGTTGTTATAAGATCCTTCCACAGAGAAATCGGAACCGCTCCTTCCACAAATAAGTTAGAGTTTCATTACGCTCCTTCTATAGTGAAGCCAAAGCATCTCCTTCCATAGAGAAGTTAGAGCCGATCCTCCAAAGAGTAATAAGAGCCGCTTCTTGCAAAGAGAATTAAAAGTTCCTCCTTCCACAAAGAAGTCAGAGCCGATCATTCCAAAGAGAAATGAGATGACTCGATAGCACGTGAGACATGAATTGAGACGGCCTCGATGCCGAGCGAGACATGAAAGAATCACGCTTCTTCCATAGTGAATTCGGATCTACTACTAGAGTCGCTTCTTCCACAAAGTTGTGAACTGTGAGATATGAAATGAGCTGGCCTCGATGCCAAGCGGGATATGAATATGAAAATAACCGGCCTCGATGCTGAACGAGATATGAAATGAGTCGGCCTCGATGCCGAGCGAGATAAATGGGCCAACTTTGATGCCAAGTGAGACATGAAAGAAGCCCGCTCCTTCCATAGAAAAGTAGGAGCCACTTCCCTCCTATCAAAAAAAAAGGGGAGGGGGAATAGATAATACGTTTTGTCTCCATCATACTTGCTTTGAGACTTTCGGGAAAAAAAAGAAGGAAGATAAAGGAGAGCGGACTAGTAATACAAGTTCAAATAGAAAAAAAACAAAACTCAAAGGACTCAAAGTGCTTTCTTAACAAAACGACCATAGTCATACGCCGAGTTCATAACACTTCATGCGAAAATACACAAAAACTCATTGCGTATAATATCAACTCTTTATGAACTAAGGACATGCTTTATACATTTAATAAAAACGAGATTATTACTAGCCGAGATCGAAACTCAATTGGCAACTTAAAAGAATTTCATTAATACAGACCTTTAAATCACTAACACCAACTACTCCTTATAAACTTCTCAACACCAGGGACTGAACGCCAAACCATGCCTTGGAAATTGAAAACCCAAATTAACTTGGGATAACAAGATAGCGTGTTACCACCACCCTTTTCTCAATCTTTCACTTGTATGCCAAAACGCTTCAAAGGGAATGAGTAATAAGCAATATCCAACACACCACTTTTTAATATAATTTTCGACATTACGAACTATCTGGTGTTTAACTCATCCGCGTAGTGGGTAATACCCTTCGAATAATACGACGATATACATGCCTTGAAAAAAAATTATCAACTGGTATGACTGTTGCTGAGACTACGCCTCCTCAACAGTCAGCGGACTAATGTTAATACCTGAAAAATGACTACCCATTGATAAGGGGAGTCACCTCTATTAGCTGGGCTTGAAGCCATGATTGTTTATAGACTTGGGGACTAAGCCCAAGCTCTTATAAGAAATACCCATTAAAATATAAGGATAAAGAAGGAATAAATGACAAGTTAAGGATAATATTAAGAATGACACTTTGGTAATACTATGGTATTTGAGAGGATATGTTAGAAGGAGGTACATAAGGAAAATATATAAAAAGAATAGGGATAGTACTAAGAAGGGATATTTTTTTTCTCTCTTCTTGAGGAATTGGGCCTGTTGTGTATAATACTAGGCTCTCACACTACTCTTTCATAGTTTACCCTAACACAATCTCAAAGAAAGGAAATCAACCGTATGCGAGGATGAGAATACTGACTCACCTTCTCATTCGGTCTACAATCAATACCACTCTCATAAATCCAATAGAAACGTTTTCGTCTTCGACTTTAACTTTTGTTTGAAAATTATTTTTGGATTTCTTCTTCTCCCACGGACTTGATTAATTGATATGTGCTTATTTTCTATAAAAAAAATTCGTTGTGTAGGATAAGGACTATATCACTTGATTTTTCACAAATTTGGTATCGTCTTGGTTACTTAAACTTCAAAATTATATTTTTTATTTTTATTTTTTTTTCAGTTTCTCTTCACTCTAGATATACAATTTCGCTCTTTCTTTGTTTCTTAAACCTAGAACGTCTTTTACTTTCTTCATAAATTTGTTGTTGCTCCCGCTTGTTGATGATGATGGTATGTTTCCATGGTCACTTCTTCGAGAGATGTTAACTGCAATTCAGACTACACGAATGAGGTTATTGCAATTCTGATGTTACCCTCATGATTGATAGAATTAACACTCAAGAGATCAAAAAGTGTTGAAGGGGTGCGAGGTTGAGTAGCTCATCATTCTACTCGGAGTTAGCGTAGATAAAACACTCTAAACGAATGTTGAGAATTTGGTGTCTTACTCAATGTGTAGTCTCCACTAATAATTGGTTAACTCTCTAATATTGCAGTCATTTTGCACCTACTTTGCCACCGACTTGGTTAAGTTTATTACAATTAATATCTCAAAGATTAAGAACACCTAATAGGCAGTATTCTCTAGTCATTCTAAATTCTATTATTTCAGTAAGAATTCTATATGTAAACTTAGCTAAAAGTATACTACTTGACTGTAAATCTCTAAAAGTTGGAGGTTTATACAAATATTTTCAAAAAAACTTGAATTTTTTTCTACCTATAAAAGTGAAAACTCTAACTAAACTCTAAAAAATTTATATGCAAATACTCCCCTACACTTAAACTTTACATTATCCTCAATGTAGTTTGACTTTTCCAATGTAAAATCTAAGACGGGAAATTCCTATAATGATATGAAAAATAAGAAAAAATAAAATGTAAAAAGGATATAAATACAAAACCAATGGGTTGCCTCCCATTCAACGTTTAGTCTAATGTCCTCAGCCTGACCTTTTGCTTATCGTCCGTACACCAATAATATGAAAATCTAGGGATCTACCCAGATAATGATCTGCAATTATAATAACAGCTTCACAAAAACGTTAACATAAGAATTTGAAAATGTTACTTTGTGAAATTCCCCCCCCCCCCCCCCCCAACTCTAAATGAGATAGTTCCTTAAAAATCGGGTTAACAACTCTTTGGGGAACTATTTTGATAGTGGAGGATGATAATCACATAAAGGTTTAGATATAAAATTAGATAAACCTTCAAATTTCAAAACTGATTAGTGATCTATTGTTTCCTTAGAAAGATCCATTGGTGCTTCTTATCATCATTTGGTTTGGGTTCATTCTCAATCATTATTTTTTTAGCACTCTCGTCATCAGAATTTTTGTCGACCTCATAGTTTCTTCTGATGCTTCATCTTCTTTCAGTTGATCATATTATTTAGAGAGTTTTATGATGTTAATACGTTTTCCACCATTACTCACAATACAACCACTAAACCACATCTCTTCCATTTGAATGGGTGAATGATCATAAATATGATTAATAGGAGTAGGTTTGGACACACTATTATAATTTTTGAGTTCAAAACTCTCTAACATCTGTAAATTACTATAAAACAATTGATTAAAAGTATAACTATCCTCCCATCTTCGTGATTGCTCACTTACATACCGTTGTAAGGTTGTTTATATGTATGAGAATAACCATAAGGTTCCATTGGATATTGATCATAGCTAAAACTTTTGCATTGATTATACCCCTGGTATGGTTGGTAGTTGTCATAATATTGAGACGGAAAACCGTGTTGATTAGTATCATGATTTGTTTGATCTTGTGCACCGTACATGTTATTTACAAACAGAAATATGATTACTCACAAGAATAAAATAAAAAAATAATCTAACTAAGACCTAAAAATAAAAACAAAGGAAAAGTGATACTTACAACCTGTTTTCTTAATATACCTTCCGCTTTAGACGATCGGCTAACCCCGTCAACTAGTACTTAACACCAAAAAACCTAAAAATCTGAAAAACGCTAAAGAAAAACGTAAAAATATCCCAAAATACTAAAACAAACTAAAATAAATAACAAATCAATTAGAAACTGCTCCTCGGCAGCGACGCCAAAATTTGGTGCGTGTAGTAAGAGCAAAAAATTACTTAAGATAATTCAAACTAATAATAACAAGTAATATAGCGGTAGTAAGGATCGCTCCTATAGAGAGTTGTGTAATCGAGATGTTATTCATATTAGAACGAGAATAAAAATAAATACTAAAGGGGGATTGGTTGATAATTACTAAAAATCAATAAAAGGACAACAGAAAGAAAGAGAAGATTAAGAATTCCTCCGCGTTACCAAACAATAACTCAATTAGTATACTTATATATCTTTTGTTAGAACCATTCATCACCAACTATATAATAAAATTAAGCTCTTCTATCTCCTAAATTCCTTTTATCACTGGATACGGAAGCGCTCGAATACCAGATTATATCCATCTGATCCACTATGAATAAGCTCTCAAGGTGTAACCCGGTCGAATGCATTAGTATTTGTGAATTTAGGTTGATCCTAGCATCAAACGCATAGGCTCGGTTTGCTTACTAGTATTTTCTTCATACACGATTGTTCCACAGAATCCCTCTGCAAGGTCTCACGTTCTTTACTTGTGTAGGAGATGTTCGACTATTATAGTATCTCATAAATATCTACTATTAATAGAATGATCAATAAATTAATTGAGCGAACACTCCAAACAATCTAAAAATCACTCATAAACCTTCGATATTAAAAAGACAAGTGATAATGATTAAAACTCCAAATAAACTTGTATAACTAATAAAGCTTCACGCTTAGAACACTGAGTTCATACTTAATCAACAAAATAATTAACTACTCATATTACAAAGAAGAATAAAAAGAATAAGAACGGTTTCCTCCCTAAAGGGGTAAACCCTAGGTTTTAGATGTAGAAGATGTGATATGAGTAGGTGGTCGTTTTAGAAAAATGGTAAAAATAGTTCATTCACTGAGACTTGTGAAGATTCGTTTTAGAACCTAATTCTGATTTAAACTAGAAAATAAGTAAAAGATTTTTAACAATATTGGGAGAAACTGGAACCCAGGATTCCACCAAAATCACTTATGATTGACAATGATTCTTTAACAATTATAGCTCTTTTATTGAATCTGTTTATTTGCCAAAAGTAGATTTCTAAAACATTAACTGTAAATCATAAGCATGACGCATCAAAAGCTCTTAAGTCCCAGCATACACCATCAAACAAAGTCACAACTAAATAGAAAAAGTTATAAATTAATTTAAAACAAATGCAAAAGTCATAAACAATCAAAAATAGTTACCATTCGTTCATGAAAAATGGCTTCCTCCACTGTCCCATTGATGGGGTTTAGCTCATCATGTTCAAAACACTCTCAAAAGATTGGTACACGGCTCAAAAGTGCTTGAGAAGAAGAAAAGAATCTAAAAATAATAAAACAGGGAATCTGCAACGATGTATAGGCGTTACAGATTAATTGTTATAGTTCAAGATAAATGATGTAGACTGAAGATAAACGTTGCAAAGTGAATGAAGAAACCGTGACAGAATGGTTGAAGGAACCGTTGCCTTATCTCATGTTATTCGTCTTCTTCAACAGAAGCAACCGAGAACAATTTTCATGAGCCTCCCCCAACAATTTTAAGCTCTCCTAAACCTCCCTCAATCCTCTGTATTCCTTTAATTGACTTAAACAACCTTTTTTCTACCCAACAGGATCAAAAATCTCTAAGTGGTTTCCTTCCCTGAATTTTTCCAGCCGACCTCCCCCAACCTTTTTCTTCGATCTCTCTTTGCTTTTATAGGTTATTGAAGACCTAATAACTAATCCTTAGTTGATAAAGACCAAAAACTCCATCCAGAACAAACTTAAACCCGTCTTAATCAAAATCAGAGAATAACTCTCTTTCCGGCCATTAGCAGCGATTTACAGCCATGTTTCACGGCATGAAACACTCAATATGACGTGTTTTAACTTGTCTTTATTGTTTCTTCCTCTGCTAACTCGAAATCACTCTCAAATCCCTTAAAAGTAGCTTTCAAGTAACTCAGAAAAGCTTCACGCGTAAAGAATTTTCTCCCGCCACTTTTCGGATTTGAAATCAAAGGAAGGGTGCCCCTTATCCTCTGGTGGGTACCTTTAGTAATTTTTTCGGGGGGTACCTTTATCACTTTTTTTGAGCCAATTTTTTCACAAATGCTTATTTCCCAAAAATACCTACAAACACATAAAATAACGCAATAAATACCAAATTGAGCACTAACAAAATAGATAATTGGAAACAATTTAGACACAAAATTGTGTCTATCAAATACCCGCAAACTTATTATTTGCTAGTCCTCGAGCAAATCTAATCTAAAAATATAATAACAATCCTAACTCACTTTTGCAGGCATCGCGATTGCACTTAGCGTGTGCAACAAGCCTTTAGACCCATAGGTGTACCTATCCGACGAGTTTTAGTCTCGTGAGGGTTTACAAAAGATATACCCATAAAACCTTTTACTGCAAACCCTAGCTACCGATGAACGATTGAGGGTAAACACTAAACAAGCTATTTAGTTGGCATACTAAATTCTTCGGAAAAGGAAATCATTACACTATATGATTCCAATTGTTGTACACGAGTTTGCACTCAAGCGTAATATAATTCATACAAGAACTCAAAACTCTACTTAGATAGTTGTACAATGGACCACGATACTCAGAATCTGTTAAAGTCCAATCACATGAATATATTTAGAAGATGGATATGTACAAAATGAAGTTTGCGCATGTTGACTAACATGAACGGTGTTTCCCATATTTGTCTGAAGGTCATTGCCAGGATGAATCCTAATGGGTTGAGATACGCTCCCACTGGTCTTTAATCCTTATACTAATATCAACTCAGCTGGTATATACAAGGGCCCCAGCGGTCGATTTATTGAAAATACAACAATTATCTTTATATTATTAAAATTACTGACAAAATGTTTGGATCATTTGAATCCAAGTGCATGCTCTTTATCAGCATCTTTCACAATAGTTCTCATGGATCCTGCGTTCCACGTTTGCTTAGGCGACAAAGGTAGGGAGAACACACACATATTGCTATCAAAGTGTCAATACTCGATATTTTTTTTCATTGTTGGTCTGAATAATGGTAAAAAAAACAATAATGGGGCTTGATCTCAAACACTCTACTTCATCCTAGCGGCGATAACAAGGCAATACTAGTGCCCCATCAAATCACTTAGAGAAACACAAAAATTGTAAAAATAAAAACATAGGTGATATGGTCGAGATAGACTCTGAGATATGGTGACAACTATCATGTTATTTCTAACACCTGAGTTAGGCATCCTTTTATGAATAGACCATTTAGCTGGGCACACCAATTCCTATATAAAAAAGATAAGTTTCCATCTACCTAGAATGGTTAGTGTCATCTTGAATTGTTCACAAGTTTCTAGACTTTGGAGTTTCATATTTCAACTTAAAAGTTTCTCCCTTACCCCCAAACTTAAATCTAACATTGTCCTCAATGTTCTAAAGATAAATGATTAAAAACATGAACAAGGAGAAACTGTTACCAATCGAAGGAAAAGAGTTAAGGAAAGATATTACCGTGTCGCATGAGCATGGGTTACCTCCCAAAAAGTGTTAAGTTTAAAGTCTTCAACCAGACTAAGGAAGGACTAGTCACCTCATAAAATCATATAGTAATAGCCAGAATAACTGTAGGTCATCTGAATCAAATAGTGCTATCACAAAATAAAAGAAAACTGCAACAGTCCAAGAAAATGAACAAACCGAGAACACCCTTATCTAGTTTTCTGTTTAAGACAACTACATCTAGTTGTGGTTCAGGTTCAGGCTCTATAAAAGGGTCTAGATGAAATGTTTTCATGGGCTGGATTTTCTCATAGGAAGGATCTGGAGAGTCAGGTTGTAGAGTCTGAAAGAACTCAACTAAAAACTTAGAAGCCATAATAATAACTTGAATAATAGTGGATCCTCAAATTCAATCAGATTTGACTCACAAAGTTGGCCACAATGAAAGTGGTGATCATTCTTAAACAAATGTGTCGATTCTAATCTCCTAAAGTAATCAGGCTTAGTCTCAAAACTTAATAATTGACACATTTGAAATTCAAACGTTCCCACAATTGGTAGAAATTTTTTTGGTGGGAAAATAAATTCAGTCTTGGTATTATCGCCTGGATAGACCACATCAACCAGAGGATGGGTCTCTAACAACTGGATTTCTTTATGGACATCATTAGGTTCGGGAAAACATATATGAAAATAATCTTGTAAAATGGTTGAGGCACAAATGTCAAGTCCCAAGTGAGGGATCTTTCTAAGAGTCCAAGGTAAAACACAGGGAGAATGGTAATCACCCCTAAACTCAGAATTTTCAGTGTCTCTACATATACTAGTCACAATTTCCATAATTTCTAGATAGTCAGATTCTTGAAAATGGTCAATTGCTTCTAATCACCCCTAAACTCAGAATTTTCAGTGTCTCTACATATACTAGTCACAATTTCCATAATTTCTAGATCGTCAGATTCTTGAAAATGGTCAATTGCTTCTTCTAAGTTATAATCAGGAGGTGCATTCTTACTCATATTTAAAATCTCTATGAATCTATCTTCTTTGTCTAAGACTATTGTTTCTAAATTGCTAGACTCTATAACAGTATTCTCAAAATAAACCCGTTCCTCTAAACCGGCTTCGTAACAAGGAAATACTACATCGTCTAAAACAGTGGTATCTTTAGTCAAATCTTCTTTCTTTTCAATAGGTGAATTATCATTAAAATTATTAGGATTTGAACCAGAAATAACAATATCATCATGAAGCACAATTGGAGTAAAAATTGTTGATCACTATACCTACATATTTCAGATTCTTCAACAGCACTATCCTCCTCATCATAATAATAAGAAGATGGTTGAAACTCATCTAAAAAAACAGTGTTACGAATTCTAACCTCGTCATCTTGATTATGTGAATAACTATCCTCATTTTAAGGGTAATATCGGAAACACTGTATTGGAAATTAAGAATATTTTGAGCAATAGTCATCGTTGCAACACTCTCCTTCATATTTAATTCAAACCTATGTGTCATCTCAGATAACTGCTTGAGGGATTCTTCCAGAGAGACACTTGGATCATAAGGAGTCGTAGATTGCAACTGCTGGAGGGTATCTTCCAAAGGCGAAGAACTCGTATTTTGCTTATTTTCCCGTTCACATGACTGGTGCGCGTACGAATAGTAAATGGGACCACCACGGTATGAGCCATAACCTTCGAAAGATTGGTGATGGTCCCAACCACTATCCACACCATGGTTATAATAAGAATAATGTCCAGTTTGAAATTCAGTCGGATATTCATTGTATTAGCTATTGTAATACCAGTTCGACATCCTAACTGGAAGGGAATCCTAAACAAACACAAACAAGGCCGACTCAACCAAATCAAACCTACTGAATTTAACAAACAAAAAGCATGATGGATCCACTTAGATTATTTTTAGACAGCTTTTAGTCTCCCAAAAGGCAACTAGTTACAGTTTTAGCAAACCTCGCGAAACGATCCGAATTAGATTAAGTCGAATGGAAACAGGATAAGCTATAAAGAGCTTTGATAACCCTGCCTCTTTGGCAACATTTCCTTGGGTTACAAGGCGGCTCAAATCTACTTAAAATAATCTTCATGAACTTTGAGTTAGGCTAACAGAGTAACCAATACAATCCTTTTGAATCCAATAAGCTCGTTACCCTATAGTTCTCTTTATAGCCAAATTTTAGGCTTAGGTTCGCGTAGGTAACGTGTTCCTAAGTCGGGCAGAAAGGATACGGTGATAAAATCCGAACTCTTATCTTATATGGCCAGTTTCTGCCTTTTACTAGAAAAGTAAATTCCATATTCAAGTCCTCAACATATATTCATTACGAAGGAATATTGAAAACCCACTGACATGAGATTCATGGGTGGTTAGAGTCTTACCTCCCGTACCAGACGGACGATGAACCGTTAAAGTCGACTCGGGCCACTGATTCCTATGTCAGTGTACGAACCCAAGGGACAAAGATAATATCGTAATTGTCGTCCTTTTCTGTGCAGTTTATATTTATTTACCCTTCCGTAGGGTTTAAAAATAATAAAGTCCAAAAATAAAATCCAAAGACCACAAAAAATAAAATCCAAAAAGTCAAAAAAAAAAACCTAATTCAATTTCTAAAATTAAAAGAATACAACCCTAAAAATAAAATAAAATTAAAATCTTTGTCTTTCTTTTTCCGTTCTTTTCGATTTGTCTTTTGACTCAAAGTCTTTAATTAATCACCAAAATTTGTCTCAAATTTTGTTTTTGATCCAAAACCTATATCAAATAAACAAATACCCAAAAACGTAAAAATAGAGTAAAATAAATATAAATCTGAAAATAAAACTAAACCTAAAAACAAAAATAAATCTAAAACTCTAACCTGAAAACACGTCCCAGGCAGCGGCGCCAAAAACTTGGTCGTTTTAGAAAAACGGTAAAAATAGTTCATTCACTGAAACTTGTGAAAATTCATTTTAGACATAATTCTAATTTAAACTAGAAAATAAGTAAAAGATTTGTAAATATATTGGGAGAAACTGGAAATCAGGATTCCACCAAAATCACTTCTGATTGATTTATACAATGATTCTTTAACAATTATAGCTCTTTTATTGACTTTGTTTCTTTGCCAAAAGTAGATTTCTAAAACATTAATTGTAAATCGTAAGCATGACGCATCAAAAGCTCTTAAGTCCCAGCATACACCATCAAACAAAATCACAACTAATTAGAAAAAAATCATAAATACATTTAAAACCAATGCAAAAGTCATAAAGAATCAAAAATAGTTATTATTTATTCATGAAATATGGCTTCCTCCGTTGTCCCAATGATGGGGTTTAACTCATCATGCTCAAAACACTATCAAAAGATTGGCACATGACTCAAAAGTGCTTGAGAAGAAGAAAATAAGCTAAAAATAATAAAACAAGGAATCTGCAACGATGTATAGGCGTTACAGATTAACTGTTACAGTTCAAGTTCAAGATAAACGTTGCAAATTGGATGAAGAAACTGTGACAGAGTGGTTGAAGGAACCGTTGCCTTATCTCCTGTTCTTTGTCTTCTTCAACAACAGTAGCATATAACAATTGTCCTGAGCCTCCCCCAGCGATTCTGAGCTCTCCTAAACCTCCCTCAATCCTCTGTATTCCTTTAATTGACTTAAACAACCTTTTTTCTACCCAACATGATCAAAAATCTCTAAGTGGTTTCCTTCCCTGAATTTTTCCGGCCGACCTCCCCCAATCATTTTCTTCGATCTCTCTTTGCTTTTATAGGTTTCTGAAGACCTAATAACTAATCCTTAGTTGATAAGGACCCAAAACTCCATCCAAAATAAACTTAAACTCGTCTTAGTCAAAATCATAGAATGACTGTTTTTCCGTCCATTAACAACGATTTGCATCCATGTTTTACGGCGTGAAACACTCAAAATGACGTGTTATAACTTGTTTTTATTGTTTCTTCCTTTGCTAACTCGAAATCACTCTTAAATCCCTTAAAAGTAACTTTTAAGTAGACTCATAAAAGCTTCACTTGTAAAGAATTTTCTCCCGCCACTTTTCGGATTTGAATTCAAAAGAAGGGTGCCCCTAATCCATCTGGTGGGTGCCTTTAGTATTTTTTTTAGGTGTGCCTTTAGTAATTTTTCTGGGGGGTACCTTTGTCACTTTCTTGAGCCAATTTTTCCACAAATACTTATTTCCCAAAAATAAGTACAAACTTATAAAATAACACAATAAATACCAAATTGAGCACTAACAAAATAGATAATTGAGAACAATTTAGAGACAAAATTGTGTCTATCAGTAGGAGATGGTGGTTATGTCTTCTTTAAGCCTTAGATATCTTCTTTTATAACCTCTAATGCTTGGACCTTAAGTATTCTATCTTTATAGGGTTTAGAATCTCATTGAGATAAATTTTCCTTGATTTAAAAGTCAGCACTTTCCTTTCACGTTTTCCACCTTCGTCAAGGTCCCCCGTCACGATCTTAACGACTCCAAACACCAAAAACAACTCAAATTCTCTGTCGGAAAAGTAACAAGAGTCGTCATGGTTATTTTCTAAAAACTTGACGACTTTAGGGACCCAAATCAACAACATTCTTCCCGAAAAATCTCAAGATTCGTCATGGTTATTTTCTGGTATTTTTGCATGCATCTCACTGTTTTGTCCATAACATCTTCGTCTGACCTCAAAATGAACTCATTCTTTTTGTTTGGCTTCGTCTCTTCGTTCTCTTCAAAATATGTTTAAGAATTTTTGACTGTACATATCATTTCTTTTGTCTGTTCTTGTGCTTTTGACATTCTTTGTTCCTTTTTGTGATATTTCTTGCACTTCTCCTGGATTTAGACACTTAAATACTTGGACTACTTCACTTCTTAGATCTTATGTAGTCAATTTCACTTTCTTAGGATGATTCACCTAAAATGATACATAAGATAGAAAACAAAAGTAATACATGCAAGAAATCTAACTAAAACAAGTACGGATTTGACACTAAAAACATGTAAACTAAGCCTTTATCAGTAACTAAGTTAATTCTGATCTTAGTTTGTCTTATAAAAGTTTTGGAAAACTTCTTCGGGTAATTGTTTATCCTGATAAAAAACTAAGTTAATCCAAACCTTAGGTAACTTGTTGAATATGGTATGTTAGACCTCCAATTGGATTAGACTCTTATAGGTTGTATAGAGTTCTTATGAACTTACGAAGTTCTTTCGAAATACTTGTTATATTTCAATCTTAGCAATTTTTTGTGACAAAAAGGGGGAGAAATATATAGAGTATAGAGTGATTTCAATCATTCGAGAAAGAACATATGTGCTGTAAAAAGTATATATATGACGAAAAAGAGTAAAATATTGATTAAGTGGGAAAAATATATCATGTTTTGTAGTATTTACATACTACGAATTGATAACAATTATGTTTAAGTTTTATATATGCCTAGATTACCTTTGGGGGGAGTAGAGTTTTTGTTATTTGAATGCTTCAACAACGATATTTATTTTAATATTCACTGATCAAGAAACTCGGATCAAGCGTGTGAAGATATAATTATAAGTTTGTTATGTTATGTAATTTTTCTATTAATTCTTGTATTCTCCATATGTAAATATTTTTGTTACTAAAATTAATAAAGGAGGAGTTTGTTAGAGCACTGCTCGGTTGAACCCATCAAGCGTTGGTATGTCAAATTTTGTTCCAAACTCAAAATCGCTTGAGTAGATTACTAAAATCAACTGCGTATTGTTTGGTGTTAATTTTAATAACCTAAACATGGTCATTTAACCTAGTTGTGCTTATTTGTTCTTTACTTGTTCTTGGCATCCTAAAATAGATGTATTGATTGTAATAAGTAAAATCTTTGATGTTAATTCAAACTTTGGCGTTTGTGTTCGTGGAGAAGATAACCCCTAGTGTTGGTTCTAATAATTCAGTGAGTCTATCTCAAATTCCGAGATTGATCAGACTGGGTAATAAACACAATGGTCCGGCCGTTTTTTCCTATTTCTGATCTCCCATATCTTTTCTAAATATTTTTATTGTGATCCAAATATGTTGGATTCGATCTAAATTCTCCAGACCTTCTTCACAGATTTGGTTACAAGTAGTATTTGTATATATTAATATTAAATAAAATATCGTTAATTCAACCAGTGTCTATTTTATTATCTATCTGCTTTCTTCTCTGATGGCTTATAAATGCTTGTTAAATGTTTATAAAGCAGTCTCTCATAGCCTTGAAGGTGTTTCAATCGATTGGTGCAATCGATTGGTGCAATCGTTTCATATATATCAACAGAGGGGATTCATCTTGGCATGACGTGATTCTCTATTTTTGTGAAGATCAATGACTACAGGAAGCAATCGTAATGATGTTGTATGTATATTACTTCCTTTTGGGACAATTCTATTTTAATGAAAAAAATATTGAAGAAGAGTTTCTTCAAATCCTCCAAATGGTCGAATTTTAATTCAATAGCCATCCCTCAAAAATTATCAAATTTCTCTTTAAAGTTCATATTCTTAATACGTTTGTTGATGTATTACGGTGTGCTTGTTATTGTAATATAAAATATTTGTATTTTTTTCATACGTTTCGTTTTTGATGTATCATTTATCTTATCAATTAGGGTCACCTCTACTTCCACCCAAAAAAAATAAAAAATAAATTTTTTTGAGATGAAAACATACCGTCAGCATAATAACATCTGACTAGATTTCGTATGACGTGTTCTCAAATCTTAACACCATTAGATAGATCCCACCTTCCTATCGCTCCAATCTAACGGTAGAGAATAAGAACCAATTCTAAAACTACTAAAACTAAACTAATCAAACTCTCTCACCCGTTAGATTATCGTTAAAAATAATTATAACATCCAACGGTTGATATTTGTTAAGTAGCCGTAAGGGTGATCTTTATAAGTAGAGAGAGACAAAGAAAGAAAAATATCGAAGAAGTAAAATCTTGAGAGAGAGAGAGAGCAGTCTCTATCTCTCCTCTACTTCTCTTCTTCTTTCGCTCTTGTGTTTTCACGGTGGTTTTAAGTTCATTCTAGGGTTTTACTTTCGGACGCGGTTGAAAATCCAGGTTTGATTGGATATGGTTTTAGGATTTTTGTTTTTGTTTCATTTTTTTTTTGCTGTGAGTAGAGTTTGTTTTTCATTTTTTGTCTGAGATTTGGTTGAAATTGGTGGTTTTGGTTTCATTTATATGTGAATTGTGATATATTTGTTAATCGATTCGAATGGAATCTGTTTTCTGTTTTGTTTTTTATGTGATTTGAGATTGATGATGTCTAGTTAGGCTTTCGGATTTAGTTCAAATTTACTTGTTTTAAAAGAGAAGGTTTGGTTTGAATTCAGATTCTAATCATAAGTGCATTCATTTTAAATCAAGGGTTTTGAGTGGGAAATCTGTTCGCGTTCAAATCGAGGGACTTGAGTGGGAATTTTGTTCGCATGGGGGTGTGAAGTAGAACTTGGATTAATTTATAAATCTTTTAGTTTCATTGACAAGTTTGTGCTTTTCTCGGCATTGATTTGGTAATAGAAACTTAGGTTCTCAGTTTGATATTGTTAAAATTAGAATTTTGAACTAATCTTGTATCTCAAGGAAGTATGAACCCTTAATTTGAGTTGAATCCGTACTTTGGGAGTGGTAATTCAAGTCGATGGATTTGAGTGGCATTGAGAGTGAAGTAGAACTAAAATAACCTTCAGTTTCAGTACCAAGTTTGAGTTTTCAGACATTGATTGGTGATAAAACTTGGTTTTTGAATTTTTATTTTTATTTTCTTGTTAAAAATGGAATTTTGAACCCTTAATTTGAGTTGCATCTATGCTGTAAGGTGGGGAAAGCTTATGTCTGCAGTTAAAATGTGCAGATATTTGGATATAAACATATGGGGACTGTTCTACTAGAGTATACTGGACAAAAAGACACAAAGAAATACTCACAGAAAGTATTGCCACTTACAATGGATAAGTCAGAAAAGATGTGTAGACGTTATTCATTATCTGATTTATACCAAGAATCTCGTCATCAACCTATTGAAACCATGTGCGAATCCGAAGGGCTTGGTAGCTCAGGTGGATTCGATACTGAAATGACTGCTCCAGAGGTTTCATGTGCTCCTCCTAGAAAGAAATGTATTAGTAGTTTGAGAAATGCTGGTAATAGTGATGTTTTTGGTGTACCCATTCAAGTGTTGTCACTATCTAAGATGCCGAGAATGGAGAGGAAGGAGTTAAAATTAAGACTTAAAATGGAGCTTGAGCAGGTTAGGAATCTTCAAAAGAAAATTGATGTTAAGCCTGTGAATAGTCTTGCTTTGTCTTCTTCTCGCGATATACGGAACTCTGATGAGGGACAGAACAGGCTTTCTGTAGAGAATACTCAGAAGTCAGTAGGATTAGTGGCAGGGCAGGGAAAGAAACGAGGCCCTCCAGCTCATATCGATGACATCATTAAGGAACGAGGTAATGCAGGAAGGTTTGAATCTGCAAAACCAGTTGCTCCTCCTAGCAGCACCTCACAGGCGATTTTGATGAAACAGTGTGACACACTGCTAAAACGTGTTATGACACATCAGTTTAGCTGGGTATTCAAGGAACCTGTTGATGTTGTCAAGTTGAACATTCCTGATTATTTTACCGTCATCAAGCAACCAATGGACTTGGGCACAGTGCAGAGGAAAATCGATACTGGCGCATACTTGAGCCCGCTAGATTTTGTGGCTGATGTAAGACTTACTTTTTCTAATGCAAAGACTTACAATCCGCGTGGAAATGATGTTCATACTATGGCTGATACACTGAGCAAGTATTTTGAAGTGAGATGGAAACCTATTGAGAAGAAACTTTCAACAACTGGTTCTGGGCCTGTCTGTGCAAAATCTAATGTTCCCCAAAAAGAAGAAGAGTGTAAACCCATGCCATTTGCAAAAAAGAGAAAACCATCGTCGATTAACCATGAGGTTAAGACACTTCCTGTGAAGCGGACTGTATCAGCTGAAGAAAAACATAATCTAAGCAGAGATTTAGAATCAATGCTGGAGATTCCAGATCACATAATTGATTTCCTTAAAAAACATAGTTTCCGTGAAAATGAAAATTGTGAAGAGGAACTCGAGATTGATATGGATGTTTTCGGTTATGAAACTTTGGTGGCATTACGAAAGCTTGTAGATGATCATTTTAGGGAGAAGCAAAGGAAACCTGAAAATGCCGAGCCTTGTGGAATGGAGGTACTGTCTTCACCCTCCCTTCAGTATTGTACTCTATATCACATATTTGTGTCACATAACATAATTGGTTTATCTGCACAGATTTTGAATGATTCAGGGCTTAGCAATTTGTTATCCTCCCAACCATGTAAAGGTAATTTATGTTTTCTGAAATGATAGTCTGTTGAATTTGGGAACGGATGTGCATTTTGCTTGAATTTCGATGACTTTCTTGTTCACAGTTAATGACCAGGTGGAAGAGGAAATCGACATTGGCGGAAATGATCCGCCTGTCTCAACTTGCCCTCCAATAGAGATTAAAAAAGATACTGCCCACAGAAATAGTAAATGCAGTAGCTCCAGTAGCTCCAGTAGTGATTCGGGTTCTTCTTCTAGCGGTTTGCTACTCTTGCATTTTTTTCTCCTTCATTTTTTCCTTTAGGCTATTAGTCTATCAACAAGATTTTGTCCTGTTCTTGTTCCAGCATAGAAGTTAGTTGACCATGGGTTGGATATCCCATAAACTAACAAGATAATTAAGACTATGCTAGAGTTCGCTAGTGCATAAGCATGTGAGTTTGGAGAGTGTTGCGTTAGTTAGTGACTAACAACATGCAGAATATGAGCTTTTCATTTAATCTTATGGCCTCTGCTGATTTAAGTCTCAATGTCCTTTAAAACTAGACCACAAGTGGAAAGAGAAACAGAGATCTTTATGTGGCTGCTGTTATTTATTTGGGGTCCATAGTCAAGGCAATAGTGACTGGATAAATAAATAAGTTTGACGAGTTTAGGTTCATCTGATCTAGTAAGTAACAGCTGTGTCTGTCCTTCTTTCTCGACATTCTGAAGCCATAGGCTCTAAAATCATTGCAATCAGATCAAATTATTCGCATTTCTAACTTTATACACATTTGAATATACTCTTGGCTGATTCAATGTCTCTCATTTGTTTCTTTGATTGTGATACACCAATCATCAACTCAGTATTGATGATGTTTGTAATGCTCTTATTTCAAAAAATTTCATCCAACTTCAAACACTTGACTGCCTTCTGCATCTACTCAAAATCTCTCATTTGTATTTTACATGTTAATATAGTATTTGCATGATAGGGAAATAATTCGTGTTCATATGTCTAAGCAGAATCATACATAGCATGTGTGCTTCCATTCTCTCTGAAGCAATAATGTTTATTTTTCCTGCACAACTTCTATTGGCAACCAGATGCTAACAGGCTAGAACGATCTGAACAAGTCCAGATTCCCACCTTTAATCTAATGCTGGTAGCTAGATGGCTACTTCCGCTATCTTCCATATCAAATATAATAAGCATACTTGTTTAGACACTGCTCATGCATAGTACCAACTACATCACTATTTCATTTCTTCTTATCAATTGCTTAAGTAGACTTTATTATTGTACTTTTTTTCACAGATTCAGACTCTGCCAGTGAATCAGAAGGCGTTAAAGCTTCATCTCCAGTAACTAAAGCATCGGTATGTTCTATTATATCTTTATAGGTCGATGAATTCGTTTGATTCATCCCCCAGATTGGAACGAAATGGACCACATGAGAGAGTTATTTTGGATTAGTTTCTTGTGGTGGGACTGTGATATAAATCCTTTCCTCACATTCGTGTAGCAAAATTACTCAACTGATTATTATTGTTTCTCTGGAACAGGAAAAAGTAGTTTCAGCAGAGGCTGTATACCAAAAGCAAACAGATCTTAATGATCCTCATGATGGAAGTCGTGAGTTTCCTTTTTATTATCTTTATGTGTAATCTAACGGAAGCTATTGCCAAAGCCTGCTTCTTATTGCGGGTTAATACACATGCATGATAATGTGAAATATCAAAAAGGAAAAGTATGATATTGAATATCGATATTCCCGTGACTGTTACAGCGTCTATAAGTGGGTTGGACCAGCTTGAGCAGAATTCCCATCGTAACCCAGCTCTTGTTGAGGCAAACAACTCTCAAGATGGTAAGCATGAATGTTGCTGAAGAAATTATCTGCTGGTGGGTGTAAAATCTTTCCGATTCTATCATCTCACTTTCTCTACTATTACATTTTTAGGGGAGAGTGCTCTGTCTGAGAGGCAAGTCTCCCCAGATAAGCTCTATCGAGCTGCCTTATTGAGGAGTCGTTTTGCCGATACTATTCTCAAGGCTCGAGAGAAGGCACTTGGCCAGGTTGGTTGCCAAACCGGTAATATGTCCTATTCCTCTTGAGTTTATTCTAGTTGGCATGTGATCGAGTTCAACTTGTTATGCTGTGGTCAGGGGGAGAAGATAGATCCTGAGAAATTTCGACGCGAGAAGGAGGAACTTGAAAGGCTGAAAAAAGAAGGTATACATTTTTGGCTGTATTTTTTTTTCTTAACATTGTGCTGTTGTTGTAAATGGTTAAGTGGTATTCGGCAACGTTGTTGGAAACTCATCGGCAAGAAATCATCACAATTTTATATTCCTTCTAATTGCAGAAAGGGCTCGTCTACTAGCTGAAGCTAAGGCTGCAGAAGATGCTCGGAGGCAGGCCGAAATTGAAGCTGCAGTGGAAGCTGCAGCTGAAGCCAAACGAAAGAGGGAACTCGAGAGAGAAGCTGCACGTCAGGCTTTACAGAAGGTAATACTAGTCATATTTATAGCTAATTCATTCTTAGTTCATAAACAAACCCAACAAGTGTTGCTTCACTCTGTTGCTCCGGGTTTTCTTAACACAAGATTCTATGGGTTTTGTTCAGATGGGAAAGACTGTTGAGATAAATGAGAATTGCCGATTTTTGGAAGACCTAGAAATGCTTAGGTCCGCTCCCTCTGCTGATCTATTACCTAGCTCAGTGGATGAAACGAGCCCCTATCATTCTGAAGACATTATAGGCAGTTTTAACTTCCAGGGAATGAGTAACCCATTGGAACGACTTGGACTATACATGAAAATGGATGATGACGAGGAAGAAGAATGTCAACCTGATAGTGGGCTGTGCCCAGTGAATGATGTAGAGGAAGGAGAAATTGACTGAGTCAGGGTTCCCTCATTTGTTTCTCTTCCTCACCTTGTATATTATTCACAATGATGGACTGGCAAAATTCTTTTCTGTTTGGGTATCCATCCCATAAAATTTTGATCTTACAGGCTAGCCTTTCGCAGGACTTTTTCTCCCCCCTCCCCCTAGTTTTTCTGATGTTGTAAAACGACATTGAAAAGAAAAACATGTTTTGAATTAATTCGGTGGAGGTGCAGAACTCTAAATTTGAATGCAAGATCTGGCAAAATTTTATCTTTCAGATTTTTTGGTGCAACGGTGCCTCCTGCCACTTTTGGGAAGCCTGACTAATAATTCAACACCAACCAAAGCTGTAAAAGCAGCAGTTTCTCCTGCCACTTTTGGGAAGGGAGCGAAGCTTCTGATGTTGGTCATTGAGTGTGGACACGTCTAGATTGGTCTCTCACCCGAAGTGTTGACCTAGTTTCCCGGATCAGAACTATTAACTCTTTTAAGGCTCGGTGGAGCGCAAGAGTAAGCAGTATGGATTGCCCAGGCTTGGCCAGAAATGTCGCTACCACTTTGGCGTTGGCTATATTTTGGCCGGATATTATCCGACCAAAGTTTTAAACCTTAAGAATTTTTTATTTTTTTCCAGATACTTAGTACCGGATCCCTACTTTTCGCTAGCCAATGCTTAGAGCCATGTTTAGTATTTGATAGCTAAGCCTTGTCTATCTACTAGAATGTAGAGAAATAGTTCTTCTCATAGTGGCTGCTTTTACTAGAATGTAGAGAAATCAGTTCTCATAGTGGCTGCTTTTTTCTATGTTCTAGAGACGTATCCAAAAATCAGCCCCATGCTTGCTCCAATCTACCTTCTTCAGCTAAGGTTTTTTGGACTTATGCATTAGAAGAAGCTGTTTGAACTAAAGTTACATGATAGCATTCGACTCCATACTTCAGACTCTTTCTTTTTTTTAAGCTAAGTCAAAGATTCATTAAACTTTTAAAAATACAAGAGAAATCTAGAACATAAATGTTCTTGATAGCAAATCACTTAAAGCGAAAATAAGAAATCCCTGGCCCCTCTAAACAATTGAGGAACTCAGGTTTGCCAGAGAATTCAACTACTTCATCCTGATTTAAACGAGCCGCATATTTTGACATAGAGTCTGCAGCAAAATTAATTTCTCGGTACACATGCCTAAAAATGATAAAAGAAAACTTGGTCCTCACTTTTTTCCACCTAACCAGAACTGCCCACGGCAAACTCTCACTTTGATAAGCCAAAACTGCACTATGAGTTCGACGCCACAATAATCTTGTCCCCCATCCAACGCACTACCCAAATTAGAGCCCAGTCCAGGCCTCTAAGAATAGCTTCTATTTCAGCTTCATAATTAGCCCCTATTCCCAAGCCAACTGCCAGCACCAACACATGAACTCTGATGATCTCTTAGCACACATCTAGCTCCGGCTAACCCAGGATTAGGTACAGCCGCACCATCACAACATGTCATTAGAAAATCTTCATCTGGAGGGACCCAAATACACTCCACAGGACTAAAACTTCGCACTTCCCTATGACTAACTTTGAACACGTTTAGCACAGTTAAGTCATGTACCCCACAGCCTTCTAGAGTAACCAGATATCACAAGATGAATTCTATTTTTTAAGGCAAAAAAATCAGCCCTTTCTTCCTCAAAATACACTGCATTCCTCATTTTCCAAAGCTCTGCTCGTGTGGCCATAATTGCAATCAACCACAGGTCCTTAACCGTATTACTTCTATTACGCAGAACCTTGTAATTTGCTGTGAAGCCGCGAACAGGTTGGACTTGGAAAACATCCGCCAGCCAACTCCACTACTTATCCATATCTCAGACTCGGCCGAGATAGATGGGGTTTTCCGCAACATCTCGCCAATTATTTCGAGTATAGTCACCAATCACCATACTTCTTTGGTCGGCACCTGCTTTAAATGTAGTACACTCTGCTGAATCGCATTCCATTAAACCCTCTCGAACATTCTCAAACACCAAACCAAAACCCTCGAAAGTCACCATTATTTTTCGTCTTTTTCCGGGTCTAAACTTATAGCTCAATGGTTTTCATCAACTTAAATAAGAAGGAGGTTAGGGATTCAATCCCACCATAAAAATTTGTATTCATATTGGTAGGATGGGTCTGGCAGCAGGGCTTGACTGAGTTCGGGGAGGATACATATTAATGTAGTTATATAGTTGGATTTGGTGGGGTAGATTGGGACTAGGCTGGATTCGGGTATGGGCCTGGGTCCGAGTTTTTGTGTATCAAAAAAGAATTGGGAAATTTGCTAGATGGTCCAAAAAACCCGGACCGTGTTAACCATTAGTCCACCTGGAAAATCCACTTTAACCATAAGTCCAAAAACCATTTGAAAACTCCCAATTACAATTCTGCCCATCACGTGTACTGATCTCACGTCCTCCAACTCCTCCACCTCCTATACTACTCGGATTCTTAACGAAAAAATAGTTTTATTTACTCCTATACTACTCGGATTCTAAAAGTTGTTAACCCTGTTAGAGAAACAACTTCTCTCGCTGTTTTTTCCATTTAAACGAAAAAATCTAAACGAAAATAAAAAAAAATAGATCCGTATACCAAAAGTTCAACAACAAAAACGAAATCGAATACAAAAAATTCATCAACAAAAACAGATTTAAAATACCAAAAATTCATCAACGAAAAACGAAATCAAAATCAAAATCATCAACAAAAACATATCTTTTTTCATATCATGCTCCTTCACCAAAACTGAAGAAATCAATTAGTAGAAGAAAAAAATAGTATTCCTGCACCACCAACAAAAGAGAAGAACAAAAGAAGTATTAGAAGAACAAAAGAAGAAGAAGAAGATCTTTATTAGTCGTCAAAAGCAGTACATATTGATCATTTAGTACATATTGGTATGTACTGAACGAAAATAGGTATTGAAGGAAAAAAATGTATGATCTCACAGTACATATTGATCCAACAGTACGTATTGATATGTACTGAAGGAAAATATGTATCGAAGGAAAAAAATATATGATTCCACAGTTAGGGCTGTCAATCCCTATCCGAAATTCGACAGCCGTTTCTGATAATCCGGGATCCTATAGGATATTATCCGATATAACGGATATCGGATATTGAAGTCGGATATTTCTATCGGATATTTAGGGTTATCGTAACGGAACGGTATCTGTCGGATATTATCCGTTACCGATAAGAGTAAGTAAACTAAAGTAAACATACCCTCGTAAATACTCACTTCTCTAGTTCTTTTCTAGTCTTCTTCCTAATTCTTCCCCTATTCTTCAGTGAAAAGATCATGAAATTCCCCACCATCTCTCGGCTTTCTCTTCACCACTCCATCACCACCACCTTCTTCTTCTTCTTCTGACTCTTCTCGGTTAACACTATCTCCTCTATCTATCTCTCAGTCTTTTCCCACGAAAGTTGCGAAACCAAATTAAAGGAAGAGAACCCTAACTCTAACTTTCGATTTTCTACTTCAATTTTATGATTCATTTGTTTTACTAATAATCATTGTGTTTATACTTCCGGATTGATTTTGAAAGTTAAAATGTCGATGGTTAGGGTTTCTAAATTGGGTTATCATGGAAGAGGAAATTTCAACAGATCGAAAGATCAAATTAAATCAAGTTTATGAAGGTACTTGATCTAACTTGTTTAATTGATAACTATGATTTGGTTTTGTTAATTTCTTACCTAGAATTGATCTTTATATATATGATTATTTGAATCTGAGTTGCGAATTTTTTGTTGTTGTTGTTGTTGTGTTATTAAGATTTACAGTCTGAAAGAAAACTGTGAAGATTAGTTTGAATTTAGGGTTGTGCGATCCGTAGCTATATGAGTTCAATTAGTGATGGTTTATTTTTGATTGAAATTTGGGGAATTATGCAAATCTCTCAGAACTTTGCAATTTTGATGTGGTTATTATTCTCCAGCATTATTTTTGTTGAGGTTTAATTGATAATGATAGCATGTAGCTGTAAAATAAAGTGTAATTTTGAATGATGGATGTTTTATGTTTATGAGTTAAAATGTGCTATTCTGGTGACACATCTTGATTAAGGTAGAAAAACTTCAAAGTTCTGACCATGAACTGGTGTCATGCCAGGAGGTAGGGCATACAATCTCTCCACTTCTTTTTAAGTTGATTGTTTGCCCTGCTTGGGGATTAGTCGATAGAATGCATTTTAGTCCTCATTCTCTCAATCTAAACAGTGGTTTCACTTTAGTAAATAAGTAAATTATATATATCATTAGATCTAAGAATAACTTACCTTTCTGGCATGTTTCATGATTGTTGGCTTGGTAAAATTCTGTACTTCTTGTGCTTGAGGCTTGAGCAACAGTACATCTACAAGAAGATTGGTACGTAATGGTTGCCAGGTGCACGATGGCTTCTTGTAGTACATCTACTATTGAAAGTAGATTGGTCTCCATCAACATAACTTCCTCGCACATTTACCACATTCTTGATCCTTAGGATTGCATGTTACCATTTTAGATCTAATATCCTCGAGCCAATATGTAGTTAGGTTTTAATGCATTATCCAAATAACGCTTTGGGTAAAACAAGATCTTGCTGGTGAATTATGAGTAGAACTGGTTAATGTTTAATTATTAGAACAATGTATGAGGACAACAATTGTTTTCCGTGTTTCATTGCCAGATCGTTGCTGCAAGTAGCGTGGATTTAGTCACCATGCCATTATTGTCAAATAGTGTTGTCCCCTGTTATCATGTTTGGAGTCCTCCCTTATGATATGCAGAAAAATAATTAAAGTTGACTGTTTGGTATTTGCAGGCAATGTCGGTGCTGATCATGCAATTTTTAAGCAAGGTGCTTCGGCTGGAAACGTTGGGAAAATTGAGCTGGTGGAGCAGAAAAAGGCGAACCCTACTGCCCTGCTTCCATCATCTGCTATGATGCTGAGGCATCTGCAGTTTCCATCATTTGCTGACTAGTTAGAATGTGCAGTAATGCGTGTAGTTTCAGAGGGAAAGTATTGGACCAAAGATCTTGGAGGAACAAGCACCACCCAAGAGGTAGTCGATGCTGTTATAGATGTTCTGGCCTAACAACCTACACACCACCTTCCTTCTTTTCCTGTTATGATCTGTTTAGCTAGAGAGACTCCAACAACCTCCCTTTCTCTCACTTGCAGAGTATACAATTTACTTGTTTGTTTACAGTATTTACTGGTTTGCTCACCTCCTGGTTGAGGTCATAAGTCAGACAATGTATTTGTATGTGGTTGAACTGAATTGTGAATTGCAAATGTTTAAATGAATTAAAAATTTTGAAGTGTAAAAATAGGTGTTAATATTTATATGAGCTATCGGATAATATCGTATATCCGATAAGCTTAACGAAACGGAATCGGATATGAAGGTTAAGAGTCCGTCGGAACTTATCGGATATCGGATATCCGATATCGGATACGGCTGAGCCAATATCCTTTTTGTTAACATCCATTGACAGCCCTATCCACAATACATATTGGTCCAACAGTATACATTGATATGTATTGAAGGAAAATATGTACTGAAAGAAATAGAGTAAATGATCCAACAATACATATTGATCCAACTGTATATATTGATATGTACTGAAGGAAAAAGTATATGATCCCACAATACATATTTTTCTTTGTACATATTGATATGCACCGAAGGAAAGTATGTACCAAAGAAAAAAAAGTATAGTACATATTGAAAATAACAAGCTTTGATCAAAAAAAAAAAAAAAATAGCACTAACCCAAAACAAAAAAGAGGAGTAATCATCACTTTAATCGACTAAATCATATCGTTTGAATAGACAACCTTCATCTTCCAACATTGAATATCAAATCAAGATGAAGAAGATTGAAAAGTTTAAACAAAACTCAAAAATTGATGAATTTGTATCTCCTTATTCTTCTTCTTCTTCTTCTTCTTCTTCTTCTCTATATTCTATATATTCTTCTTCTTCTCTATATTCTATATATTCTCGAATCTTCTTCTTCTTCACAAAAATCGTCTTTTTCTCCTTCTTACAGATCTGAAATTGAAAACTAGGTCTAGAGGAAGTAGCAGTATCTATTCGGACACTACAGTGGAAGTGCGTTGAATCTAGAGCAGACAGTAAGCGTCTTTATTATGGCCGTTTTATTTTTTCTCCGCTTATGAAGGGTCAAGCCGATACAATAGGCATAAAAGTTATTTGCTTCCGAGTAATTGTATATGAATATGAAGATTAAGTCTCGTTGAATACAAATCTAGAATCAGTTTGAAGACCTAAAACACATATAGAGATCGGTCAAAAATCTAAGAAGATAACTCACTGTTTCTCTCTCTGTTTATAACGAAGGTTGTAGACAAAAGGATAATTTTGGTATTTAGAGAAATGTATTATTAAGACCCACACGTGAGTTGGACGAGCGACTCACAAAATCAGTGAATGGATTAGAGGGTAAACGGTTCTTGAGTTTAGGATTAACTAGTAATTCCTAGAAAAGAATTCAGTCTCTTTTCTTTTCAAATTCAAACACGTGGATCTGCTATTCTCGCCGATTTCTTTAATATCTTCAATTCCTTTCTTTCACTGTTGTGCTATTTTCCTTGAGATTTGTCGCATGATATACATAATTTCTATTGTTTAGATTATTCAACATTAGGATTTTAATCGTAACTAGGGTTCAAGTTATTCAATATTATAATTTGTTTTTTTGTTAATTTAGTTCAAGCTGTTTGTTTCTTTTTCTTCAGGTGAGAGCTCATTAAACTTCTAATGCAACCGGTGAGTAGAGAAGGTCCTCGTGTAGGAGTTATATCTCCATTACCAAAGCAAAGAATTACGGTGAAACCTTATGATAGAATCACAAGAATTCTACATTGGATCTTGCAGACGATTTAATCAAAATTGATTTATTAGAAATATTATTTTGTTACAGGACTATTCTTATGATTATATACTCTAACTATTCTATAACTATCACATGCACTATACACACCTATAACACATCTCTCACCTCACACAACTCACACAAGCACATATGCTATTACCCTCCCTCAAGCTCAAGGTGGCTTAAAGGACAACTTGAGATTGACTCACACAACTCACACAAGCCCAACCCTGAATACATCAAAAGAATCAATTCTTTTCCAAACCTAATAAGATCTCGGTCAAATCAAATTCAAATTTGATAGTATCAATATATCTAACTCGAAACATTAACCATAAATCTCGAATCCCTGTCGGCCACGCTTGGAAAGAATTAATTTCTTCATCGATTTGTAGGAATGCATTAATACTAGCAACAGATCCACAACTGTATTTCACACTAATTATATTTATCTCGTGTGTAGCAGCATGTACGTCTGATCACATGTGTCAGCAGATGAGTATTTCACACTAGCAGCATGTTTTACAGCTGGAAAACGAGACTCCTTGAACAACCTCTTCTCAACAGATGAGTATCTCTTCTTGGAAAGCATTATCTAAACAGTCAATGAATCAGACAGCACAACAATGAATCAGCAGCAACATTAATTGATAGCAGAAGACGCATGGTCTTTAATGCACGATTTTAATCGATAGCAACAACTTTGATTGATATCAGAAGAAGCGTACTCTTGCATCGATCTTCCATATATAATCAAAAATGAGAAGAACTTTTATTTTTTCATTTTCTCTCATCTTCTCCACATCAATAACCACTGAAAACAGCCAACTCTCCATTTCTAGTTGTAACCCCGATCTTCTAATAACTCCGCTAGTCCATTGTTGTACATCTAGCTTCGTCAATCAGAATTTTCTAGAGAGAGAGAGAAAGAAATGTATAAAGATATTACCAGACATAGAGTTTTGGTAGAAAATTTTCGTCATCATCTTCTCAGAGAAGTGAATCTCTGATCTCTCCATCCATTTTATTCATTATCTTCATTTTATTCATTAAACTGAATAAACCAATTTCTTTATTCTCATTTTCATTTCTGAAACCCTTGTCCCTGAAGATCTCGTTCATGTTGATAACCCTAATAATCACAGTGATATATTGATTAATGAAACAGAAATGATATCTTCTAGTTTGGGGTTATCAGAAAACCCTAATGTTAATATTGTCCCTGAAGGTTTGGTTGATGTCTACAAGAAGACTATTACATCTGATGGAATTGCTGGGCTTTACTCTGGATTCAACATTTCAGGTGCTGGAATCATTGTCTACCGTGGTCTTTACTTCGGTTTGAAAGAATTATTGATGCTGATTCACATATTTAAGAACAAGTAGAAGAAGTGACTACTGAACATGAAGATCCTGGATCTGCTGACGCTACTTCTTCAACCGTCGATTCTCCACAGATGATTCGATGAAATAACAGACAATGAATTACTAGGTGGAGATCAGATTTCATCTTTACCAAATACCTAATCTCATTCTCTGCTTTCCAAATTTACAATCTATAATCTCTTTTCTCTGTGTTAATGGCTACTTCTGGAATTTCATTTCGCCCAGTAATCAAAGCTACAACAACAACTGGTAATGGAAAAGCTGAGTTGAACCAAAAGACTTGATTTCGATCTGCTGAGTTTCGATATGGGTTTCGATCTGCTGAGTGATGAAGTTCTTTGAGGAAAAACTTGATTTCCATCTAATCGAGAATGACTTTTACTTTTGGAAGAGTCAACTGGTTTGGCCTTCAGAGTTGTGATAATCTGTTTATATGAAATTCTTTTGAAGATGGCCGAGCTCATAAAAGATATGGAAGAATATGTTTATTTGTAATAATAAGCAAGATTGAACTCGGCTTATGCTGTTGTTCTTGTATTACAATATTCAATCTTGCTTATTATTCAGAAAAATCTTATTCAGAAAATCTTATTTCGGAAAATTGTTCAAGAATTGGTTGAAGAAATAAAGAAACACCTAACTAAGATAGATGAAGAACAGTAGGTTGTATACTGAGTATATACAAACTCAACAAAGAAGACTCCAAAATGTATGTCAGTACATACAACAACTTCAGTTCAATTTCCAAACCAAGAAACATCATTACAAATCGCAAAATGCTTCAACACAGTAGTGGGGACTGCTTTGAAATAAGATGTGAGAGATCCAATTAGAGAAAACTCTCAATCTACTTCTGAATCCAATTGAGTGGAACAACTTTAAGTTTTCACCTAACTAGACCTTGGTGTAGCAGATTAGAACGTGCTCAGACTCATTCGGCATCAGGAAACAAGAACAGTAGATTTTGATCAAGAAATCAGATGAAAAAGAACAATCTAATTATGATGAAAATCTGTGATTGAAGATGAAATTGGATGTTGCTGAAGTAGTGGCATAGAAATTGAACACATGAGATTAAGTATGAAGTAATCAACATGATGAGATTGAGATTACCATCAGAGATCCAATTTAAGCAGTTGAGATTGAAGAATCAAGATTCATACCAAAAATTTGTAGAAATCCATGAATCCAAGAGCACAAGTGAGAAAATTAAATTCATACCTAAGAATCATGCTTGATCCTGTTTGAAGACGTTGCAGCAGAGATCAGGATCAAATCAAACTTCAGAACAATTTATTTCTTCAAGAACTTCATTTTTCTTCAAGAACTCAGTTCTGCCATTAAAGAGAATGAGATGAAGACTTGATGAAGAAATGTAGAATTATTGTGATAAAGAAGGATCGATTCCCTCAGATAAATCTGAGACTGAGCTCTGATACCATGATAAAATCACAAGAATTCTACATTGGATCTTGCCGACGATTTAATCAAAATTGATTTATTAGAAAGATTATTTTATTGCAGGACTATTCTTATGATTATATACTCTTAACTATTCTAGAACTCTCACGTGCACTATACACACGTACAACACATCTCTCACCTCACACAAGCACATATGCTATTACCTTATTTGAATCTCATTAGGTTCTCGTTCCCATTCAAAATTTCAAACACACGCTCACTTCCGTTGTCAAGATCAAAAGTTTGTAGTTCTTGAAATTGATCCCTAATCTTGTAAAAGAGACTTCTACTTCGATGATCACTGAGTTGGTTGAAATAAGTTCGTTACTTCCTCATGAAATTAGAGCACTTATTAATAGCCTTTGGTCTTTTGAGAGTGGTTTTAGAGCAGATTGATAAACCTATTTGGTGTATGGAGAAGTTTGGAGTTCATTTTTTTTGAAGCAGATTTTTTTCTTTTTGGAGTTCATAAATGTTAATGACCTGATAAGGACTGAAATTGATGGTACAAAAATCTTTGGATTTGTTGAAATAAAAGGATGGTTTGGTGTAACAATTAAGATGGAGAATGGTGTTTAAGTTTTTATTTCAAATGAAATTTTAAATGATGCGAAGAGAATCACAAAGTTCACTCGTAGAACGAAGAATGGATAGCGTGTTGATTGGAAATTTGCAACGGAGCTGGAGATTAACATGAATCATTACGAGACAATTCTGAAAGAAATCTGTATGATTCTCGAAGAGGACAAAGATTTGGAGCAAGAAGATTTGTTTCATATCGCCATAAATTGCATTGATCCTGTTAATGGAACAACAGTGGTGCGTAACCTAGGTTTTGACGTTTGTTTATGAAATTTAATTTATTGATTGTTTTCTTTTTTTGCAGTTACGCGTATCCTGCTTTACCAAGTCTGGCACACATGAAGATTACTTCAAAATTAGTGTACGTCTTTCTATCTATTCTGATAAATATGATTCATTAGTGTTTTAGGTTAGCAGTTGATGAATGATAAGATAAAATATACCCATATCTCCCTGTTTTCCTCGGTTTCCCTCATATTTTTGGTCTGAGCAACTTTTGAACACTGGGAATAAGTGCTACTCCTTGGACCTTGGTTGTAAACCTTATATTCCAACTTGAAAACACTACGCTAGATCCACTAGTAGAAGTGATATTTCTTCCTGTAATATTCCGCTAGGACCAATTCATCTTGGTATGTATCAAAATTCATAAGCATATTGATTAGGAAGTAAGTTATCATTGTATTTTGTAGCAGTGTTTATTTAATTGGATTCGAGCGAGCACTCAAATTAATGTAGACTGCATCCTAGACTGCATACAACAGTATCTTCGGTAAAGACCCATTTACATATAGGTGTTCCGTTTCTAGCTTTGATAACGTGCATACATTATGGTTGTTCTTATAAGCATTTTAGTGAGTATTGTGATACCCCTACATTAATCAGTTGATGGTCGAACTTTAGCATAATATAGTATCCAGTGGATGTGTTCGAATGAACAAATTTTAGTTACCAGGTAACTGGTAAGGAAATCAGTGTTAGCATAATGAGAATATGATATTACGTGTATAACATTTTATTACGCAAATATTTCTTGAAATTTGTTTGTCGATTTCTGTTCATATAGATTGCCGTTGGTTCTTAAATGTTGACTGGGTCTGGGGATCTGTAAACATGTGTTATGGTCAGATTTGATATTCTTTTATGACATGCAAAGTACTTTAGAAATAACATTTCTTCTCCTTTACGAATCTGGGAAATCCGCTTTGAACAATATAGTAGGACACTGAATAAGAAAATGCTTTAAAAGGGTTGGTTTATATCAAAAATTTGTCATGTGTGTAACATTTTTAACCAATTAAATGTGCTTTGTCAGAAGGCCTGTTTTGTTCATTATGGTTATTTGGTGGCATGAAGTTGTTGTGGCAATAAACACTCACTGTTCATAGTATTTGTTATTGCTCATATCTTCTTTTTCCTCCCCTCCATTGTGCTCTTTGTTGCTGCTTTTAAAGTTGCTTAAGCTTATTCACGCTACTACAAAAGAGGAAACTACTTCTATGAGCTAGGTCTACAGCAGAATTGGGCAGAGAGCTCCATGGGGGGTGCGGGTAGTGTTTGTAGTTATGAGTTTGTATTTAAAAGATATTATTGTTAGGGAAAATCAGTACTTATGCTTAAAGTATAAGTAATTGGAAAAAAAAGTATCCTTGTAGCAATTTTAACTTCTAATATCCAACATCTCCTCTCCACAGTGAGGGTTTTATATATTTTTACTGTCTCTCTCTGTATCTTTCTGGACAACGAAAAAAATACTAGTACTTCTGTAAAAGAGAAACTGTACTTTAGAGTCCTCTGTCAACGCCTACGAGTTATCTTTGCTTTGAATTGTACTGTTACTTTTGTTGCTGGTCTCTCTCTCTAAGGTGTTGCCACTTCCGAGAAACATAATTTTCGTGCATGATTAAAGATGCAATTCTTACTTTTGTTTCTCTTTCAATGGAAAATGATGTTTAATTTTTCAGTCTCGAGGAAGCTGAAGTGCAATCTACGTTGTTGATTACAAAATCATTTTGTGTAAGGTGAAAAGGGATAAATTATTGTTATGTTTTGATTTCTAAGGATATTAAAAATTGTGACTGTCACTATCTTCTACAGGATGGTTGTTTCTCTTCATATTCTGATATCTTTCTTTTTTGGTGTCAAAACAGTGTACTGAGACTGGACAAGGAAGAACTCACAGGTATGTGACTTCTGAAATTATACCTTGAATTTGGCAAAACTTATTATCAAACCACTAACAATATAACCAAATGCCCTTTATCATTTGAAATGGTTGTGGATCTAACACTGTTACGGCTTGTTATTTGCTAGTGATGAGCTAAATTCATTACAACATGATCAGTTTGTAAAAGTGATTGATGCATATATGAGGCGAAGTGTCACCTTCCTAATTAATCGGAAGTGAATAGGTAAACCTTTCTCAATATTTTTCGTGGTAGTAATCAAGATACTTGTTAGTTTTTCATTTCTTCATAACTTTATCAACCAAACAAGTGTTATACTCTCAAACTCCTGACACATTTGGCGTTTGTACTACATTCGTTCACTGAGTATGTGTGTTTCTTAGTTCGGTCAAGTTGTCACTTGTGGTAAAAGGGAGAGTTATGGATTATTTTGCATGTACAAAGGGAGTTAGGCAGGGTGATCCTCCTTTGCCTGTTGACTTCTGTCTTGCTGAGGATGTTCTGAGTCGTGGTACTTCAAATCTTGTTTCTCAGGGTATAAGGTGCATCCTGTCTCGTCTCCTAGAGGTGTTGCTGCTCCTTCTCATATTTCCTATGCAAACGATATTATGGTTTTCTGTAGGGGTTTATGCAGGGATGTATACAATGTTATGCATTTTTTGCTGATTATGGTATAAACTCTAGGCAAAGGATTATTAATGCAAGAGAGTAACCCATAGAGTTTCTGTAATCTTTAGTCATTCTTGTGGGGGTCTCACAAGTCATTATGGATGAATATGTGGTATGACGCCTTGGGCACCTCTTTAGCTGATTTGATCGGCTTGGATGAAGTCGTTGAGCCCAATACTGAATTTTCGGGATACATTCTAAATGGATGTTTGGATTTTTTAGCATAGGTGTTGAAAAGATCTCTGCGAACTTGTCGCTTATCATGGCAGTCCCAGTAGCTACACATAAGGAGGATAAGATGGTCTGGTGTAACAGTGGTAGTGCTAATCTGACATTGAATGAATCCTGCAGACCAAAAGCAACAAAATGAAGACATTTCCACCTATGCTAGCATGGATAGTCTGAAAATTTTCCATAATATGATTGCGAGGGTGGATAGCGTGCAGGTGCTGGGGTTCCTTTGGTGCCTATTTGTTCACTGTGCTCGGTGTACTGATGTAGTGAGACTTCAGCACACTTATTCTTTGAATGTGAGTGTGTCATAGGAATTTGGAGATGGATCAAAATTATCTTTGATTATACATCAAGTCCGACTGTACCAGCAGTATTGAAATGGATCGAGTCTTATAATGATCCTTTGCCGCTGTGTAATCTGTTATACAATGTTCTGTTCTGTAGGTCCTGGATTATATGGGAGTTAAGTTTGAAGGCCGATTGGTGACGCTCCATCGGTCGGTTGCGCAACTGAAACTATGCATCTGTAAATCTGGTAGGGTGTCTGGTGGTCATACGTCTAATAATGTGCATGAACTCCAGACGTTGTGTTATTTGTCATTGTCTGCTAAAGCAAGGAGAGCTTTGCTTATCTTTCAACTGCAGTAGCAACATTGTCATCGAGGTTGGGTGAAGTTTAATACCAGTGGTTGTTATTAGGTAAGCCTTGGCATTCAGGCTGTAGTATAGTGCTTAGGAACATCAATAGGTTAGTTGACAACTCCGTTAATGGCGAATTATGGTGAGCACTTAACGCTTTGAGAATAGCCAGGGAATATAATAATATGTGGCATATATGGGTTGAATGTGATTTTATGAATGTTATATTAGCTATTAAGATTAAGGTAATTGTACCATTGAGGTTGTGGTGATGAAACTAATGACTCGAAATTAATCAACACCAATTTTTAATTTTGATGAAGGGAGATTTATGGAAAATAAATCTATTATTTTATTATTATTATTTATATTTTATTAATATTCACCAATTTTCAATTTTGATGAAGGAAGATTTATGGAAAATAAATCTATTATTTTATTATTATTATTTATATTTTATTAATATTATTTTTAATAGAAAAATAATTAATTTTTGGATTTATTATTTAAGGTAATTTTAGAAGAGTCTAGAAGTTTATTTTAAGAGTTTTAATAAGTTAGGAAAGTTACCTAAAGTAGTAGATACCTTGAGATAAGTTTATGGTTTGTTTAGTAGGAGTTATCTATATAAGGAGCTCCAAAAAAATGAAAATTATGGGAGTTTTTGATTAATTAAAATTATTTTATTTTCACTAAACTTGTTGAGTTTATTGATTTTGATTTTTATTCATAGTTGGGTTTATCTCAAAGGCTGAATACTAATCTCATATCTATAGTCGTTATTCGTAGTGAATTAACGAAGTCTAGATAACCCTGTAGATTTTAGGATATCTCTTTGAAGATCAACTAATTTATATCATTTTCTATCCATTCTACCGGTTACTTTTCAATAATTATATTCCGTTGCGATTATTATCATCTTTACACGTTTCCGAACTGTATCAGTTGGTTACCAGAGAGCTTGATTCTAGGGTTAATAAGATGTTACTAAGACGAGTATTCAGGGTTAATAAATTGTCACCAAGACGAGATCCGAGAAGATGTGAATATCTGATCAAATCAAAGAAGGAGATTCTGAAGTGACAAAATGTTATTTGAAGAAGTCACTAAAATTTCGATCTAAACCATGCTTGCTTATAGAAGAAAATAATAGTGCAGATAACGACATTGAAGACTTGTTTTGCCGTCATGACAATGATACAAAAAATCAAGTTATTGTTGAGAGATATAAAACTCCGATCTTTGATAAATATCCCGATGATGAAGAGGATATGAAATTTTCTTCTCAAAAAGACGAAGAACGTCCTGTTTCCGACAAAGAAAAACAGTCCCAAGAAGTTTCACATGATTTAATGGAGTTTCATGGTGAGTTATCTAATCCTGATAAACTTATTGATTTAAAAATTCCTGATATTTGTGAGTTGTTTTTACACGAGAGTAAGCTAGTTGTTGATTATTATGATACACAAATGGTTTCTCATTTCTACCCTAACATGAGAGAATTTGTTGAATCAACTTATGAAGATCCGTTTTGGGCTTCCATCATACCTCATGCTTCTATACGATGCATGCATTATTTTTTACAACATCAATTCATGTGTATGAAGATTGTCATCAACGAGTTACACATACAGAACATGATACCGTCAAGATTCGAGGACGAATCTTCTCCAACACTGTTAGAATGATTGAGGGAGATTTATGGAAAATAAGTTTATTTATTTAAGAGTTTTAATAAGTTAGGAAAGTTGCCTAAAGGTAGTAGATACATTGGGAAACAAGATTATAGGTTTTTGATAAGTTTAGGGTTTTGTTTAGTAGGAGTTATCTATATAAAAAGCTCCAAAAAACGAAAATTAGGGGATTTTTTTAATTAAAATTATTTTATTTTCATTAAACTTGTGAGTTTATTGATTTTGATTTTTATTCATAGTTGGGTTTACCCCGAAGTCTGAATACTAATCTCATATCTATAATCGTTATTCGTAGTGAATTAACGAAGTCTAGATAACCCCGTAGATTTTAGGATATCTCTTTAAAGATCAACTAATTTCTATCGGTTTCTCCCCATTCTACTGGGTACTTTTCAATAATTCTATTCCGCTACGATTATTATCATTTTGACACGTTTCCAATCTGCATCAATTTTTTTTATCGATCAAATAAAATAAAAAAGAGATACATGTTTGGCAACGTTATGACGTAAGATAATTGGATGTTGTTTTTAAATACTGTAGCTTGCCATTCAGAAGAGGCTGACTAGCTTATTCACTCATCCAATATAATTTTTTTTGTTATCCATAGCATCAAGAATATAAAACAAAGTTGGGACAATTTGTTTTGGGTAAGTGGTGGTCAGGATTTGATCTTGGGGAAACAAAAAGTGATTCTAATTTGATTTTGGATGTAGAGGAGATATAGAGGGTCAGGATTTATTTACGGAGGACAGCTTGTGGATAAGTGGTGGTCAGGATTTGACCTTGGGGGAGACACATAGTGGCCCTGATTTGTTTTTGGCTATGGAGGGTCAGGATTCGTAAGAGGATGATATAGATCAACGGATGTTATTCTATGGACAATTAAGATCAACGCCTGCTGTTAGTTTAGACTTTGGGCACAACCGTATTAAGATCAACGCCTGTTGCTAGTTTAGACTTTGGGCACAGCCGTACGGGGTCATTAGTGGTAATTTAACCACTGCAAAAATCCTTATCGGTGGAATAGATGGGGGGCAGAGGAACAATCCTATAATCGACCAAGGTTTGAATTTTCAGCCGCGTTCTCCACCCTTCTTTCAGATGTGGCTCTGACCCTTATTGGTTTCGGTTAAATTTTCAGATATGATGTGGTATTCGAACACTTTAGTTCTTTGGTGCTTTGATTTTATGTTGAATTTTAGGCATTTTTCTAATTCGCACTATGTCTGGAATTTTAGTTTTTTTTCAAATTGTGTGGTGGTTCCCATATCGTTAACATGCCACAATTGTTCCCTTCTTTCGGATTCGTATATGTTCTTGTTCTTGCATTTTTAAAATCTGTTGCTCAGGTTCAGGATGCACATTTTTTGTATTGTATCAGAAGAATAACAGATTTCGTAGGTCATGGATGGGGATTCATTCTAATGTGTTGCCAACCCGGAATGCGCAGAGCGGCAGAGATGGTGTGTTTGGGTCAATGAGTCCTGATTTCTATTAGAACCCACAGCTGCATCTGTTCATGGTTCGTGTTTGGTGGATTTTTTTCTTCATATTCTTTTGTTTTAACTCCCCTTTATCAAAACAGCCGTTACAATTGGATTATTCATGGTTAGTGGATTTTTCATATTAATGCCAACGTTTTCGTTCTCCATCGTTGAATCTCTTGTGCATTGAAATCCTAGAAAGGTGGAGCCTATATAAATGGCACATGATTTAGGAAGGGAACTCACTCGCTCACCACAAGCATCTTCAGTTTTTTGTAATCTGCAGTCAATTTAGCTCTTCTACAATCTCTATACGTATGTATCTTTGTGTTGTCAACGCTACTATGTACCCATGATTCGTTTAATATCTCCACTAAACAAGGTTTTCCGTTCCTTTATTGTACAGGTGTTTCTAATGGCTTCTTCAGTGGTGCACACCTCAGGCGGAGATGTACAGATTCCCACAATCCTCACGCTCAAAGGCTTTCAACTAAAGCATGGCATTGGGCCATGGATGACCGCATCGCACACATGTGGCAAGAGCTGGACTTCATGAGAACTAATGAAGTTACCAGCCTCGATTTGCTCCTCATCGATGACGACGTATGTCTTTCGATTCTCAATGATCATACTTTCTGACTTTTATGTGTTTTTATGACCCGTTTCTTGCCTCGATGTATGTCAGGTTGATGTGTTGCACGTTATTGTTCGTAAGAAATTCATATGGAAATTTGGACCCTTGCTACAGGAGGGTATGTTGTTGGGTCTAGATAATTTGACTTTCGCCCCAGAGAAAAAAATGTTTCGCCCCGCAAAGAATGATTATCGTGCATACTTCAATTGGAATACTGCTGTGAGACCTCTTGACCCCTCTACTGCGAGTATTCCTCGCCACAAGTTCGACTTCACCGAGTTTGAAGCACTTGCAACTTCTAATGACAACATCTATCTCACTGGTAACTCTCCTCAATTTCACACCTTTACTTCTGGGCAGCATAATTATCGCTAGCGCTTTCGTCACTTTTTTTCCCCAACAGATGTTGTTGGTGTGTTGAACTGTTGATCAACAACACAAACCTACAACAGCTTAAACGCAATTCAGGCGACTAATGCTTCATGCGTGAGCTCACGCTGGAAAACATACGGTAACCTTCATCAGCCATGACCTTGGTATTATAATTTTCCTTTTTTAAAATATGGAACCCTGTTGTAACCTCACCAATTACATGCTTAATATGAATACAGGGGAATGAGGCTTAAGGTCACACTATGGGGTGACGCAACATCCAAGTTATCCATGAACCTTTATACCCAAGAACTGAATCCACGCCCTGTCGTCGCTGTTGTAGCTGGTGCCTATGTCAAACAATACTTAGGTCCTGATTTTGTTTTAAATGGTTTCCTTGAAATGTTGTTAACTCTATTCCATCACTGTATATTAAATCTTCTCATTTGTTATGCCAGGCAAACCATTACTCTCATCTACAAATGCAACTAAAATCTACTTCAACCCTGCCATACCAGAGGCCTTACATATCCAGGAAAGGTATGTCTATTTCCGGATTTACCCTATAGTTCTTATATTTTAATGCGAACAGGCTATGGTTATCGATCTCACGCTCCGGCATTGCCACAGGATCTCCCACAGAGCACCACCGCGCGAAATCACCCTCCCAGCTAGAGTTGGTCACCAACAGGCTAACCAATATGGCGCTGACACCACCAAGACCATTTCCGAACTTATGGAATCCAAGTGGAAGGATGGGTACAATGTATGCTCATAACAACAAACTTCTTAGCTTTCCAAAAATGTTTAAACTTTTGTGTGCCGGCTAATGTTGTCTAAACGATTGTTTCATTTATTCAGCTGCTGAACAGAAAAGTGTGTCGTGCCAAGGCTGTTGGTATAGCGATTGACGAAGGATGGTTCTACCTGGATGCCACAACTGCACGACAAAGTTGGTTGGAATGATAGGGGACCATTGGTGCCTCAGTTGCAAGGTCCAGATCGAGGAACCAGTTCCCAGGTGTGCCACATGAAACTATCTGAAAGTACAACCCTTTTTTTCCCCACCACATTGAATCTGACATCCACTAGCAGACTCCTGTCATATAGGTTTTGCAGATACCTGTTGCGATTGGAAGTTGAGGACTCCACTGGAAGTGCTTTCTTTGTTGCCTTGGACTCCGAAGTCCAAAAAATGGTTCAACTTCCAGCTTCGGATGCTGTCGCAAAGGGTGAGGTCCGGTTTTACGGTGTCTTTATGCCCACATCGATTTCTGTTTGCATTACTTAAATTAGCGTGGATGCCGATCAAATTTGTTTGACTATAACTGGCGGAAGGCTTTGCTGCTGTGGCTGCAACCTTTGAACCCCTCATCGGTGTCTTCCAAGGATTACCTCATAGTGTTAACTCCGTATAATACGAAGACTCTAGAAACACCTATCTTCACTGTTGCAAAGTTGCCTTCTGCACCTCCAGCGCCAGATGCACCCCAATCTTCAGTGATCACCAAGAACATCCGCACCAAGGATGAACGCCTGTCTGAAGAAGAACTGCCTCACAAGAAACCGTGCATCCAAGAGGTGACAGTATCTACCTCGGCGTCCACCGCTGCTGATGCCTGATTACTACGAATTCTGGCTTCCATCTTGCTTTTAGGATTCCGATAATAAAACACTGTCGGTGTTTGCTTATGTTTTTTCAGTTTTTTTTAGTGTGTTTCCCTTCCTGCATTTTGTTTCTTCATGTTTCCCTTGCTGGCTTATGTTGTGTTTCCCTTCCTGCATTTTGTTTTCATGGTTATCTGAATTTTACCTACCTGTGTAATGATTCACATTCCCATTAATATATGTTATCTGTAAAATATACTCCGCCTTTACATGATTCAGGCGTAAATTTAATTTCTTTTCGTTCGTCCATGTTCTACAACTAATTAACTAGAACCAAAAAAACAAGCCACTTTCTTACATTCTATTGAGTTCATCACAATATGTGGATTACAAATAAAATATCCACTATCTCACACCCCTATGGTATAAATTTACAGAAGCTATTCATTGGTGCAACTGTGACAACACAACCGCCTACAATGCGCAAAAGGTCACCTTATGAACATGAATACACCTTCAACCAAATATAGAATATGTACATAACTGGTAGTACCAAATATTGAATCGGAATTTCCCAATACCCTAAAAAAGTTAGTCATGTGTTTTACCCTTGTAGTCCATACATCGCCGATTTTACCGGTTTCGGCCGAAAAGCGAAACGAAATCCGGTATACCGGTAAACGGTATTCAACCGAAAAAATCGGTCGGTATGGACGGTATGGTCGATTTTTTTTTTTTTTTTTTCAAAATCCAAAATAAAAAAAATAAAAGAAAATTTATTTATCCTTGTTTTAAGGTTTTCAATTGTTACTCATATTTTTTAAGGCATTTTAGAATCGTATATGAATATGATAATATGTATAATTAATCTAATGATCTTGATTAGAATTGTAATATCCTTGTTTAATTAGCATTTTAGACGATGAACTTTGAAGTTGTTCTTGTTTCTCTTGTGTTTCCAGTTTGAACTTTGTATGAAATCTATGGATCAATATATTTTGGATGAGTTCTAGTTTTTCTTTCTAAACTTTGTGAAAAAATGTTTGTTATAAGGCGTTAAAATATATTTATATTTATAAAATATGAACTAGTATTTTTTTATAAAATTATAGGTATAAAATATATGGACCGATATTTTGTCGATATTTAAAACCGATATTTCTCCGGTATACCGGTGTATCAGTGTATCGCTCTTGACCGGTACGAACCGAAATCCGGTATGGTACAACCTTGGTTTTACTTGAACTCTTTAGGTAAAAGGTAGATTTTTTGCCAATAACCCAAGAATTAGGTCATGAATTTAAGCTGTCTGACCAGTGATGGAAGTGTTTTTACAGGACTAAAAAATGACATATGGAGATTATGTATAGCCCAATGTCATCTGGTGGTCTATTATAAGTTTGTCTCAACTTAATTTCATTTGGATATGCTGCTCAGGTTAGTTTCAGGACTCTAATCTTACACTGAACTATAAGAACAGAATTGTTTTACCGTTTTAGTGATCTTGCTTAATTTACATCGTTGGGTTAGACATGTAGTGGCATTGAATCTGGATTGTAGGGGTTTAACAACTATGTTGCTTTTTCTTGGTGATGTAGTCACTTCCTTAACAGAATCTATGATCCATATGGAATTTTGAATATGTTTGAATTCCATTTCATTTGATGTGAATTGGTTGTCAGTCTTCAACTGTTATTATATGTAGTCATTGTCATCACATCAAATATTTGTTACAATGCCAAAGTGAAAACTATTGTTAGTTAAAAACAAAAAATTTAGCCATTAATTAATTCAATCCCCAAATCAGTACTACCACAGAAATGAAAAGAACAAGCTCACCTCTTTATCGTCCTCTTTTTAACTTATATTCCTTATATTTTAAATTTACCATATTATTACATTCAGACTGTTGAACTTACCCTTTCAATAACTAATTGGGACCAACAGTGTGTAAAGAAACCACATGTATGATATTCAGCCAAAATAGCCAATGTAGGCGTTATGCAAGAACTCAGCCAACCAAACTCCTTAAAGTCAGACGCATCACCTTCCCACCTGAACCTTGGCTTTAAATAAAAAATCCCAGAACTAACAGCACGGTAATCCCCTTCCAAATGCACTACTCGATTGCAGAGTGATAATCTATTCAAAATCAGATTGTTGTGCATCATCTATAAGAAATATTGAAACCTATGTTGGATATTCCATTTATTGTATAAAAAAATAACTCAATCGTTTTAGAATTCCACAGATTAAGCTAGATTTACAGGTCCTCTTGGGAACTCTGACTCTTCCATACTCATGAATCCATCCAACTTGACACTGTCGGTTTATTTGCGTTTGTTATTTTTATTGTTGTTTCTCCTCAACCTAATATTGAATAATTCCTATGCTACACTCACATTGATGGCTTTTACAACAGAGATGTCAGGCCGGACAGCGTAGGAGGCGGATCCGGGAGGCGCTGGCGAATCCCCGGACATTATGCCAGGTACATCATTGGTTCTTCTGCCAATGAATTCAATTTTTACCTATGAACTATGCTTTCCGTTGCACCTTCAAAGTATGAGCTGAATTAAATCACTTTTACAGAGTTCCACTGAAGATCACACAATACAACAGACAACACAGTTGGAAAGGCCGGTCGGTCCTCAAATAATTGAAACCACCGCGTCAGTAAGTTATTTAGGATGACACATTCGTATGTTATTTTAATCCCAAGGTTCATTTGTTACAATTGATGTAATGCACAACCATTTGATCGTTTACAACAGCTACGACAAGCTACACAACGACTTAGGCGCAACCGTGCATTGGATGAGAAAGCGGAAGCTGAATTCCAGGTACAAAATGTGCATCTCAAAATGTCGACAAACTGTCAAATTTGTACATATCATCCCTCTGGCATCCATGCAATAACCTACATTCTTATGATTTTACAGAGGCGTAGTCAAGGTCAGACACTTCGATGCCGTAGAGAACTACAACAGGCACATCCTCATCGAGCAACTGCGACAAACGACCAGGTAGCAAAACAATATATTCAAGTTTTATTGCAACTGACTGACATTAAGAACCATTTATAAGAAACTGCCATGTTCTAAGAAAATAGAATGTGAAATTTAGGTGATAGTGGTTGATAAACATAGACATAATACATTATACGAAAAAAAAAAGGCAGTTCCGTAGACCGATAAGTGTGGTTAATAATTTCAAAATAGGTGTCTGCCATAACCAACCTAGGAGAAGGTTCGAGAAAGATAAAAGGAAATGCCATTGCAGGACATCATGAATAGCGCATAACATCCTTTTGAAAAGGCAACAACACCATTCAGGTAATGATGGCTCAATGGATGATGAATTTTATGAACTGTAAGTGCCTTAAACTGAGGATTAGCAACACAAATAATTTCATTGCCAGAAATTCAATTGTGCCTTTTAAACAACAAATGCTTATCAAACAAGCCGGGTTGTTCTACCTCATAGGGCCGATACTGATGGAGAGGTTTCCTCTGATGATGAAAGACAGAATACCATTGTTTTTTCCGAGCACAAAAACTCAGATCAGCAATATTCCGTGCGACATTCTCTTGGATGTATGGATGTAGAATGTATACATTACGGAGTGTTGCACTTCATGGAAAAGAAACTTAGCAAATCATCCCAAACGAATCCTCTCTTTGGATCATGTTATTTGGAAGGGATAAAACTCCCTAACCTTAGAAAACCACCAGAGGAGCTAAGAAGCTAATACGAAGGAACCGACCAGCTATCCCGGAGGTTTCGGCGGTGGATTCAAAGGTACAAATATCTAATTTCTATGAATTACACTGCCCGTTGGATTCTGCTAATATGATTCTTCTTATATGCTTTATAGATTCCAATTTTGATAATGGGATTTAAGAAAAAAATCTAGGATTAATGTGTGGATGGTTATATCGACGTAGGTACAATGCATCCAATGCTTTCACAAGTCTAGGCTGCACTTTGAAACCTAGAGAACTAAAAGGAAAACCCCCCCATCATTTACTATTCATGGGGAGCTCCGTCACAGAACAAGCACACTTATACCTGGGAAAGAAAGCTCCGCCACATACTCCCAGCTTTACATTTACGATCCATCAGCCACGTTTTCTAAACGGGTGATAGACAACCCAATGCTTGATGAGGAAATTCTAAAAATAATATAGGACGTGTTATTGACAAATAGTGGCTTTGTTCAGAAAATACAAACATGCCTATGAAATTTTAAAAGAGGTTCCACCAACGGAGAAGGATATCTATGTTTCCCTGTAATACAAGAGTGACAAAGACAAGAGGCACTATAACCTTCCAACTGTAGATGAGGTGTCTGTTATTCTACCTGGGGATGGAACGATAAAATCGGGAGTACGTGACATTGTGCTTCACCTGAAAGGAGGTCGCCATCTAGAAAAAATTGATGAATGCCATCCGGCGTACCTACCTTTGCATTTTATGTTCTTCTGTTCCTATACGGGGAGTTGGGTTGGGAGCCAGATATGCTTAAATGGAACGTAGAACTTAAAAATGCCATGAAAAAACGGTTGAGCCATATGGATTATTGTTCCTATAAATTTTTCCCGAGGATAAGAGTATTCGACGCTCAGAGAAGGCATGCTTTTTCAGGAATTTGTGGTTGATGCATGGGCAGCCACCGAACAAAATCGTCTTGGGTGCATTGAGAATTGCGAAGGTAAATTGCGGGCACAAAATTACAAGAAGATACGGAAGGTCACATCCTCAGATAAAAACCCAGCTGAAACAGGAAAGTCATTGGTCTTACCATCTTTTTTCACGGCAGGTCCGCGCTACATGTATGAGATCTATCAGGATTTCATGGAAATCACTAGGTACAACCATCACCCAGATATATTTTTTACAATGATGGTGAACCCCAATTGGGAAGAAATAAAGTCTTCCTTGTTGCCTAACCAACAACCACACAAAAGGCCTGATTAAGTAGCTAGAGTGTTTGAGTTTAAGCGTAAAGCGCTGATGCAAGAAATACAAGAAAACAAGATTTTTGGCACCACTGTGGCACATGTGTACACGATAGAGTTTCAAAAGAGAGGCTTGCCACATATGCATACCCTTATTTTTTTTGGAAAAAAGTCATAAAATCCATACCCCAGAACAAGTCGATAAAATAGGCTTGGTAGCTCCAGAGTCTACCCACCAGTCCCTCACATTTGTCACCAGATTAACTTCAGACACCATAGCAGAAAACTCGTTCTTATTCTCAGCAACCAAGTTGGCATTATTCTTCTTATTAAGGTCCTTACGTTGTCTACGGTGAATTGCCATATGACCAGGAATACCGCAAACATAACATGCACCTTTAATTTTACCAATGCCATATTTGGGTTTCGGAAAATACCTTTCTTGTGCGGTTCAGGCTTAGGGTTGCGTTTGTTGTTATCACCTTTTCCAGATTTGTGTTCAGTCATATGAGCCTTATTTGTCATATCTCTTGCAAACGAAACATTTTTGTCTTTGGTGCATAACATTT